>VWZX01009196.1:13400-24466 GCA_013399015.1 Galbula dea | reverse complement strand
GTCCCACCATGTCTCTGCAACTGCCACCAGATCATAAGCCCTTGACGGCACATGGATTTCTGACTCCTCCTGTTTATTCCCCATGCTGCATGCATTGGTATACAGGCATTTCAGGGGGCGAGCTGAGCATGCCAATTTTACGCTAGGGGGGTGGGAGGCCTTCTGGTCTGTATTAGTACTAGCACTAGAACATTGCCCCACTGGTGCAGACCTGGCAACAACCCCTTTTGTGTAAGAACATAGCCACTTCAAATTGATTCAATGACTTAATAAAACTTAAAATTAATTATCTCCAATCAGGATATTATTCAGGTTTGAGATCGTTTGCCAGTGGCTGTTATGATGCAGATTTTAGAGTTATTCAAAACATAACTACAAAAATGTCTTAAGTATTACTGCACACATCTTTTCTTACTCAGGATGATCATGAGACTGAAAATCCTGGCAGACAGAAGAATGAAGAGGGGAGCTGGGGAGTATGTTACTATATATTTCTTTATTAATTTCTTCTTCCCTAGGCATCTCCAACTGGCCATGTCAGAGATACTGGACTAGACTGCATGGTGCTCTAAGCTGACACAGAACAGCCAGTCTTACACTGTGGGAGACCAGTTGTTGGGATGATTGTTGCAATATATCTAAGGAAATGCCATTCCTACCCAGGAATACTGAGATCAGGGTAAGAAAGAGAGACTCTATGAAACAGAAGAAAAAACCTATTTTGTTTGAGGAATAGCTAGGTAATTTTACAAGAAACAGTGGCAGCAACAAAAGTGGAGAATAATTTAATTTTTATGTTAGAATAAAGTGGAGAAATCCATGTTTATTTTGCACTACTAAATGCTAAATATTCTCCTGGTAATACTTGGAAATAAGAATTTTGGTCTAAGCATTTTCAGTAAGGGGTTTTCTGTCTGCGTTTCCATGAAATATTATCATATGGAGTCATGCAGTTCTTTTGAACTGTAGGAAGTGTGCTTGTCAATAGGACTCATATAATTGGTATCTAGAATGCAGCAGCTTTTTAACTATATGAGACTACTTGGCTTTAAGGAACTGGGTGGCCTGAAATACAATTTCTGTACTATTTATCAAGGAAATATGTATTTTCAGTACGTTAATCTTTCTGGTGGAAATATAGCCCTGCTGATAAGAAAAGTTACTCACTTCAGTTGCAGTGGAAGCTACTGTGGATAAACATTCATCACCTGTGATAATAAAAACGAATGTAGGAAATACTGTCTTAAACAGTCAATAACAAAGCCATCGATATTTACTGTTCTTTCTGTGGTTCTATTCAAGTCTTATGCAAGTTAAGGAGATTTATTTTATTTACCTGGAATTTATTATTTTTATGTCTTCAGACATTCCATTTGTTCTGGGCCCTTCCCCTTGCTGAGGAAAGTCTTGTATAATGGCTTTTCTGATGCAAAATCAGCATTTTAAAATCTCCTAATTTCTTTTGCCTTCCTCTATTTTATTGCACAGTGCTAGAACCGGTGTGAATGATAAGCTTTCTCTTATAAACAGTATCTTCCAATTTAAGCAGCATGGTACTGTCAGCAAAACCATAGACCCAAAAATCTTATTCTCCCAAGGCACTGCTTTTCTTCATCCTACCTACTCCCAGCTTCTCTATTCAGCTTGAGCTAATGCTGGAAACCACAAAGATAATGCACATTTCTGTATCAAATTTACTTGCTGTTGTGGACTGAACGGTCACTTTGGATAGAGTTCATTAAGGACACCCTCTAGTCGAGTCACAAGGTTCAGAAAGGACCTCCTTGCTCTCCAAGATCCTTCTCAGAGAGGAGTCTAGGGGCAACTGGATCTCACCCTAGTATCAGACTTGGTGAATGGTTTATGTTTAAGGAATAATATAGGCATAATTGAATATTTGTACAACATTGTTCCACAGGATTAAGGATAGGAAACCGAATGCAACTTATAAATAAATAAATAATTTATTTTAATTTACTAAAAACACTAAAAGAATAAGAAAGGCATTAATAAGAATTATTTATTACACAGAATAGATAGCTATTGCTTACAAATATAGTGCACAATATATTTGAATTAATACTAAAGTAACAATATTAAAGCTAGCAACAAAATAATATATTAAGTGGAGATTGATGTCACTCAGTCATACCATGGCACAATCTTGTTCTCTCAGCCTTAAAGAAGCACCCCCACACACAGGAGGAATATCCACATACTTAGGAGAAGTGTATCAGAAGTTCTCATTGTTGAAAAGTAGGACTGGGCTTTTAGAGAATGAAGAGTTTTGCTGTCAGTTATATACTAATAGGCTAGATCTGTTAGCTCAACAGCTCACATCTCAGTAGCTTTAGATAAGTTATTAGTGCTAATTACTTTGTTTGCCACAGAATGATGACTATCAGTATCCTCCAGACACTCAGCTTTGGAATTCGTGGAGTGAGGCTGATTTTAGTGTTCTTCAGCACCAGAAACAGCAAACCCTCCTTCTCCATCACTGATAATATTCACAGAGGGACAGAATTTGATCAGTTAACCCCACCTATGAAGAGCATCCTGCTACGCTTGCATTACTAAAAGGGAAGTGTAACCTGGGAGATATTGTCTGAGCATGCATGGCTTTTTGTTGATTTTGTTGTTGTGGTGATTGTTGCTTTTTATGGAACTGTCTGCTTTGTTAAGTGGTAAGATAACTCTGCCAGGTAAAATCCCTCAGGAATATTCTCTATAAAAATGTTATCAACTTTTATAGAAGAATCTAACACATATTCAGACAAACATCACTTCACCTGAAGTCTATTTGTTTTATTCAAATTACACTGTAGGTTGTTAACATTGTCCACTAATTAATTTCTTTACACTTGTTTTGCAATTTACGTGAGTTAAGGGAACACACATAGACACGAACCCAATAAATAATTGTTCAACTAATTCAAGACTGCAAAGTCTAATCAATGAATGATGCTAGCCCCGATGCAATACTATTAACACACAGCTAAAGTAATCCAGCTATTAAAGCATCATAATCATAAAATTCAAAATGATACACAAAATTTCCAGTTTCTACCCCTTTTTGTGATATCACTCTCACTCTTCTTCTCCTAAGATGCATCAGTCTGGGGGATGTCTCATCAGCTTAAGGTGACTCAACAGCATCTTGAGTCTTTTGCTAGGAAGACTATGATATCCTGGAGGAGGGGCTCTTCCTTCTCACTCCTGCATCTTTGCATGGTAGCTGATGCAGTTCTCTTACCTGAGCCTCAGTAATTCGCAGTTCCATCTAATATCTAAATTTACTGTATATCATTTGCCACATATGTGGGATTTGTTTCCTTTTGTTATCTAGAAAACCAGCTTTACCTTGTTCCAAAGACCATACTGTTTCAATGACCAGTAGCCGACCATTGGTGATCTGTCTGTAGCCTTAGGCCTTTGATATCCTCCTACATTCACAGATGTAAGGTGTTTGCTATCATCCAATGCCTGCAAATCTTCTATTCTGCATTTTTACTCCAATGTTACAGAAGGTCATTCTAGATTGAATAACTAACAACTTATAATTTCTTGATGCAGAGATAGATAAGATTAGGACTTGCACTACACAACTGTACATAACTAAGAAAAAGCTAACCCAAATCTGATTGTTAAGTAATTTCTATTTCTAGTAAATATACTGAAAGAAACAACCAAGTTGTAGGAGAACACCAGGATTATAAGACATGGAAGGAAAACATCTAGGAGTGGGATTTTACAGTGGCTTTTAACCAGGATCACCATGCCGGGAGCTGCATGGGTCTTGCCGTGTGTTTTCACTTGCACTGTGGACTTTTGTATGGGTTTTCCCATAAGCCTCTGTTGTCCCTTCCCTAGCACATGCGGTCCCCCTGGGCAGCAACATGTTGCCTTCTTCCCTGAATCATTTCCCTGCCCCTCACAAAGCCTCACTGGTTATTTCTCAAGCCACTCCTCTTTCCCTGAGCTGTTACCCAATCACATTCCCCTTTCTAAACCCTTCCCCGGGGAGCATAAAAACCCCACAAAGTTTGAATAAATCACTTTTCAGCCCTGAACTCCTAACAGTGCATTTGTGGTTCTTTCCTCCCGGCGAGGGGGAAATTGCACAGGGGAAACACTGTCTCTGAGAGGCTGCAAGCAGGGAGTCACCAGGAATAAACCTCTGTCACGAAATAGGTGACACAAATTAAGAGAAAGCATGACAAGTCCAAAGGTCTGCATTTTTAGCTTAACTTGTGACCTGTTACCAATATGCAAAATCCATATACACTGGGCTACATGGCTTTACATTCTACAGATTACAATTAACCTCCAGCCCCCACGGTGGTGATATAATCTTTAATCTCTCTCTCTATCTCTCTCTCTGTGTCTCTAATTTTTCTTGGTGTAGGATGTGATTGCATAGTAATTGCTAGTTTAGTAGTGTTAAGTGGCTGTGATTGAGCTATAGTGTTAAACTGCATGATTTGCATTTTCATACCAATAAATCCTAAGAGTGGTTGGCTGGTATCAATTTATCTTGGTTCAGACCAAGGGGATCTCACGAACTTGGTCATTTGTCCAAAAGGGAATGGGGTGGAGGAAGCCATCCCTTTCAGGCCTCAACATCCCTTTCATAGAAAAACCATCTCAATAAGTCAGTCATGTTTTCAATTTTTGTGACCTATCAGTGAAGTGAATGACAAAAGTATAAATACTCACAGAAGCTGAAAAGACACTTATGTATTCAAGAATTTATTAAACCTTGTGAGTCAGATTTATGAGTACTCAGTAAATAGAAATACCTGTCTAGCTGCTTGTGGGAAATACGTATCTTTATTAAATGGAATATTTTTTCCCAAATTTTGGTTCCATTAAAATTTGTGAGTAAAATTATTAAACACATTTTTCTTATATGGACCAAGCATCAGATAAATCAGTGCTTACATGTCTAAATCACCTAGAAAATAGCCAATATTCATTATCATTTAATCTGTATTTTTATATTAGCTATACATTTGAGAAAAAAAAAACATTTCTAACAGTATCACTCAAAAAACAATTCAAACAAATGAAGTGGATCTCCGTATTGTGGGTAGATGCATCTATAAGAAGAATGATGTTGTCTCTTATTTTGTGCAATACTGAATTCAAAGTAAGAAAAATATGCTGACTTAACAGCCCTGGTGACTTATGTCCATTACACAGGCACAAAATAATTTCTAAATTGCACTACCAGTGTGCCTCAAAATCCAAGCCTACTGGGATCACCTATAAGATTGAAATATTTTTCAGTCTGCAGTTCCAAGCCAATAGAAGTCCTTTCACTGATGACAAAGAGCATCTGTCCCTCCATCATACTCCTTTCTGGTGAGACCACTACACAGATTTTCAGTGGTGTTAGACGCAGAGGTAAAATAACTGCACTCTACCCTGATTTGCTGTCAGTTCTGTAGAATTTTGTGCCCTCTTAAACAAAATGCAGACCACTCATGACAAACTGCCGTGGGTTTGACCTTGGCTGGACACCAGGTGCCCACCCAGCCGCTCTATCACTCCCCTTCCCAGAGGGACAGGGGAGAGAGAGTGAGGTGGAAAAAGGAATGACCCGTGGGTTGAGATAAGACAGTTTATTACCAGCACTATATACAGCAAAGCCTGCGTGCACAGAAGCAAAGCAAAGCAGACTTAATCTCTGCTTCCCATGAGCAGCGATGGTCGGCCACTCCCGAGAAGCAGGGCTGCAGTACGCGTAGTGGTTCTTCAGGAGGCAGTCATTAGACGATGAATGCCCACCCCCCTGCTCCCTGCCTCAGCTTTTATATCTGAGCTGACGTCATATGGTATGGAATATTCCTTTGGTCAGTTTGGGTCAGCTGGCTGCCCAACTTCCCTCCCAGGGTCCTGCCACCAAACCAGAGAAGGAATGTCACAGTGCCAGTGCTGTGCCCAGCAGCAGCCAAAAGACGGGTGTGTTATCAGCACCCTTCTAGTCACAATGCAAAACACAGCACTGCGAGGGTCACTATGGGGATGAACTACAGCTCAGCCAGACCCAATACACAAACTCTTAAGTACTTTGATGCTGAATCCCTCCTCACAACAAACACAAGAATATTCTGCCATTGTGATTTGCCTTTTATTCATTCTCACAGACCATCATTTATGGTACTACATCCCTGAGGAAAACAGCTGAGACAGGCTGAAAAAACTTGAACAACAGATCTGCTTGGACCACATGCTGTTGTTAAAGAAGTCAGCTGCTTGCACATTGTCATTTGGATCACTTTGGATAGTCAAAACTGTAAATCAAACTTCTGCACATTTGTTTTGAGGCCAAACCCAAATGTTATAGTACTGAACAGCATTCTGTTAATAGGAGCATCCTATGTCTGCTTAGCCATAGATTTATAAATATTTAGGTGCTCCAAGAGGTTTTCAGAAGTGACTGTGTGAATAACTGAAAATTGATATGTCCACTAATGTTACACAGCTTTGCAAAGTCTTTCTAGAGGCATGTCTCAGTTCTGGTAGCTGCCTACAATAGCTAAGGTAGAATTAAAATAAATAAATAAACCTTAAAAAAATAAAATGTGAGATTCTGACAATCCCTATCTTGCTGAAGACTTCTTACTCCAATGTGTTAATCCAGAGTTGAAATATCCTTTGGTCAAAAATAAAGCACAGAGGATTTAATTCAATATATATTCAACTGCAAATGCATGTCAGAGTAATGTCTCCCATCTTGAAATTGCACAAAATTAAGATTTGCACATTCTAATAACTGTCACAAATCTTTTTCTAGAAAGTAGATGGAAAGGTACGTGAAGAGGTAAACCTTTGAATAAACCTTAAACAGAATTGACAGACTGCGCTACATTCTTTGGAGTTGGGGCAGAAAGCGAAGCTCTTCTTTGTGGCTACAAACATGAGGTCTTGTAACACTGTTTAACAGTCTCCTGGCATGGGCTCACATGTAACTGTTAAATATGTGTACTATAGGACCATGTAACTTCACATGCAGATCACACTGATAAGCACAATCTGTTCAACCAAATTTACAAAAAAGTTACGTTCTTGTTTTGATTGCTTGTTCTTGGGTGATTAACAATAGAGGGTTTTTGTTAGATATGTTGTTTGATCAAGGAGAAGAACCAATAGCATAATGATATTTCACAAGATTACATGCTCCAGCTGTAAGACAATATCCTTCACATGCATTCCTTGGCAGGAAAATCTCCACCAGCTCACTTTTGTAACATGCATGCAGAAAAGTTCTAGGGGGGTGGCAATCTCAATTTAACTGCTGTAGATTGATTTGTGAAGCTTGCCAGTGGCTGTGATGTATGTATCATTAAATTTGCTGTGCCACTGTACACGGCCTTCTCAAGAAAATTTTACGAAAGAAAGGTATGCAAATTAGAATGTTGCAGAACAATTAATGTCTTCATTAAGGATGTTATTCCTTAGCATTTTGTAAATCAGTTGGAGAAGTGAAGAGCTATTAAACTTATTGTACTGAAAGCTTTCCAGTCAAGATTAATCATCCATTAGTCCCATTTCAGAAGCACAAATGAGTGTTTGGCTTATATCCTGTAGCCTCATCATTTGTATTTTATATATATTTGTTTACAAACACACATGGAGAACAGCAATGAGTCTGCTCTAGAATTATAGCAATGACATTACTTCTAGTCACAGAATCACAGAATCACAGAATCATTACGGTTGGAAAGGACCCTCAAGATCATCTAGTCCAACCGATAGCCCTACACTACTCTTACCCCTAAATCATCCCCTAGAATCCAAGCTTCCTGAGTACAAAGAAAATATCCCTATTAACCTGACCATACTGCCTACTGTAAAGTATGACATATACAAGTAAACCAAGACACCTGCTCTTGGCTGATCCTCAAGTGTTTATACAGTGTCTATGCCCCAAGGACAATCTGCAGTGCTGCAGGGTCTGCTGGCACAAACCAGAAAGTGAATCTATATCCAAGGAAATCATACTGCCACAAACTGTTAAAGTCATGGGTACATTCTCCACAACTAAGCCTTCATCAACTCTTCAGACTGTAAATAAAACTAAAATTAACATAGCTCACAACTCAGTCACGCCACAAAAGAGTAAAATATAAGTGCTTTAGCTGTATGTCTGTTACTCAATACAGCTGCTGCACTTTCATTTGCAAATGTGTCAAACACAAATCATGAAACCACTCTTCTTCCCCAATAGTTACATAAGAAACTAAAATACCTTTTTCTTGTATTTCTTTTCAAGCCCTAATGGAAATTTAAGGATGTGCTCATATAAGAACCTTTTCTCCTGCTGCCTGAGTTTATTGTGCTTTAACACAAGACATTTAATTCAGTATGCTTCTGTTTTCCAAGCTGCTAACAAAAAATTCAACAATCCAACAGAGAATACATCAAACTGGCTATGAGATTCTTGGGAGGTAAACATCAGAAGGACATGGTACTCTTGAAAATCGCTGTTGCTGTGATGTCTGTAAAACCCTTTCAAAAACATGGTTTCAGCAGCTGGTCTGTTGAAACATTTCAGCTTGTTCACCAATATTGTCCCATGGTCTTCTGGACAGGTTATACAGTCTTTGTCATCCTCAATCATCATGGCTAGGCTTCGTGAACAAAGATTTGGGAAGGGCTCTACCCACGTTTGTTGCAAGCGTGTTGGTGGCTAAATAGGCCAATACGAGATAGGCATGACCAGTTGCAAAAGGAACAGCAGAAAGACTCCTTAGACGGTGTGTTCTGCAAGGCACGATTCTTTCTGCATTTTCTTTTCTCCTCAAGGGTGATCCTGCGTGCTTTCTCAAAAGCATCCGCAGCGTTATAGACGGTGTGTCTCCAGGCCTCCCAGTTGGAGACCAGAGTAGACCAGTGATGATGATCAATATGGCCAAGGCTGAGATGTTGCTTCAGGGAGTCCTTGTATCTTCTCTTTGGAGCATCTCTCTTGCAGCAGCTGGTGGCAAGTTCACCATGAAGCAAGATCTTAGGGAGGTGGTGGTCCTTCATCCTTGAGACATGCCCTGCCATCGCAACTGTGTTCTCAACAGTCTTTGTACACCACACTAAATGCCTTTCTGTGCTTTTTTGCCACTTCTTAAAACTGGCTTCTTTTGCACAACCAGGTATACATGTGAAACTACACTAAAAGATATTGGTCTAGTCTTACTAATTCAGTAATAAATTCTCCATCCTAGTTATATAGTTTGAAGAAGTCATTAACCAGTGACGCATGCCCAAATAACTCCTTTCTAATTCAGGGACTGGTCACATAACTTATGCAAACGTAGTTCTCTAAGCTAGGGATTAGGATGTAGATTTTTATACCAGTGGTCCTGCCCTAGGACCCTAAACCAGGAAAAGTATTCAACAGGTGGTAGCAACAGCTGGAGGTCCCGTTTAACCTGATGATGCACAGAGGATTAAGTGGTGAACTTTTCCCCTGTGTGTATCTTCTGACACGAAAGATTCATTTGTCTCGGTGAAAAATCTAGGTACTCAGGAAAAAAAAAATCATGAGGCATAGAAAGTATAGGTTGCAGACAGTTGTATATAGAAAATAAATAAACATACAATGAGGTGAATTTAGAGATCATGCCAGAGTGGCAGATCTACCCTTTTTAGAGAGAAGGTTAACTTCATAACAGAGGAAAATTAAATCAGAAAAATTTCATTGTTCATTGTTCTGCTGTTACATGACTACTAGCAGATTCTGAATACAGGGAAGACAGTCATCTACACTTTATCTTCACATTCCTCGAGAAGCCACCATATGCAGCAGCCAAATAGGAAGAGCTCCTAAAACTAGCCCACTTGACCCTGTGGCATCCTATTTGTCTTTTATGCAGGGAATAATGTCCCCAGCTGAGCAGGAGGCTGTGCCTACCCCCTATAGCAGGAGCAGCCCCAGGAGAAGCCAGGGCAGGTGGAGGCAGTGGCAGGTCCCTCTGGCCAGGTCTGAAACCCTTCCATTCCTGGCCAGGGCAGAGGCTCCTCACCTGAGGAGCCCCAATGTCCCCCAGAGAGGAGTGTTCCTGGCCCCCAGGACTGTACCTACCCCTGCAAGAGAGCACACCACCTGTGGCACTAGCAGGGCTCAAGCAAGCCCTTAGTCATGAACAAGGAAATAAATTAGTCTTTCCTTGACACAGACTGCAGATGCTGCTTTCTTACCTTCCTCCAGGTGCCTTTCATTGCCCCTGTGCCTCAACCTTGCAGACAGCAGCTTGCTGTGGGCACAGTCATGGTTCCCCAGAGCTCCATGGCTGTGTCGATGGCCTGTCATCCCACGGGACACCAACTGCAGCCGCACACTCCATAAGCACAGACAAATACAATTAAACATTTTGAAACAAAACTACAGTTTCTTTGAACTATTATTACCAACATGGTTTTGTGGGCATAATTCACTTCTCAGACTATGAGAAAGCCTTGAGTCTTCAGGGTTGTCTTCAACAAACATCCTTCCTAACTGTAGCTTATGCATTGATCCAAAGGGATGTACTTTCAAAAATCAAATTCTGTTTATTTACAACTGGAGAGAAAACTAATGTAACAATACTTCTCCTAATTCAGACTCTTTAGAGGAAGATTAAAGTGCAATGGTGAGTCGTGATAACAGTATAACTGCTGTAGTAAACACTAATGTCACCTTAATGTAAGTGTTGTAAGGAGCCACTAATGAATGACTAATGTACACATAGCATGACTTCTCCTGCCACTGTGGAACTAATGCTGAAGTTAGCTTTTGACTGAAGCTAACAAGTAACTATGCTAAAAAGAAAGCCCTAGGACCAGGCTTATCTCAATGAATCTGTTGTTTCAAAGGATATTCATTCCCCTAATCTGGGGAATATGGTTAGGGAAAGGTGTGACTCCCCCCTAGTCCAAGAGGAGATGGTCAGTGACCTGCTGCATCACCTCGATGAGCACAAATCCATGGGGCTGCATGGGCTGCACCCAAGAGTGCTGAAAGAGCTGGCGGAGGTGCTCACCAAGCCACTTTGCATCATTTTTCAAAAGTTCTGGCTGACTGGGGA
>VWZX01009195.1:13463-47674 GCA_013399015.1 Galbula dea | reverse complement strand
TGAGGCTCAACCCTGCATATTGGACCCTCTGTCCTCTTTAGGAGTGAGTCTCCAACAACCACAACTCTTCTCTTCTTCTTTGTGGAAGAGGTTGTGATATGTCCAGGAAGCTTGGCTGATTGTGGCAATATCTCTGATACAGGTTGCCTGTCATCAACATCCCCATTAGACCGGCTGTCTTCCAGCAGGGCCTCATACCTATTTCTCAGAGGCACCTGGGAAGTTGAGGCAGGCAAGGAAGGCACACCACCTTCTTCTTCAACTTTCCTCCAGCGACCTGTTCATTTAGGCCTCTACCTTCCACCTTTGCCCAGCCTTCTGATACAAGGGCCCCATTCCAATTGTGTAGGGGGGACTGAGAAGGCAAGGGAGGTCGGGAGGAGCCTCTCCCACCTCTCTGGGGAGGGACCTGCCTCCATTCCCCCCCCCTCACTTGGGTCATCCTTTTGCAGGTGGCAAGAGGGAGTGGGGCACCCTACTTCTCATGCACCCCACACCTGCTGCCCTTCTGTCAGGGATGGAAAAGACTGGCTCCACCATTCTGTCTCCTTTTCATGTTCCCTTCTAGTCCTTAACCTCGTGACCTCCTCCTTCAGCTCAGCCACCATACTGAGCAGAACATTTACCTGTTCACATCTGACACAGGTGTTATCTCTGATACCCTCCACCGCAACTCCCAGGCTCTGGCATTCACCACAGCTAGAGACTGGACACAGCTAGAGACCTGGACACCAACATGGCTACATGGAGTCTCAGTCTAGGTGCCCACAGCTTTTCTAACAGCAGCCATCTGTCGACTTAGAACCATTCCCAGAGATTTACAGGAGACTGACCTCACAGGCAACAGCGACAGGGCCAGATAACTCACTCTGCTCCTTTACCAACTTTCTTCTGTGCGCAGACGTCTGCGCTCCTGGGGTCCTTCTAAGAACTCCCAGAGGAATTACACCCCTCCCCCAGGTGCTTAAGCACTGCCAGGTGCTGCCCCTCCCACAGGGAATCAGAGCACGTGGTCCACAAACTTAGGTTTTCACGGGAGAAAAACTCCCCTGAAGTTCCAAAGCACAGGAAGCAGAAGTCCCTCGGGTGTTCTTGCTCTGTGAGTGAGTAACAGGGTTTGCTCCGCGGTGGCATTTGCTTATTCTGCTTCCTCAGCTCCTTTCTGTTGGCTATAAGGCGTTCAGTCTCCTGCAGCCATTTCAGCGGACAAAATCTTAGCAGGCAAGATCTTAGCCAAGAGGGAGCAACCTGCACCCTACACTGCCCAGTCTGAACTGGGAGAGAGGAGCCACTACACTCGCAGCACAGCACTCCCAGGTGTCACCCACCGACCTGAAGAGCTGTGGGTGATCTACGCTGCCCCCTCCACAGCCTCCTCCAGAGGTGAAGCCTATTGCACTTCCAGGATTTCAGCAGCGCACGGTGCTGTCCCTCTACAGTTCAGGACGAATTTTGTACCTGTACTAGAACTTAATACTGACTGAAACGTGATGCTAGTTCAAAACCATGTTTAGGTACACTTTTACTTCTATCTACCACATTCTAGTATCTCCTTGAGAATAAAATCAGTCCTGAAATGATCTATTTTACTGCTAGCAGAATTATATATCTGCTTTTTTTCTGTAGCACTAGGGACACTGGAAAGTGCTGGTTTGTGCCTCATTTTTCCCAAAGCAGTTTCCTAAAGCACGTTTATCCATTCAAGTCTGTCTAGAGTACAAGTTCCTCATAGCAGGATAAGTCTCTTATAACATTATTGAATGCAGTCACAGACAATAAAACACCAGTCTTATTTAAAAGGCTGTTATGGTAGCTCCGACACAAATAATGTAATACCTTCCATCTTCTGACATGGAAATTTTACTTATGAGGTCATTAGGGCAGCCTTTCCCATTTTGCCCCAAAAGGGATGGTGACAGAAATGGATGGGAAATGTGGGGTAACACATACCACAAAAGAAAGGACGTGAAAAATGACTGAGTGCTTCCCTACCCCCAGGAAGGATGCAACCTGAGATAGGACCATGTGTGTGCTAATTCAGAATAATATTTCCTTCCTGTGTTAGTCTCTATGAAAATGCAAACAGGTGTTAGAAAGCTAGTGTTACATTCTGACAAAATGTATTTAAACAATAGGCCTAGGCTTGCCCTAGCCTGGTGAAAGAAGCAAGTGGGAGAATGAAAATAATAAGCAAGCTCCTCCTAGAGGCACTTTGCAGCTCACCCAGGTTTTGGGGATCACTTTCCTTGATTTGTTCCTTTCCTCTCCAGCCTCTGGATACCTCTGCATGACAGCAGTGGTCAAAGGGAAAGGAATAAGACTTTGGGCTGTGGAAGTGTGCCTGCTGCTGAAGTAGAGGCAACAGGCTCCTGCTGGGGCTGTCAAACTTCCCTTGCTGCCAAGAAAAGATGCCACAGAATAGCTCCCAAAAGCTCCTACAAACATTTGCCTGCCTTAGGGCTGAATCCTGGCTCCAGCGGTGTGCCTGAGCAGAGCTGGGGTGTGCATTTCATAATGCTCTTTCATCAGCCATCAGCAGCAGAGGGGAGGAGAGAAGCAGATCCTTGGGCTTGCCCCACCATGAACACAGCAAGTGAGGAGCAAACGAAGAGAGGCAGTGGCTCAGCAGATGTTTGGGTTGGCAGCCTGCCCTTGCATAGGGATAGGGTGGTACCTCTATGCCCAGTTGGGAAGTGGCTCCAGGTATACCAGGAGTATGTGCTTGTCAGGAGCACATACTGGGAAAAAGGAACATAATCCACCTGCCTGCTTTCCTAAGCCTTATTTATCTAGTACAACAATATAAAGTGCCACACATAAGATAAATGGCCAAAGTGTAGCCTATAATTCTAAATTTGATTTTAATTTTGGTTTTTATTTTTATTTCTTTCATTGCAAGGCAGTCAGCTCTCAGATACACTTCAAGGGGAATTCAGCCTGCAGGCTTCTGGTCTTTATTCACACAAAACCTACACCACCACCCAGCACCACAAACCTTTCCAAATATCACATGAAATTATTCATATCGTATTATATCATAGTATCATATCATACTATTGACTGAGCAGGACCCAATAGGATCATTGAGTCCAGCTCTTAAACCCAGGGAGGACACCCCAAGAATCGCACCATGTGCCTGAGGGCGTTTCTAAACTCTTGAACTCCACCAATCATAGTGCTGAGACAACTTCCCTGGGGAGGCTGTTCCAGAACTCATCCACCCTCTAGGTGAAGAACCTTTTCCTAATCTCCAGCCTGAACCTCCCCTGACCCTTATGTGAAGGGTAAGTGTCAGGAGGATGGGGTCAGGATCTTTTCAGTGATAGCCAGTGATAAGACAAGGGGCAGTGGCTGTAAGTTGAAGCATAGGAAGTTCTATGTAAATACAAGAAAAGATTTTTTCACAGTGAGGGTGCCAGAGCACTGGAACAGACTGCCCAGAGAGGTTGTGGAGTCTCCTTCTCTGGACATATTCAAAACTCTCCTGGACATGTTCCTGTGTGACCTGGTGTAGTCAATGCTGCTGTGGCAGGGGTGTTGGACTAGGTGACCTTTCAAGGTCCCTTCCAACTCTTAATATTCTGTGATTCTGTGACTCAACTTCATCCGGTTTACCCTAGTCCTATTGCTGTCCATCAGTTTCAGAAGATTGCTCCCTGTCTTTCTAGTATTCCTTGTGTTGATGTTGAAGACAACTGATGCCATTTACCTGGACCTGAGCAAAGCCTTTGACACTGTCCCACATGACATCCTGGTCTCCAAGCCGGTAAAATACGGGTTGGATGGATGATCCACTGGGTGGATAAAGTACTGGCTTGATGCTACACGCGAAGAGTGGCCGTCAATGGGTCCATGTCCAAGTGGAGGTCAGTGACAAGTGGACTCCCTTGAGGATCAGTACTGGGACCAGTCTTAAACGTTTAACATCTTCGTCGGCAATATGGACAGTGGCACTGAGTGCACCCTCAGCAAGTTTGCCAACACCAAGCTGTGTGATGTAGTTCACACATTGGAGGGGAGGGATGTTATCTAGAGGGACCTGGACAGGCTGGAGAAGTGGGCCCATGTCAACCTCATGAAGTTCAACAAGACCAAGTGCAAGATCCTACATCTGCGTCAAGGCAATCCCAACCATTGATACAGGCTGGGCAGGGACTGGCTTGAGAGCAGCCCTGAGGAAAGGGATCCAGCATAGCACCTTTTCTAGTTGGTTCCTCTACCATTTGGAGGGGGAAGTTGTCATCAATGCACTCCAGGAACATCCTGGATTGCTGGTGCCTTGATGTGTTGTCCCTCCAGCAGATGTCAGGATGGTTGAAACTCACCAGAAGGACCAGGGCCTGTGAACATGAAGCCACTTCTACCTGCCTATGGAGGGCCTCAGCTATTTGGCTCTGCTGGTCGGGTAGCCTGTAGCAGACCCCTAGTGTAACGTCACCTTCCCCTGTCTTCCCTTCAATCTTAACCCATACACTCTCAACCAGTTCATCATCCTTCCCCAGCTGGAGCTCCATTGATTCCAGCTGATGACTGATGTAGAGGACAACACCTCCCCCCTGCCTAGCCTTCCTAAAGAGCTTGTACCCATCTATTCCTACATTCTAATTATGGGAATCATCCCATCAAGTTTCAGTAACAGCCACTATGTCATGGTTTTCCAACAACACAATGGCCTTTAACTCAACCTGGTTATTGCTCAAGCTGTGTGCATTTGTGTAGAGGCACTTCAGTTGGGTTGGTTGTGTCACCATCTTAGGCGAACTCCCCTTTATTTCCTCGGGGCATCTTGGTGCATCGTCCCTGGCTTGCCTCAGGGCAACAACTTGAGACCTCTTAGTACTACTCCATCCTTCTTCCCATAGTGTGCTGCCCCACTGTTTGTCACAGGCAAGCATGAGATTCCTAACTCCTTTCCCCTCCAAATTTAGTTTAAAGCCCTGTCAATGACCCCTGCCAACTCTTGCACAGAATCCTTTTCCCCCTCCAACTGCATCCCATTTGTTGTTTGCAGCTCTGGTGCCTTGTATACCTAGCCGTGATTCTAAAATCCAAGGCCTTGTCAATGACACCAGTCCCGGACCCATGAATTAACCTGTTGACTCTTCCTATATATTCCTTCATCCATCGCTGATATCAGGGGGATGGAAGAGAACACAACTTGAGCTCCTGATCCTTTTACTAGTTGCCCCAAAGCCCTGAAATCTCTTTTAACTTATTGTGAGCCTCTCATTGCTACATCATCACTACCCACCTGAAAGATCAGGAGTGGGTAATAGTCTGCAGGATTCACAATGGTGGGAATTTTACCTACAATGTCCTTTACCTCGGCACCAAGGAGACAGCAGACCTCCCTATGAAGTGGGTTTGGTCTGCATATTGGGCCCTCTGCTCCGTTCAGCAGGGAGTCACCTACTACAATGACCCGTCAATTTTTCTTTTCATTTCCAGTTTTTATGGCCAGCTTGAGACGAGTTGGCCTTGGTGGCATTTCTGGCCCTCGTGAGCCCTCGTTTTCACCCACAACCAGTTACTCCTGCAGAGCCCCGTATCTATTCTGCAAGGGCACTGTAGGCTGTGTACTTCTTAAAGGAACACACTTTCACCTTTTGTTTCATTGGGCAGAGACCTGTTCCCATGGCCCCTGCTCTGTTGGGTTACTATAGGAAGGCTGGGGGGCTTGCTGATAGGAGGATATAGAATTCTTTGCTCCACCAGAAGTTATCTCCCATTCCATTTTTGTAGAGATCAGCTGGTAGAAGTAATAAATTTCCCTCTCACTTTCCCTGATGTTTCTCAACCTACTCACCTCTTCCCTGAGCTCCATCACTTCATCCTGGAGCTGTGCCACCCAGATAAGTAGGTCACCAACCTGCTCACACCGCATGCAGCCATAGTTGGCGTTGCCCCCTGCTGCCAGTGAAAGCCTGTGGCATTCCTCACAGACTATAACCTGGACATCATTATCCATTTTGGTGGGTGTTGGGAGCACAGCCTTCCTTTTCCAAGTAGCCACCATCTCCCCTGGAGTAAGTTGCAGTACCTCGCGTCCTGCCTGTGCTAACTGATGTGCCTGCACCTGTTTGCCTGTTCCTGTTTGCCATGCTCCAGGTCGCTTGTGCTCCTTAGAGCCATTTAAAAAACCTGTGGTGATCCCAGCTTCACCCCCTCCTCACCTGATTGGGTTTTGTGGATTTCCAGGTCCTTCCCTGTACTAAGTTCGGGCTCTTTGCACACACAGAAGTGCCTGCCAGACCCCCAGGCTGGATCCTCACGCTGCTGAGCTCCTCTACCAGATCAGATCTGCTTGGCAACCTCTCTTCATCAACCTCCAGCCTGCATTGACATTGAGGGTTGCCCTGACCCAGGTGCAGGACCTTGCATTTGGCCTGGTTGAACCTTGTGAAGTTCACACAGGCCCACTTTTCCAGCTTGTCCAAGTCCCTTTGGATAGCTTCCCACACCTGAGAAGTGTTAAATACACCACTCAGTTTGCTTTCATCTGCAGACTTGCTGAGGGTGGACTCAGTCCTACTGTTTGTGTCACCAATGACACAATGCTCTTGTCCCAGTACTGACCCCTGAGGAACACCACTTGTCACCTATCTTCATCTGGACATTGAGCCATTGACGACTACCCTCTGGATGCAACATCCAGCCAATTCCTTATCCACTGAACAGTCCACCCATCAAATCCATATATCTTCAATCCAGAGAGAAGGATTTTGTGGAGAACCATGTCAAAAGCCTTACAAAAGTCCAGGCAGATGACATCCATAGCTCTGTGCTTGTCCATTGATTCAGTCACTCCACCATAGAAGGCCACAAGGTCAGGCAGGCAGGACTTGCCCTTGGTGAAACCGTGCTGGCTTTCTTGAATCACCTCTCTGTCGTCCACTGGGCCTTAGCATAGCTTCTAGAAGGATCAGTTCCATGATCTTCCCAGGCACAGAGGTGAGACTGACAGGTCAGTAGTTTCCAGGGTCTTCCTTTCTACCCTTTTTAAAAATAAGTGCAACATTTCCCTTTTTCCAGTCTCTGGGTACTTCAGTTGACTGTCATGACTTTTCAAATATCATAGAAAGTGGCTTGGCAGCTTTATCAGACAATTCCCTCAAAGCTGTGGGTTGCATCTTACCAGGTCCCATAGACTTAGGTATGTCCAGGTTCCTCAGGTAGTCACAAACCTGATCTTTTACAGTGGAAGGGATTTTGTCCTCCCTGATCCCAGTCCTGTTGTCCATCATCTGGGGAGGTGTGGGAAGAGAGGCTGCCAGTGAAGACTGAGGTAAAAATGTTGTTGAATTCTCCTCGTATGTTATAACCAGATGCCAGTCTTGCTTGTCAAGATATGTGCTTTCTTTGACCTTATCTAAAGCTAAGTTCTATAGGAAATTGTTGGCCTTTCCAAGATCTTCTTGAACTTTTAAAAAGTGTTTTACAGACAGAATGAAATATTATTTTTGAAGATTGGCTTGAGATCAGCCCTGAGGAAAGAAACTTGGGGGTGTTGGTAGATGAGAAGCTCGACATGAGCCACCAGTGTATGCTTGCAGCCCAGAAGGCCAATCGTATCCGGGGCTGCATCAAGAAAAGCATGGCCAGCAGGTCGAGGGAAGTGATTCTCCTCCTCTACTCTGCTCTCTTGAGACCCCACCTGGAATATTTCATCCAGTTCTGGAGCCCCTATTACAAAAGGGATATGGATGTGCTGGAGCGAGTCCAGAGAAGGGCCACGAGAATGATCAGAGGGCTGGGGCACCTCTCCTACAAGGAGAGACTGAGAGAGTTGGGGTTGTTCAGTCTGCAGAGGAGAAGGCTCTGAGGAGACTTCATTGTGGCCTTCCACTATCTGAAGGGGGCCTGCAAGAAAACTGGTGAGGGACTTTTTAGGAGGTCAGATAGTGATAGAACCAGGGGAAATGGGTGTAAGACAGAAGGGGGTAGATTTAGATTAGACATTAGGAGGAAGTTCTTCACTATGAGGGTGGTTAGACAGTGGAACAGGTTGTCCAGACAGATTGTGGAAGCCTCATCCCTAGAAGCTTTTGAGACAAGGCTTGATGGGGCCTTGGGCAACCTGATCTAGTGGATGGTGTGCCTGCCAGGCAGGGGGGTTGGAACTAGGTGATCTTTAATGTCCCTTCCAACTCTGACAATTCTATGATTCTATGAAATAACCTTGCCTAACTTCACTCTTTCTTTCTAGGCAGTCAACATCTGGGACTTTAAGGCATTTTGTCACTAAAAAAAAATGTACAAAATGTTCTGTCCTCAAAGGCTAATTCCGCTTGGTAGTGTGGCATTTGTCAATGGACAAGAAAAAAACCCTCATGTCTCACTCTTGTACTTCTAAACCTTGTACACACTTTGTATCCTTAGAAAATGCAGTATCTCCTGATCCTTTAAATAACATATGACCTGATTCCATTTAATGGGGTCCTTAAGAACTCTAATGTTCCAGGTATAAATTCCTGCTACTACTGTGCACCTTAATTTACTATTCATACTTGAATCCCTTTGTGTTCCCAATTACTCTCCAGCAACAGCAACTGGCTCTTGAAATAATTCCCACAGGGCTGACTTTGTAAAGGACACTGCAGTTCACATCTTAGTTCCCTAATTAAAGACACAATGCTCGATAAACCTTGAACAACTAGTAATTGGAAGCTAACAGTCTCACCAAATCCCTGTTGACACAGGTTTTGTTGCCTGATAACTGACCACAAATGGCCCATATAAGGACTGCAGAATTAATATTGAGGACACATGCTAGTGAAACCGAACCACTGAGAATTGACTGAAAAAGTCCCTGGTGTAGACTGTGCCTTAAAGTACACAATTTTTTATGACTCAATGCACATCTGAAACTCCACAGGTGCTGCAATTCCAGCTACTGGCTATAGCATGAAGTAGCAGGTGAGATGGGAGTGGGGGGAGGAGGGATGGGCCTCAAAGAACTTGCTGTCCTGTTTAATCTGCTGTTCTCTTATCTTCAAGTGCAGGTTAGAGTCTTGGTCTTGATGGTGTTTCAAGAGCAAAATGTTCTTGTTGCCCTTTTTTCCCTCTTTCTTCCTATTCAAGCCAATTAAACCAAGTAAGAGCATAACTGGGATTGTAATTTAGTTGACTGTAACAATACTACTTTTCAATGAGTGCAGAGCAAAACATTCTTATCACAAAAACCTTCACTCTGTCCTCTTTATAATACTATTCCCCTCATCAAAGCACAAGAGTGTCTCTCCTTGAAAAAAACCCCAACACATTACTTCACAGATATTCCAACTAATGATACAATTATTGGAAGATTGCTAATAAGAATGGCTCAGGTGTAAAGCAGTATTGAGCAAGGGTCTGAGTTAAGGTTTCAGCGCTTTGTTGAAATCTGCTTTTCATTGTGCCAAGTAAGAAAAAGTTTTGTGTGGAATTATATCAGGACTGCTATCCTGCTTTTGCTACATTCTTTGAGCAAGACCTTTATAAATTAATTAACACTTAAGAATCAAGTTAAAACAATGGTAGTTTTAAATAGTCCATAATTTCAATAGTTCACCTATCTTGCTTCAATGCTTTGCCTCCTGCCAGTAGGTTTGTCAAGATAAAAGGAACAAGATAAGAACAGTTGTGCTGTCTCAAAAGGAGGATGCATCAAGCCCAGAAGCCCATGTCCAGCATTTACCATTAGCAGATGTCCAGGAAAACATAAGAACAAAATAGGCATAACCCCCCTGCCCTGTCCCCAGAACTCTCCCATCTTCCACCTATTTTCTGTACAAGTGATTTCCTGAGCCTAATATGATTTCTTGAGAAACCTACTGTCTTCTAAACATTAATCCCGTCTTCCTCTGATGGGACACAAATGTTCTGTAGTTCTGTATCCACAGCTTTCCTTGGGAGGAGCTTCACAGGTCTACTGCCTACTGAGTGATAAAGCATCTCTTTTGATTTGTTTTAAACTTGATTCATTTGATATCCTGTAGATTCTGTACTGAAATAATGTTGTCCTTAGTTCTAAAGGAGTCTACCAATGTATTTTGCAAAGGTCTGACATGACATTTCCTGGCTTTTTCATGTGATAAGTATCCCTTTTGTGCAGACATTCACACCCACTGTATATGTCCTACCTGGTGGCCTGTTAACACATGCCATGTGTGGTACAAAAGCTTATACCAGGGCAACAAAAAATAAGGCAAACTCAAAAACTCTGTCTAAACTCAAAAACATGGTCATCTAGCACTTCATCAGTTCCAACTACTAATAGGTTTCAGATGTAGGGCATAGCTTACTTGTTCATTCCCCTGGGTCCACCACTGACCAGGAGCAGGACTGAAGTGCATTGGCACCATCCTCTCCTGACACTGACAGCAGCGCACATCCACCTGGCAGGGGCCTGACCTTAGGTTGATTAGCTTGCTTGGTTCAATCTTAATTGCTCTTCTGAATGCCAGAGCTGACTTTTGTTTCAGCACCTAATAGTTATTGAGTGGAGTACATTACAGTAAGTAAAACCACTAAAATGCTTTTTTTTCCTACCTTGTGAGTAGCAATAGGACTAGAGGGAATGGGTTCAGGTTGTGCCAGGGCAGGTTTAGAATAGACATTAGGAAAAAATTCTTCACCGAAAGAGTGGAGCGGTAGTGAAATAGGCTGGCCAGGGAAGTGGTGGAATCACCATCCCTGAAGGTTTAGAAAAAGCAGGTAGATGTGGCATTTTGGGGAATGGTTTGGAGATAAGAGAAGTGCAAGGCTATTGGTTGGACTTGATGATCTTGAAGGTCCTTTCCAAATGTGATAATTCTATGATTCTATGATTTTTATTCCTTAAACCCCAGAATGAGGTTTTTAATGAAATTCAAATGTAGAATGATGAATAGAAATGAAAATACTACATCTTCTTATAGCAGTGAAGTTCTTTCAATTTGGGCATCTAAGGCACAAAATTAAAAAGCAAATATAAATATATCAAAATATCACTTCAATTCCCTCTTTGCCTCTGAGAGGCTATTCGTTAAAAAGTTAAATGATACATATTTAACAGCAAAAATAGGAAAACAGTCACAAGTATGACATGAAGAGTGCCAAATGACCTGCTTTTCTTTGTTCATAATTTGCAGCAGGATTAATTGAAAGAAAAGTCAGAAGAATGTTGCAGCAGATCCCTGGCTGTGCTGAGTGACAGCAGCCACTGACACCAGCACACCCACTGTCTTTTTGTCCCTTATATTTTTCCCTATCTATGCCTGGTAGGTTTAAAACTCCTTTCCAGAAGTGCAGAACTGGTTTCCTCCACTGTGCCAGGTACTGTGTACATAAACATGTGCAGTCCCACCCATGCAGAGCTTCAACTACAAACACTAGAGGAGACTGTAGAAACTGGGACAGCAAACAAAGACAAGGTCAGTAAGCAGTGTGTAAAATACATACAAATGATTTCCCTATATCTCCCAAGAAGTGAGCTGTTTAACAGGAACACCAATTATTGTTAAGTACTGACATGAAGAGTAAGTTATTGTGTGGTACTGGAATAAGATAGGGAGAAAATTTTTCACAGGTTGTAACCAACCTACTTCTTAGGTCCAGAGGTCCTGGGATGTCTGGAAAGTCCTGTCCCATGTGGTGGAGTTCCATCACTGGACAACCCAGAGACTGTTCTGACACACTTATAGAGGGACAGCTTCCCAGACAGAAAACAGCAGGAAAAAATGCTGTTCTTCTTCTGGGCCCCTTGTAGATGCAGCTTCTCACGTTGACCTGGTCCAGCTGAACAAGCATTTCAGGATCCTTCTAGAGACTGAGGTTGTCCTGACCTCACACGAACCTCTTCCCTTGCAGACCTGAGAGACCCATGTCAAGCTGTGTTCCAGAAGCATGGGAGGCATGTTAGCAGGACACATTATCTGGTGCTGCGTGTCAGCAAAACACCATAGTTGTACCCATAGGGCACCAAGAGGCTGCAACCTGTCTGTCAGCAGTGTCATTACCAGCTTCGGAAAGCCTCGCTTGTCAAGGAGCTCAGAATCCAGGCTGCAGTGCACTTAGTGATATGAGTCTTCTGCCTGTCTTGGTCCAGATCCTTGGTTGGGGACAAGATGCAACTTTCCACAGGCTTAAGCAGCCTCTCATGGTGCCCTGTGATTAGCAGCATAGAGCCGCTGGTGCTGCAGAGCTCCTCTTCTTTTCCCGGTCAGGAGAAGGGCAACTTCAGTCACTGCACACAGAAGCAGGTTTTCCTTTGTTGAAAAGTCCAAACACAAACACAATTTTCTTCTCCTAGAGACTGAGGAGTCACCAGTCTGCTGGTCACCCGATACTGCAAATGATGCCACTTTTTCTCTTAAAAGCAGAATAAATCTGTTGCCCCATGTCTCCTGGCAAATGAGTACTTCGGGTTTGACTGACTGCAGTAAAGTTGGTTGTGCACACTACCTTTTTGAGGGACTGTGCAGTCTAGATAGTCTGCTGTGTTATGCAGAGTCAGGGACATAACTGCACAAGATTTGACAGCCAATCAGCTGTTTATTCAACCAGCACTGTTCTGCAGCAGCTGAACACAGATCCCAAACAAGGGTTTGCTAACTGCCCAGGAACAATTGTTGAGTGATAACACATGCAGTTCCCCACATGTTTATGCAGATAGTCAGATTTATCTGACAGTTTTATACCCAGAAGCATGATAAACAGTAACTAAAATTCAAAGTGTTTTGACAGCCAAAATGAATGACTATATAAATTAGAAATCCATTCAAAACAACAGTATCCAAAAATAAATGTCTATAGATAAAGTAGAATGTTACAACAGGGAACATTTTAATACAAGTGTGCTAAAGTAAAGCAACTTAAATATAGGTTCAGGTTCTGTCTGTGAGAAGAGTCATTTTCAGAGCTATAACAAAGGGAACCTGTAAGACATTAAACAGAAAAAAAATGTTCTTGCTAAATAAGGAGTAAAAGGAAGGACAGATCCTTCCAGTTACAGATTCACAGAATGGTAGGGTTTGAAAGGGATCTCTGGGGGTCACCTCGTCCAACCCCCTTGCTAAAGCACATTTGCCTAGATCAGGTTGGGCAGGAAGGCCTCCAGGTAGATTGTGAAAGTCTCCAGAGAAGGAGACTCCAGAACCTCTCTAGGCAACCTGTTCCAGTGTTCCATCACCCTCAAAGGAAAAAAGCTTTTCCTTATGCTTAAGTAGAACTTCCTATATTCTCATTTGTGCCCATTGCCGCTTGTCCTGTCACTGGGCACCACGGAAAAGTCTGGTCCCATCCTCTTGACACTCGCACTTTAAATACTTATAAGCATTGATAAGATGCCCTCTCAGTCTTCTTTTCCCAAGCTAAAGCAGTCACAGATCTTTCTGCCTTTCCTCATAAGAGAGATGCTCTAGCGCCCTAATCATGTCTGCAGACATCTGCTGCACTCTCTCAGAGGCCTTATTGACTTTCTTTTCCTGATCAGGTGGCTTGTAGCACTGTAGTAAACACCCACTACAGTGTCACCCATGTTAGCCTGCCCCTTAATTGTTACCTATAAGCTTTAAACACATTCTTCATCCTCCCCTAGGCAGAGCTTGATACATTCCGTTTGCTCTCTCACATAAAGAGCAATTTCACCACTTCACCTTTCTGATCTGTCTTTCCTAAAAAGTACATAGCTGTCCATGATAGCATTCCGCTTGTGACAGCCATCTCACCATGTCTCTGTAACCGTGATGAGATCATGGCCCTGCTCACATCTTTAGTTTTCCCTCTTTATTCCCAATACTGAATGTATTAATATACAGGTGTTTCAGGGTGCTAATCAAGTAAGCTGTTTTCCCTGGAGGTGTGCACCATAGCTGTACACACCCTTGAGGTGGTTGGCCTTCTGGCTTTCATCTTGGAAGGCAGCTAAGGAACATTTTTTGCTGTTCTGGTTGGCCTGGCTTTTTCCCCAGTTGGATGGGGTGACATGAGCATTGCCATCTTTGACCCTGCCCTCTGAGTCCTTCAGTTTAAAACCTGTCTCACCAAGCTGGCCAGACTGCTGCCAAAGATTCCCTTGCCTCTTTGAGATAAGTATATTCCATCTCTCCCTAACAAGTTATAGTCATTAAAGAGTGTCATATTGTCATAAAACCAAAAAACCCTTGTGAGAGTACTAGCCATGTAGGCAGGAGTTCTATTCATTATTCACGCATCATTAAGGTTGGAAAACACCTCTAAGATCATCAAGTTCAACTATTAACTTATCATCACCACACCCACTAAACCGTGTCACTAAGTACTACATCTAAACATTTTTTTAACACTTCCAGAGACAGTGACTCCTCCACTTCCTTGGGCAGCCTGTTCCAATGTTTAACAACTCTTTCAGTGAAAAAATTTTTACTAATGTCCAATCTAAACCTCCCCTGGTGCAACTTGATGTCATTTCCTCTTGTCCTATCACTGGAAACTCAGAAGAAGAGGCTGGCTACCACTTCACTACAACCTCCTTTCAGGTAGTTGTAAAGAGACATAAGGTCTCACCTGAGCCTTCTCCTCTCCTGAATAAACAACTCCAGTTCCCTCAGCTACTCCCCTTAAGGCTTACTCTCCAAACCTTTCACCAGCCTTGTTGTCCTTCACTGGACATGCTCCAGTGCTTCAGTGTCTTGTAGTTAGGGGTTACAAGCTGGTTGCCTGCTTTCCTCTATCTGATAAAATGAAGGAAAAAATAATTTGGGCACCAATGTTTTTCACTTACACCCCTTGGACTTCATAATCTTCCTTAATTCTGTGAGTTGGACATAAAAATCCAGACAGTTGAAGGATTGGACAGATGTGCCACTGTTTAGAGTTTTCTCCCAAGGGTCTTGTCAAGAGGAGTAGGGTAAGTGTTGCAATTGTGGCACAGGGAGAGGGCTGGAGGGTTCCTCAGCCCTGCATCTTCTGCAAAGGGGAATGAGGACCAGTAAGGTCTCACCCTCTCCTGCTACACTCCTGTAGCCATATACTCCCACTTCTTGTGCCCCTAAAAGCCAGGAATCATCCTGACTCTGATTCTTACTCATGTAGTTTTGCACCAGAGGACAAGTGAGAGCAGTCTCCATCTAAAAGAAAAAACCCACAACAGCTAAGCTATGAATCTCTGAGAAAATGTCCTTCCCTCTTACTTTTCTCAAGAGTCCGCAGCTACTTGCCTCGCTGAGTGAGCAAGGGCCTGACCCTGGGCCCTTTAAGAAGACCCTGTGGCTCAGCAACGTCTCTGGAGCAGGCTTTCTCTGTTGTTTACAGTTGACATCAGCCATGCTGCTTGGAGTCCTTTCGGTGCAACTACCCTTCTGACCTCTGATGTAAGCCTAGGATCAATGACCTCTCCAAGGAAGAAAGTAGTCTTGATAAAGAAGTTTTCAAGGCTGAAAGCAGCATTAAGAGCTGGTTGAGATAGTACTTCCTCCCACATTAATAACTGCACTTTTTTCTGTTTCTGTCTCAACCACGGGACTGTAAGAGCTTGGGATGACAACTGAGTTCAGGAATGGCAGCCTAGAAGGTAATAATGTTACCCCTTGCTTTAGTGGGATTGCATACTGGGAAAGTGACTTCTCACCAATGTAGATTTATCCTCCCAACATGCTTTTTGTGTTCTCAAAAATGCTGCCACTTGACGGGCTCATGTCACCTCTACAAGTACTGTTAGGGTTATCTGGGGTTTTGCGTGCAGAGTTCTGTCCAATAGTGATGGTAAAGAGAAGGAAGAGAAAATAAAAAGCATGAGTGTACCCAGATTATTGAAGAAGGTAGTTTCTATGGCAATTAAAACATCGTTATCTGAGACATAGTCACTTGCACTTGGCTATATGAAACCCATCCCTGCCTGTTCCTCAAACTGGCAAAGGTCACTCAGAGAGATGTGGTCTGTCTCTGGATTCCTCATGCTAGCATAGCTCCAGCTAGGTTCAGAAGGATAACTAGATTTACTATAGCCACTAGTGAAAAGAAAACCCATTGCATGCTACAGAGGTCAGAGCTGTTTGTGCTGAGCAGCAATCTGACTGTATAAACAACAGAGTGCAATGTCTGACTTTCCAGGTTTAGTCTCTCTTGTTAGCTGGTTCTTGGAAAAGCAAAGCTTTTAGGGAGCACAGTAGGGGTGCTGTGCAGCTGGTCCTGGAGAGGTACACTTGTTCGATGCTTGTGAGGACTTCTGCTCAAGCAATAACATGTATCTGCACCAGATTTACTTGGGGGAGAGGGGCAGGGCATATTCCTTTTGGGAATGGCCAGTACAGAATGACTTCCTTTCCAGGCCACACAAACCAGTGAGTCATGCCTTTTTGAAAGTTCTTTTACCTCCCTAATCCTTAATCCACCCCATTGGGAATAATTTCTCTGTATTGTTCTTCTACTATCTAAGGTTATTTTTGACTAGGCTTAGATGGCTACACAGTGAGGAAGAATTCAGAGAGGAATGTCGTGTTACAGTCATATCACTGGTCAATCAGTAAAGACCATGCCTAAAGGAATCAGAGTGAAGAAGATGCTGCTACTTACCATAGTATTCACTGAGCTGGAAGTGACACAAGAGGTTAATTGAGTCCAGCTCTTAAACCCATGGAGTCCACTCCAAGAATCACACTATATGCCTGAGAGCATTATCTAAACACTTCTTGAACTGCATAAGGCATGGTGCTGAGACAACTTCCCTGGGGAGGGTTTTCCAGACCCCAACCACCCTCTGAGTGAAGAACCTTTTCCTAACCTCCAGCCTGAACCTTCCCTGACTCAACTTCATCCTGTTTCCCCTAGTCTTTTTGCTGTCCACTAGATTAAGAAGATCAGTCCTTGCCCCATTCATGTGAGGGATGTTGAAGATGGCTATGAGGTCTCCTTTCAATCTCACTGTCACATTGCTTAGCTTCACCTGTGGAGATACGCATCTTTGCCTACAATGTGCCACAGAGCATTCTTCAGCTCCTAAGCCATCCTCATTCCTAAGTATGCAAACATTTTGTGAGGGAATGTTTTCAAAACGCACACTACAGTTGCCATATGGTATTAAAAAACACTAAAAATTAGGTGATATGGGGGTGGGGAACAGATAATTAAATTGTTAGTAGCTACTAATGTTTGCATTACTGTCATTTAAACTCAGTGTGTTATCTCTCTTTTGTATCTCCTTGCGTCTGTTCTAATTTTCTGTTTCATTGTTAAGTGTATGTAACTCTCCAAGATAAAACAGCTTATTCATCTTTGACAAAAAGAAATTAAAAATACAGTTGGCATTTTGGGGTGTAATTTTGTTGCTATTAGCATAAAATAAAAACCGGTTTGCTGCATAAAGCTTTCATGTCTTGTGGGTACTATGGTAAAGAGTCTGCATATGGGATGTTGCACCTTTTCACATGGGGTCCATTTTAATATTGGTAGTCAGGGACGACATTTTTACCAGATTTAGGATGCAGAGGAGGTCTGTGTTGAAATGGCACCTGGAAGCTTGAGCTTGCAACAGTGCTGTTTTGCCAGATACTACTGAAAACGAGAGAGAGAGGGACAAACAGACAGCCTGTTACAGAGAACTTCAAACATATCAGACAGGGATGGCAGGGAGACAGACAGGCAAGAGCAATGATATATGATGAGAGAGCCTGAAGGAGCAATGTCAGGGAGCCTGGCAATTAATTTCAGACCATTTAAATACATTTTATAGGACTTAATCATCCTAGTTTTGCAAAACAAAACTCCACATGATGCTGCAAAGAAGTTATTCAGACCTCTGCATGCAACGTAGTCATGAGAAATCAGCCTTTGCCTTTTAATGAAGAGTTAAAACAAAGTAAGAGAATCTGGAGGTGTTTTCAGTCCTCTCAAAAATGCTTTTCAGTCTGGAAACTCTCAGCTAGAGTTTGGCCAATAATGATGCGTTAGGATTAGCAAGGAGGACCTGAGAAGTTGCTTCCTGATACCTCACTCAAAGGTGTAAAAGGACACCTTTATTAGGGAGTAGCCAGCAGGGAATGAGTCCTTCACCTCTCTGTGATGCTGAGCAGAGAGAGAGAATATGATGTAACTCACAGCAGCCCATTTTCCCTGCTCTGAATTACTCTGATAGTGAGCTGTAGGTGGTCTTGGACGGTGATGTGGAATCAGTCTCACACATGCATCTCTGAGAGAGCTTCCCAAGGACTCCCTGCAACTGCTGCTTCAAGGTATATTCAGACCCATTACCCACACTTCTGCTGGTCTGAGGGTTATGGATTTAGACCAAAAGAGTAGTGATTACACTAATTTTGAGAGAATCACTTCAAGATACTTTATAATGACTAGAGTGTACATCTTTAGAAATCAGGCCTTTGGGAACATTTCAGACTGAGAAAGACAAAAGTACAAACCACTTCAAGATCTCTGTAAAAATCCTGGTCAAAGGCTTCAAAATGCTAATTATTCAACCTCTCTCATAAATTTATCTTGAAAACAAACATGTCAAGAATATTCACTTTTTGCTAGTTAAAAGCTGTGTGACAGAAATATTTTTTTTTTTGGTGCCATGATTTAGAAGACATATGAACTATTATACCTGCATGTAGAACAGAATATTTATTTATTTATATATTTTGTTACTACTTCGAACCATATAACCACTTTTATTAAAAGGTACATGCAAATCGCTGTCTTTAGTGTGCCATAGATTAGTCATATTTGTTTTCCAAGGAAGATTATAGATAGCATTTAGGGGGGAAACAGAGCATTTTGCAAATGAGCCCAGATGGAAAACTAACAGATGGCCTAGTACTGTATTTTGTATGCTCAACCCTACATTTAAAATAAAAATTTTCATAATTAAGATGAAGGTCTGTAATACCACTAGCTACTTTTCCTGTGGCAGCATATCATATCATGTATCACAGGTATGAACTGCAGGCTTTTCATAAAATAGTGGTAAAGCATATATACAAATTTTTCTATTTACTTAGTTAAAACAAAGAGAGAATAAAATTTGATTCATGGAAATTAAAAGGAAAAAAAAAACAACAACCTTTTATGCAAACATATCTCACATAATAAAAATATACACCTCCACCTGCCTTTTTTCCCCTGCAAATTGAATGACCCACTGTCTTTCTTGGAAGAGGAAGAAGATTCACATTTATTATGGCCTTTCAGCCAAACACAAGAAGGCTAGTAGGATTTTCTTATTGCATTAGCTGAATGAAATTAGGTTCTTGAATTTTGTTAGTGAGAAGATGGTTGATAAACTGTGACCTGATGCACATATCATATTCTGAGAACTGAATCAAGAACAGTGATTTACATGGTAGTCTTTTCCTCTCATGAAGTGGCATGTAGGTGTATGCATGTGTTACTGCCACAGACTCGGTTATTAAAGCAAGGATGGTAACTTGAACATTGTCTGACTGCTCAGGAGATACAGCAGGCAAAGCAAAAGCTCTTTTCTCTGTGTGCAACCCCAACCTATGCTTCTCACCACCCACATCACTGATGCAGCATGGGAAAGATGAAACACTTGTACTCACACCCAACAACATCTCTAACTCTACAATATTTGTTTCATGTCACCTGTGAAAGGAGTGAAGAGGCGCTCCTTTTACAGCAGTCTATAAGCAGGATGCATTGAAGTCAATGACAAGTTAAACTTGTTCTTGGGCTACCCAGATTCAGGAATAGTAAAAATGGCTCCAGAGTGTTTCTGCATTCCTGCTGCGTTCCCTGAGGTGTTCTCCTCAGTTGTCCCAACTCAGAAGCCAACCACCAGGCACAACCCTGTGGCAAGAGGGACTGCCTCTCTACAAGGCACAAACACCCAAATCCACTTGCCAGGCATTCTTAATTATCAGCAGAGTTCAATAATATTACACTACCTAGGCTGAAGTCAGCAACTCACTGGGATTACAAATCAATTCACAGTGGTAGAAAATACGTGTTTTGTTATCACAGATAGCTTCTTCTATTTCTCTCACAGTCATAACATTTAAGTGCCTCACAGCACACCAAATTGTGTGACTCAGAACTATCGTCTGTCTCATTTTCCAGCTAATCCTGTCCCCATAGAGGGAATCTGATGTACAGCAAAATGTCTTGTTTTCCTATGGTAAATACTACTTTTTCACATGTTGCTATGTATACGTTACCGAAGGAGAGCCTGAAACTGCATGCCTTGCAAATGAGGAATTCTTTTGACAGTTGTCCCCACTTGTAAGAGCTCATCCCACAGGCACAGGTCAGCTCCCAGAATGGTGGAGACAAGCTTGCCCTTTTTGATAACAAAAATAGCATCAAAATCAAAGACAACAAATCTAGAAAGTTACTGTTGTTGATTAACCAATCTGATGTAGAGAGTTCTTAGGCATTCATGTTTCTATTTGTAAAACCAAGAGGCTGTTTCCTTCTTAGGGAGTGCTGCTGTAATTCTGTCAGTCTCTGACTGCTCTTCCAGAATTGTCTGCATAGGTTTTGCATTTGTGGAAGTAAATCTTTAAGGGAAATGTCGCTAGTTACATTCTTCTTCCCTGCTTTTCCTCATGTGCCTATTGCTGATCAGGTGGCTGCAGAGACACCTGCTGGTTGATACACATTTTGAGTATTAATTTTAAGGAAGACAGAAAATTCCTCAAATCACGTTCAGACTCTTTCATATCTTCTCTGTTTAGTAAAATTTATTGAAAGCAGATTTGGCTGATTGGTGCAAGGGAGGAGTAAAAAACTGAACTAGTCTGTTTCTGCGACGAAATTGAGTAAGTTTTTTCAGTAGCAGTAAATCCAGTTTGAGCTATAACGCTGACTTTAGTGATTGAGCTCTTGGCATTAGCAATAGTGGAGTTGGGATCTTTTAGAAGTTTGTAAAGACTCTTGCATCCTATATGACATCTCTTAACATCTTATGCATGTTCCAAATAATCTTTTTTCTTTACCTCTGCATTGCAAGTGAAAATTCTTCAAAGTGAAAAGTGTTCTTTATCTATTGGTGCACGGTTTGGAAAATCCACAGTGCCATTAGGGCAGACACTACATTTTACTTCAATAGTTTGTATGGCTTGCAGTTCTGTATATTTGAGTTTGGGAAGATAGCTTCCAGTTCTCTTAATAGTGGAGACTCACCTCCATCCCTGTTCTGCCCCCCTCAACTTCCCCCCAAACACACAGTTGGCACTCTTTAAAAGTTTTAATCAGTTGGACCTTAAAAAATGACTCCACAGTTAACAGCTAATTTACACCGTTTTGTAGATTTAGTAATCCAAAGGACTGAAATGCCAGTTTGATAATCCAGCAACATGTAAAATAATCTGGACTTTTAAGGCAGGTGAGTTTGACTGTAAATTAGTTCTGCACACAGGTTTGTGTCTTCTGTTTTTAATTACTCCTGTGCAAACCTTCATTTGTTTATCATTGCCAAATATATTGTGTGGGGTATTTTCATTCCCAGAAGGCACATTTCCATATTGCATACTTCAACGACAATCAAAATCTGTCAGTCACTAATTCAAATGTGGCATACAATACTTAATATTCTTTTAGTCAGTGTTACCTGAATTTTCAGCCCATGGCTCTAAAAAAAATATGTGGTTGTAAAAGTAGCACACTTAAATATACAACAGCTTATTAAGGATGAAGGAAAATTTATTTTCACTTGAGTTTGCTTTGTAAATACTTACTAAGTTTTGAGGATTTTTTTCATTTCCTGAAATCCTTAAGATTCTGCTATACATACTAGTCATGGATTCTATCCTCATAAGGACATGATGGGATATTTTCTTATGCACATTTCTTGAGTGGGAAAGGACACACAGCATGCACATGTTCTCAGTAGGGTTCTAAACCAAACTTTATTGTCTATGTCACATTTCACGGAAAGCTTGTAAACAACAGGCTGGAGTTCAGTATTATAACTCTTCTGCATGTAGAAGAGCTCCAGAATGAGCCCAAGGGCTCCACTGGTGGTGGGGCTCATCTGTGGCTGCAGAAAGCCACAAGGGAGGCATGATAGACAGAGTCCAGCTGCTCAAGCCATGCACAGCCCTGTTCTCCCCCTTCACAGCATGTGGCACAGTGAGGAACTCAGCTGGCATATGGGTTTAGTGCTATGTTACAGTATTTCTCAGAGGCACGGTCTTTGCAATACATTCAAGGGATCAAATGTGAGGGCACATTGCTGAAGGCCGCTGACATGTTGTGAAATTGTAGATAGAGAAACAGAAGTCAAAATTTCATAGCAGTAAGGCATCTAAGTAATTCATTATGGGATTTTCACTTAGCTCATGTTGAACTGGAGAAGTCAATATAAAAACAAGACCTTCCAACAATTCCACACAGTTACTGTTCCAGACCAATGTCCAGACCAATGCCCAGGTGGCCTACCTAGGACATAGGCTATTTCTTTCAGGTAAAAACAACAGATCTATCTTTTTCCCTGTTCCATGTTTTGTGAAAGTATATCCTCTTCGTGACTGCAGGATTGTGGCCTTTCTGTGTCTGACATTGTGAATAAAAGGAAGCTGAGTAGCCATCACTGGTAAGATCTGGATGTTGGGGATGTCAGTCCCATTGCCTGACAGTTCTGAAGCTTATAAAGTAATGTGACAGCTCTCCTAGAGCAGGCTGAAGCAGATGTTAGTAGCTGCAGAGATATCTGTGCTAAGGGAACTCATACACCTCAGTCTTGAGAGTAGACTCCCGTGATGAAGCTTTTTCTCAAGGACTGCTCAGACCAGGAGTTTAATTCAGATGCTCATTATGTTATATGCAAAATGGTGTTTTGGAAGACGTGTAATGGGGTATTGTACAGGAAGTCCCCATCACTGCTTAATAGAAGGGAGGAATTACCAGTTAATGCCTTTTCCCCAGCTAGATATAGAAATGGTTATTTTAGGGCAGGTGTTCAAATACTCTCACAAAAGATTCTCCTACTGCCAATGAACCCATAGGGTGGAGAATTGTCAGTGTGACAAATGAATATATAATGGAAAGGTTGAGGATAGTGGCACATTTTAGAATAGTGACCCCCAACATAGCTGTACAAGTGGAAGCAATTTCAGAGAGGTGTGAAAACTAGCTATTGCTGTGTACTCACGTTTAATAATGGGAAAGACCTCAGGCTTGACAGCAGGCAAATAGACTCAGGGAAGGACCACTTCCCAAATTTTAACCTTGGGATGTCTCAAAGCATTGCTTGGCTGCTTCAAGCAACTAAACATGGACACGTGACTTTGACCTGGGAAAAGGAGGAAAGTAAGCATGAGAAGAGAGCTGTTTCATGACTTGAAGTGAACAGCAGAACTCTGAAGCATCTGCCTCACTCCTTTTCCCTTAAACTCATATGCCCTGGCCCAGCCTCACTGAAAAATGTAAAACTGACATGACGATCATTATATTTTTTTGAGAAGAGAATTTTGTTTACATGTGGCACCTGCATGATAGTAAAACTTTCTCTTCCCTAAAGAGATTGTTTTGGTTTGTCTTGATCAGGTCTGGGGTCATCTTTCATCATGAAACCCTGAATGTGTTGTTCAAGACCTTATTACAAGCACTTTAACTACTGACAGATGAGGAGTAAAATCCGCAAGTGGATTGTTTCACAGTAAGACATAAAACACAAAGGCAAAGGGAATCATGGGCTTCTGCTTTGTGTTAGTGTATCTAAGAAAAAGAGGGCTGATTTCCAACATCTGTTCTTTGTTTTCTGTGATGTCATTCAGCTAATGCAGAAGTTTCTGTTGCTTGCAAAAAACAAAACCAAGATTTAGAAAAATTTTTTTAGTTCCTTTCAAGTATGAGTCTATCTGTTTTATTTTGTTTCAGGAACTGAAGTCAACAGCCTGTGTCCAGCAAGAATTTATATGAGAGTACTCAACTGCGTGCATTTGCCACAGCTAGTTGAAGTAGGTGAAGGCTTCCTGTCCTGGCCTGAGGGGAGGATTGTACTTTCATAATGGGCAGGATGGCCTGCAGTCTTGAGGCTGATGTAAAATTCACCATGGCTCAACCCCATCCTGCTTGCTGCATCTGCCTGTTAGGACTGGTGCACTGGTTGGTGTAGGAGGCACAGCCTGCTGTTGCAGGCTGGTCTGATAAGCATTCCCTCTGCTGGTGCATGGTTTTGGGAGCCTTCAAGATGAGGTCAAGGTGGAGAGAAACATGTGCTTGAAAACAGCAGGCTGTGTGGCTGATGCACAAGTGGGTGACTACTGCTCTCATAAGCTTTGCTTGTGGTGGCAAAGCCCTGGAAAAGAAAGGAGGAGTCTGTTCACAGGCCTTATGATTAATCTAGGGTTTCAAGCAGAACCTGATGCATAGGTTTGTCCTCTTCAGAAAAGTGACTGTTGCTCTGTGGAAATTAATGACTTAAGCTGTTCTGCTCTGTTGTCACGCAAACACTGGAGTATTGGTCACAATGAAAATTCAGTGTTGGATATTGAGCAAGCAAGTCACTAAGATTGAAACTGCAACAGGTAAATGCTGGCTAAGTGAAACATTTCTAAATGCTCGAGCAATAGTGTGGCATGCAAAATTAAGCAAAGGAAGATTTACATATCAAGCATTTCCCCCTGTTTAACAAGGATGTGTTGAAAATCCAAGACACTAGAATTAGATGACCAGTTATGATACAGAGAAAATTTCAGCAGAGGGACTGAGAGCTGTTTTGTTCCCTGAAGCTGAGCAACTAATCAATAGGAATGTAACAGGCCCACCATAGCCAGGAAGTGAGGGTTGCAGAGGAAACATCTATGGACTTGCTTTACAAATCTTTTCCTAATTCTTAGATCAGAAAGAATCTTATTTTCTCCTCTTGGTATGGGAGAAAATAAATTACGTAAGTTAGACCTTGGTGTTTTATATGTTTGCTATTTGGGAATCAGCCTGATTAAAGGCCAAGTAAAAAAAAGGTATTAGGGCAGTAGGATTTTACCTAAGTTTCAACAAAGCAGAGTTGGTTGAAGATCACCATAACCATCTGAATGTATTCTTGCCTACCTCGGTTTGGGACAGGCACCTAAACAAATGGCACTGGCATCAGAATTCATGTCGTCTTTAAAAGGTTCTCAGGGTATTTATGCTCTTATGCATTTCCTGAAAAAGTGCATTCCTGGGCTGCTGACTAATGGCTCCATAAAGAGCAGTAGAGCCACTACAAAATTCACTGACTTGATGCAGGCTGCCCACCTGGCTTAAGCTTCTACCAACTCCTCTGCCTGCAGTGCTATGCCCCCACAGCCTGACCTGCTAGTGTAGCCTCAGAAGACATATCCATGTTTGTTCTGTGCTAGTCATGTCTTCTCCTATTTTATGGTGGGTTGGCTATTTGGCAAGGTCAGTTAAGCAAGAAAAAGTTATTATATTTTACTGTTGCTTCAAGCCACATTTTCATTATTGTCCTTGATGCAAACAGTTCAATCACCATTCCTGAAGGAAGATCTGTCCTGACCTCCCTTGTAGAGCAATGCTGTGGGGCATAGACGTGTAGCATGCTGAACACAGTTCCTTAAGACTAAGATATTGGCAGGGTTACTGGACTCTCCAATCTTCTGCAATTAAAGAAGTGCAAGAACTTCCACAATTTGTTGTGGTTTTAGGCTCTGCTTCTGCAATAGATGTTTAATTGAATTGTATTCCTGGTGTGTCAGATAACTCCAGCTCTCTGCCATAAAGATGTCTTAGGGTTTTCTAAGTATCTGAGATAGACATCTTAGATAATCAATCCACAGACAGCTCTTAAATCAGGCTTGCAGAAATAGTTTTATAAGTCCTATGTCATAGCAGTATACTGGAGTTTATAATAGGTCAAGACTAAAGACACAGGGGCAAGCTGTTACATTGCCTTTGTTAGGATATTTTCAAACAGCTGAGATGCCAGCTCTTTAAAAGCTGCCATTTTGTTGTTCTTCATAGAATTGACCTTTCAGCCCTCAATAAGGAAAATGGGGATGGTCTTTGTTTCCGCCTTGGTCAGCAACTGCCTCTCTCCAGGGCTGGGTCCTGCTGGAGAGGAAGCTAGGCACCAGCTCTGTGTCCCTTAATTTTCCCTTGTTCCTACACAGAGTGCTACAGAGTAACACAGGTGCCTGCAAAGCGCTATTATTACAGTGCTGCAACCAACAATGTACTTTGAAGCCAGGGAAAAGCAGTCACCCCTGGCTTCCCATTGTTCCTTGGCCCTTGTGCTTTGCCCATCAGGTTACTTTGTGATTTTACACCGTTTCTTGACAAAATGTACTAAACACCTTAATAAGGAGCAGTCAAACTATCTTTTTGAAGGGTTTTTATTCCTACTGTTGTAGAGACAACGTAGTTATCAAAGTGAAGTCTTTGCTGCTGTCTCTGACACTTAGTGCAGTGCAGCATCTTTACAATGGGCTCTGTATTTTATGGTAGGAGATATTGACAGAGCACCAGCTGCAGGGGAAAGCAGTGAAAGGACAATATCCTGTTCAAAATTAGGTTTGTTAGTACAATATAAGGAAAAAACACATTAAAAAAATAATAAGCACAGCTGGTGCTAAACCAATCTAGTGTGCATCTTTCTGTCTTTCTTATGGAAACTGCTGTTTTTAGTGAGCTGCAGTGCAGACACATTCTCCTTGTGCAGATGCACACACACTCGAACACTCACCACCAATATCCAGAAGAACAAAGGCAGTGACTACCTCTTTTCTTCCTTCCATCTTCCTGCAGCACTTAGTCTTTTCTTGGTTTTGAGACTTTTGACCCCTTCCTTTCTCCCCTTTTCATACTTCCAACACTGCCCTGTTTCAGGATATCCTGGTTTCAGCTTCCTCAGCTAATTGTTCCTTTAACATTATCTTCTCTTCAGGAAGGGTTGAATTCTGTTCACCTTGTTTTCAAGATGATTGCCATTCCCTCATGCCTTAAGGATCACATATCTCTTCAATGCTCATCCTTCCCAATTTATTGTCTTGCAGCATTCTTCTTCTCAAGAGGAATGTCCCTGGCCTTCTTTCTCTTTCTCAGTCGCACCACTTTTATTTTCCTCCTGGTACCATATTTAAAACATACCTACTGAAGGAAATACCTTATTTTTTGTTTAATCTAGCCACTTATGAAGAGAAATCTGATAAATAAAATCATCCTGGTAGTTTCTTCTTCCTCCTATTTTCCCTGGGGCAGGTAAAATACTATTTATATATCTGTGTGCCACAAAAGAATCTGGCATTTTCTGAAGGAGGAAAATGTGTGGTGGATGCCTGTGCCATAGGCTGATCCAGAAATATGGAAGACTACGAAGTCCTTAAGGCATGAAGCTGTGCCGGGGGAGATTTAGATTGAATATTCACAGAATCACAGAATCATTATGGTTGGAAAGGACCCTCAGGATCACCTAGTCCAACCGATAGCCCCACACTACTCCTACCCCTAAATCATCCCCTGAAGAAACACATCTATCCTCTTCTTAAAAACCTCCAGGGATGGTGACTCCACCACCTCCCTGGGCAGCCCATTCCAATATCTAACCACTCTTTCGGTAAAGAAATTCTTCCTAATATCTAATCTAAACCTGACCTGGCACAGCTTAAGCCCATTCCCTCTAGTCCTGTCACTAGTCACAAGGGAGAAGAGGCCAACACCCACCTCCCTAGAATGGCCTTTCAAGTAGCTGAAGAGAGCGATAAGGTCTCCCCTCAGCCTCCTCTTCTCCAGGCTAAACAAGCCCAGCTCCCTAAGCCTCTCCTCATAAGGCCTGTTTTCCAGACCCCTGACTAGCTTAGTTGCCCTTCTCTGCACCCTCTCTAGTAGCTCAATGTCCTTCCTAAACTGCGGTGCCCAAAACTGCACTCAGTACTCAAGGTGTGGCCTCACCAGTGCCGTGTACAGTGGCAAGGTCACCTCCCTGCTCCTACTGGTCACACTATTCCTGATGCAAGCCAGGATGCCATTGGCCTTCTTAGCCACCTGGGCACACTGCTGACTCATGTTCAGCCGGCCGTCAGTCAGCACCCCCAGGTCCTTCTCTGCTGGGGAGCTCTCCAGCCACACCTTCCCGAGCCTGTAGGGCTGCTGGGGGTTGATATGCCCAAAATGCAGGACTTTACATTTAGCCTTATTAAAACTCATCCCATTGGTCTCTGCCCATCTATCCAGCCTACCCAGGTCCCTCTGCAGAGCCTGCCTACCCTCAAGCAGATCGACACTCCCACCCAGCTTAGTGTCATCTGCAAACGAGCTTCTTTACCCAGAGGGTGGTGGAGCATTGGAACAGGCTCCCCAGGGAGGCTGTCATGGCCCCTACTCTCATGGAATTTAAGGAGCACTTAGATAAGGCACTTAGGCACATGGTGTGACTGTGGAGTTGTCCTGTGCCTAAACATGAGTGGGACTAGATGATCCTAATGGGTCCCTTCCAACTCTGGCAATTCTGTGATTTCTGTGAGATACAGCTTTGAATTTTACTGTAGCTTTTAATTTCTGGGGGTTGCTTTTGTTTTTGTTTTAAATTGTCTGCATTTGTTTCATCCTTACCACGTCTGCCCTAGCTCTCAAAAGCAAAGTAGCAAGATTGGAACAAGATTCAGTGGAACTGCGTCCAGTTCTGGAGCCCCTATTATAGGAAGGATATGGAATTCCTGGAGCAAGTCCAGAGAAGGGCCACGAGAATGATCAGAGGACTGGAGCATCTGTCCTACAAGGAGAGTCTGAGAGAGTTGGGGTTGTTCAGTCTGCAGAGAAGAAGGCTCTGAGGAGACCTCATTGTGGCCTTCCACTATCTGAAGGGGGCCTGCAAGAAAGCTGGTGAGGGACTTTTTAGGAGGTCAGACAGTGATAGAACCAGGGGAAATGGGTGTAAGCTAGAGGAGCGTAGTTTTAAATTAGACCTTAGGAGGAAGTTCTTCACTATGAGGGTGGTTAGACAGTGGAACAGGCAAGGCTTGATGAGGCCTTGGACAACGTGATCTAGTGGATGGTGTGCCTGCCAGGCAGGGGGGTTGGAACTAGGTGATCTTTAATGTCCCTTCCAACTCTGACAATTCTATGATTCTGTGATTATTTTTAACTCCATCTTCCCTCTGCATTTGTAAATCAGAGCAAAATTATTGCTTCTGTAGCTAGAGAAATGCATTACAAGATTGTTTTCCTGTCTGCTTTATCTCATACTTCGGTGCTGAACAAATTATAATGAGCAAACTAACCAGTGAAAGCAGTCTTCTTCAGTTTGCAAATGAAGTATGCACTGGCTTACATTCTGACATATTGTTTTGTTCATAAGAGTTTGAAATATATTTTGTATGACTATATAAGTTCATTATTTGCTTGCAAACGTCTTGCTTCCACTGTTTGTAGTTTGATCATCCTGTACTAGTGGTTCAGCAGCAAAAAGTCCAGACAAATAATTTGTTTTCTTACTTAGAAAGCAGGAAAGAATAGCAAACCTTGCACTATATTGCTTAAATATCCAGGTATTCATTAATACGCTATGAAAGGCCACTTCAAATAAACACGATCTGTGTAGGAAAGTGAATGTGACAGAACCATTGGGTAATTGAAGATTTAAGAAAATACTCATGAATAATTATACCTTCTCTTCTTTTCTACCCTGCTTTAGTGTACCTGGCAGTATCTTTCCTCTGATCTGCTGCCTATCGCTGCTGGACCTCCCTGGGTTATTATAAAACAGAGGCTGCAGTATGGTGTTCTTGGATGGAGCACAGGAAAAGACCTCTTCGTATAATAAAAAAAGTGAGGGAATCATTCATTGGATTGGCACGTTGTTGCTTTTGCTGCTTGAATGGCAGATTTACAAGCCTTTGCTGTACAGGTATTTATTGCTGAGATGGGGGAGGAAACAACCATAAACATCTTGGTGACTTTGAATAAAAGCTGAAGAACTTCTAAGGTCATTCTAGAAGTGCTAGAACAGTGCTCTTCTCATAAGCTACTTCACCTGCAATTTACTTGCCAGAAACATCCTTGTGGTTACAGTACTGAACAAATGTGGTGGCCAAAGTGTAATTGAGACCTTGTCCCACTACCCAGCCAAACATGTTATTTTTTATAATTGTCTTATTTTGAGAGGTATAAAAATCCCTACACTAAGCTGCTTATGCACTCCAAATACTAGTATAGAATATGTGATTAGAACAGGCATGAAAAGAAGGCCACCAAAGTCAGAAGCTTTTCTACAACTCAAGCTCATGTCTGCCTTCTTGGGCCAGTCTCCTTACCCACTAAGATGTGTCTGCCAAGAGACTCTTGGGTCCATTAAAGACAGAGCACAGACCTGTCTTTCAGTGGCTGGATGAGGGGAATGAGGAGAAGGCTAAGGATTTTGATGCATCATTAGCCCTATGTAAAATAGAAACATTTAAAAATCTATAAGTAGCTAGTATATCTAAATGCAGGAAACTAGGTATTTTGTTAGCAAGTATTCCTCTATGTTTCTATCAGGAAGATGACAAAGTTCATGGCTATGTGTTATACTTAAACTCTGAAAATCTTCATAGCAGAACTCATTATCATTTTACAACAGCAAATGTTATCACCAGAGGAAAAGAAACCCGAAATTAAAAACTATGAGAATGTTTATTTTTGGTTATTTTTTTTAATTGTGAAGTCACCACTTACATGCATCTCAACTAGTTTTAGTGAGTGCTTTAGCATAAATACTCACACAAATCGGAAAGATTCTTCAAATGTCGTATCTTAGGGTTCCCACACCTAATTTCAACTCACTTTAAAATCCATACACCTGTGCAGCATTCAACACTAGTAAAGTAACTGATGAAAGCTGATCTGTGGAGCTTGCATCCTCTCTTGGCGTCTGAGACCTGATGTGTATGAACTACCACCTCAGCCAGACTGGAGTATCTTTGCAATAGACCTGCTTTGAGAAGGGTCTGAACCAGATGTCTTCCAAAGGCAGCTTCTAGTCTAGAATTCCTGTCAAGCAGTCCATGGAAAATACCAAGTTCTTGTGATATGCAAGTTTATGGTTCCACGCTACTTTTCTCCCACCTGCATGTCGCAATTATAGCCTAAACTTGCTGACATAGCTGCTGTGAAACCAGCAACAACAGGTAGTTTTAACTGTGTAACTTGAGTGCTTGATGTTCACTGTAGGAAATAAATAACTTCTTTAATTCAGTCTTCCTTCCAGGCAGCAAGCCGTTCTGTTGGGAAAAAAACCCCAACCTATACCTTATTGATCACCAATGGCATATATGGCCTCCCTGAAACCAGTACATCATTAAAGGGCAGACCTTTCAAGATTTGCAGGAATTGCCTGTTGCATATGGCATGTAATCTGCCATAATGACTCTGAGGAAGCCTGCTCACGAGCTGTTGTGTGACAGTCATGTAAGAAAAGAGAAAGAGAAAGCAAGAAGAGAATTCCCCCAAATTGCCCCATTGGTCCTACCTCAAATCAGCCCTCTCAAATCCCAAAGTATCTAAACCAGTTGTCAACCTGTGATGCTTTCAAATCCCTGGGATCTCAGTTTTCTGGCTGGAGAGATAATTTTTTTCCTCCAGGCAGAAGGTATCATTCACGTTTCTCAGTACAAGTGGCTTTTAAATCTCTTTCTAAGGGGAAAATACATCAATTAGGCCAGTTTGTGGTTTGACAGGTCTCAATCCATGAGTAGAAACAGGTAATTCAATGCCTGTAAAAGCTTGTTTGTTACATAAAAAGCTGGATGCTGGACTCAGAATCACATGTCAAGGTTCTTGGGCTCTATCTACAGATTGCTACTGTGTCCCAGGAAGCATCTCTTGTCTGACATAGAAGTAATCTATGACATAAAAGTAATCTTGGTATTGACTCCTGAGGTGTTGTTGAGACTTGAGGAGTGAATTTCTACAAAAGTGCCTCTCTTGACCATAAATCTTTATGTGGCTCAAACCAAGCTCCTGAAAGCTGAAGGGTGGAGCAGCAACCACAGCACAAATCACAAAGATACCATTACTACATCACATGTCTCTCAGAATTTCCCCCAAGAACAGAGAGGTGCTCACATCACCACAAATGTGTGGATTCTCAGCTAAAGCCAGCCTACCTCTCTCACACCACACCAGGTGCATCCCAGCACATAGTGATGAGTCATAGTGTAGTGCTGCTGCAACAGGTACAGGGGTTGAGTCTCCCTCTGGATTTGTGACCATGGGGCTCCCAATCCCCATCATAAATCCATTTGACCCAACTGAAGAATGTCTGAGGAGTATATATGCTGTTTGCCCATTTGCTTTTGTAGCATTTGACATATCTTAATCAGTGCTGGCTTGATGCTTGTCTCTCAGGTGTGTGGGAAGTATTAGGTTTCTCAGCACCAATCCTGTAAGACTCCTGCTTTTCTTCAGAAGGACACTCCTGAAAACCTGAAGTCTTGCCAGGCAATTCAACATGGAGATAATTGAGGTGACACTTGGTCATTCTCAGACTCCAAACACCAACCCAGACATTCTTGTTATGATATTTCTTGGCCCAGAGCATGTTGAAACTTACCCTTACCCTGCCTTTCCCTTTTCTGCAGCACATGCAGAGCAGCTTCCAGCTGTACAAACCTGAAATTCCTTAATGCAAACTTCTCCCATGGAGACTTATCTGCACAGAAACCCACTGTGCAAGTACATGGACTCACATTGCTACTTCTCTAATGTTGGACACTTTGCAAAAGCCAAAAAAAAAAAAAAAAGACGAAAAAAAGACAAAAAAGAGAAAAAAAGGAAAAAGAAAAAAAAGACCAGAAAAAAAAGGGACCACCTGAAGAGCTGTTTAAGCTTGACTGAAAGGATTTGTATGGTTTGCGTCAGTCATTCTCTTTGGATAACAGACAGTTGCATGCTAGTGAAGTCCCTGCAAATATTTTGTCTTTTGCTATGGCCTTCATCTGGAATAGAGGAGACCATGTTGCATTCCTCTATCTAATGGAATGGACTTGAAAAATAGTGTAGGTATATGCTCTAGCTAAAGGTCACCTTTTGAGAACAGATCTCTCTATTCAGAGAGAACATGTGGAAATCATGGATTTCTGACCTTATGTCAAGCAAAAATATTTGTGGGGGTCACGGGCAGCTGATTGAAACTGTTGAACAAAGATGTGTCTGATATTTATATCCATAGCTATTTTGAAAAGTGCTATCAAAAGAGATGTTCTTAATCAGTGGTCTATTTAGTATTTAGCAGCATTGCTCCATCTCAGCTACTGCACATTTGCAACAGCATATCCAGATATGCTGTGGGAACAACCTATGCCATGCCTGCTGCAAATCACTGCCTCAGAGCACCCAGAAGCAACTGTAAAAGTACAGAATGAGAAAGACACTGGGATAAGACCACTTGCTGCACACTTGGCACAGTGGGTCACACAGATGGGGCTCTACCTTTTACCCATTGATCTAGTGTCCTTCAAATGCCCTCTAGTGGCTGTGGCTCTGCCTGGGGTCATATCCTCATAGCACAGCTAGATGAAAATAAGTACTTTGTATGAACACAAAAATCATCACCCGAAACCCCAAGTGTGGACAGTGCCTGGTGCCCAGTGAAAGCCCCCAGCTCCCCTGCTTCTGCTGGTGCTGTACACAAGGTAACATCCAGCAGCATAGCTTTCTGCTTTGCTGAGTAGAAAAGCCAGGTTGAGAGGGAATTGGTATGTCAACGGCAGTGGGGTCTAAGTGAGTCCTTCTTGTGTTTGCACAAGATGCAGTGTTGTCTTAAAGGACGCTGTCTGAGAGGAAATTTTCTCTTCTCAATCTGCTTAAATTGAAATGTAGCACTCCAGGGACCAGGGAAGGAGATAAGGCTCAGTGTCATCCCCTGAAAGAACACAGTCAGAAGCCAATAAGTAAAGGATCCTAACATAAAGGTCTGTGGGGTCCACCACAAGCTCAAAAGAGTCTTTGGACGGTGACAGCCTATTGCTGAAGGTCCTAAAGAGTGACTATGGGATCTTGTGCAAGAAGTGCAACTTGGTAAATGAATTCAAGATGTACTGGGAGCTGAAGATTTTCTTAAAGGAGTGGGAAGGGAATGACAGCTCCCTTTCCCTGTCATGATGGAGGACACTGCTGGTTTCTGAAGTCTCTGATATGGCTGTGCGGCTTCCACTTTCAGACAGGGGATCAGTTTGATCTGCATTCGAAGGTTTTAAAAGAGAATCACAGAATCACAGAATCATTACAGTTGGAAAGGACCCTCAAGATCATCTAGTCCAACCGATAGCCTTACACTACTCCTACCCCTAAATCATCCCCTGAAGAAACACATCTATCCTCTTCTTAAAAACCTCCAGGGA
>VWZX01009195.1:0-12951 GCA_013399015.1 Galbula dea | reverse complement strand
TTGACTCCATTGAGCACAACCCTCTGGACTCGGCTATCCAACCAGTTTTTGATCCAGCCAAGGGTGTGCTCATCCAAGTCACGAGCAGCCAGTTTCTCATCTTAGCTTGGGTTCTGTTTCAGAAGATCATGAAAAGTCAAATTGCTATGACAGTGAGTCAAAACATTGTCAAGGAAGCGAACTGGAACTCCCTTTCTCATTCTCTCATGATCGTTTTTTTTTAAGACATTCATCCTCTTATTAATACTGAGCTGCTATTTTTATCTTGCAGGCCATTATTCACTGCCTGCTCCTTGGTGGCCTGCTGCTTAGGTAATATCTGGGAGCAGCACAGCTTTTGCCTTAGTGGGTCTGTGACTGCAGAGTGGTTTTGTAATGCTGGGTTTGGTACCTCTAACTTCTCACAGCTGATGCAGACCTCCATAAATTATTTTAGTCAAGTTGCTTCAAACAGTTGCACTGGCTTGTGTGCAAAGTGGCAGAGTTAAATACTTTCTCCTACCCTGGTTCTCTGCAGCTGTAGTGAAAATGTAAGGTATATGGAGCAGGAATCACATTTTAGGGCATTTGTGCAACACCTAGAACAGTGAGGTCCAGGACACCTTGCATTTTCCTGCACAGAAGAAGAAAACAAGGCACTGCATCCTTATATGAAGCCTGCCTTGATCTATGCTGTGTGTGCATGTGTAAATTGCAACAGATGATGCACTTGGCAGTTATGTTCTTTGCATACATAAGCAGGAATAACAGCTCTTAAACTGCCAAAATCTCTCTCGATTTTCACTGAACGACTGCATGTCACATGGTCACACAGCAAGAGGGCTCCAGAAAATGAGAGGAAAGAATGACAGAGGAGGAAGCTCCAAATGGGGAGATATGTCCACCTTCAACAACGAAATGAACAACAGCATCTTTTATTTTTAAAGAGACTGAAATTCACCTGCATTTCAAGCCCTCTCATGCTTCAGGGAGTTTGGTTTGAGCAAGAGACATTCTAAACTAGCTTTGAAAGCAGAAAAGTGTGTTCAGCTAACCATGCCCCAGTGTGTGCAGCCTGAGGCTGTCTGCCTGGTGAGCTGCCTTTCTGATCAACTCTGGTTTTTGCCCTTCCCCATGTGCCTTCTGGATCTTCACTTAAAGGAAAAAAAAAAACCACCAACAACAAAACCAACCCACACAAAAAGAAACAAATCTGCCTCTCCTTTCCTTTCCTTTCCTTTCCTTTCCTTTCCTTTCCTTTCCTTTCCTTTCCTTTCCTTTCCTTTCCTTTCCTTTCCTTTCCTTTCCCTTTCCCCTTCCCCTTCTTTTCCCTTTCCCCTTTCCTTTCTTTTCCCTTTCCCCTTTCCTTTCTTTTCCCTTCCCTTTTCCTTTCTTTTCCCTCCCATTTCTGTTACACTTTCCTTCCCTTTCCATCCATATTCTCTGTCAAACTTTTCCTACAAGCTTGCAGAAAGTTACAAAGAGAGTACAGGAGCTCTGTGTGACTTAGGAATCCCACGCTGGATTTCCCTAGCAAGGGGCTGCTCCAGCCTTTGAAAAGCTTCACAGTGACATGCTGGGGAAGGAATACAGCAGTTACTATGAATGTCTTGATACCCAGATAATGTTTTACACCTCCTCACACATAGCATTTCTTGAAGCATGCTATCTTCTGTCTTTCCAGCTTTCTTGCAGCCTTCAGGAGAAAGAAAATCTTGGCTTTATCTGTATGTGAAAATAAGTTGAGACCTTGAAACCGCGAGATTTGGAGTATGACATAATTTGACATAAATCAGCACAACTGGCAGATAAAAGCATAATGGTGGGTCTTGCAGCTCAAAAGTGCATGGTAAATTGGCAGACCTATGAATCAAAGAATGTTAGGAGTTGGAAGAGACCTCAAAAGATCATCTAGTCCAACACCCCTGCCACAGCAGGATTCCCTACACCAGATCATACAGAAACGTGTCCAGACAAGTCTTGAATATCTCCCGAGAGGGCAACACCACAACCTCTCTGGGCAGTCTGTTCCAGTGCTCTGGCACCTGAACTGTGAAAAAATCTTTTCTCGTGTTTACACGGAACCTCCTATGCTTCAGCTTACAACCATTGCCCTTTGTCTTGTCACTGGCCTTCACTGAGAAGAGCCTGACCCCATTCCCCTGACAAGCACCCTTTACATATTTATAAGCATACATGAGGTCAGCCCTTAGTCTCCTCTTCTCCAAGCTAAAGACACCCAGCTCTCTCAGCCGTTCCTCATAAGGAAGATGTTCCACTCTCTTAATCATCTTGGTGGCTCTGTACTGGACTCTTTCAAGCAGNACTGGACTCTTTCAAGCAGTTCCCTATCCTTCTTCAACTGAGGGGCCCAGAACTGGACACAAGATTCCAGATGTGGTCTCACCAGGTTACAGTAAAGGGGGAGAAGAGCCTCTCTTGACCTACTAACCACACCCCCTCTAATACACCCCAAAATCCCATTGGACCTCCTGGCCACAAGAGAACACTGCTGCCTCATCGTTATCCTTCCATCCACCAGAACCCCCAGGTCCCTTTCCCCTTCACTGTTCTCCAACAGCTCAGTCCCCAACCTATACTCATACATGAGGTTGGTCTTTCCCAGGTGCAAAACTCCACATTTGGCCTTCTGGAATTTCATTCAATTTCTCCCTGCCCTACTCTCCAGCCTGTCTAAGTCTCACTGAATGGCAGCACAACCCTCTGGTGTGTCAGCCACTCCACCCAGTTTAGTGTCATCAGCAAACTTGCTGAGAGCACACTCTGTTCCCTCATCCAGGTCATTAATGAATAGACTGAAAGTACTGGTCCCAGTACTGACCCCTGAGGGACTCCACTAGACACAGGCCTCCAACTAGACTCCATCCCATAGCTCACCATGCCACAGTCTGTGAGGTTCATCTCTTGATATACCCTCTCTACATGTACCTAGAACAGTTATTTGATAGTTTATGTTGCACAGACCACATAAGGGCTCAGAAAGGGAGCAAGAAGATAAAAGTAGAGGTGACCTGAGCTTCTGACAGATAGCCAGTGAAGCAATGACACCAGGTGTGAAGTCACTTCAGGTAAGCTTTTGAAATAGCTGAGCCTGTTGAGTGGTGCTGAGCCCTGTTTAAAAACCGGGCCAGAATTATTGCAATGGAAACAGCTGGATGTTGAGTGATTTTAAAAATCTGGCTCTTGTTTAGCTGCCTCCATGGGAACTGAGCTAAATTGAAAACCTGGCCCTGACTAGGCATGCTGAGCACTTTAAAATTGGTTCTTCTGCTCTTAGGAAATTTCAGCTGATGTGTTCTGCCAGTAGTTGAGATTTCCTTGTTTTGAACTGGAAACTTTCTGAAGTATTACCATTCTTTGTTCTACATTTTTTGGTTGCTGCTTTCTTTTTCAGCTGACAAAAACACCACCAGCTGTGAATTTTGGAGTCTAGGTGCTATGTCAGTGGGGTTACAGCCTGCGAATTCTTTTGTTTACATACCAAAAGGCAGAAGTAGCTATCTGTCACCTTGCTATTTATTGCCTTTGAATCTTAGCCTGGATAGGAGTGTGCATCTTTCAGCCTGAATCCAGAATAAGGCCACAGTTCAAGCATTACCTCCAGGTGGAACCCTCTTCACCAAAAGCCCCAGCCAAGTCTGGGGCCCTGTTGTACTCACTGTTGTGCAAATAAAGCCTTTGTGTTTTATGTAAACAGACAATATTGATGTGGTGCAGCAGGAGAAACAGAAGTTATGAAGTGCTGAAGCAACTTATAAAAGGGTGCACAAAGCATGTACAGCCAAGGTGAGAATAATACTTGGACCAAATTGATAACCTTGGGGTTCACGAACACAGCTGGGTAAGTGAGCTTACTGCATACTGTCAGCTTTCAGCAACCAGTGGAGGGTTATTAACAATTTTTATTAACAATAAAAACATGATGGGGAATTTCAAACATGGGCAGAGGAGCATATGATAAAACCCTTTTGCAGGTCTGCACCCAGTTATTTAGCATGGATGGCTGCCAGTTGACAAGTCAGCTCTTTTGACAGCATGCTGTGATGCTCTCATGGGAATGGGAGAGGTGTCAGGACAGAATACCTCCATCACCCGTGTCAGCTGCACACTGCTAGGAAGTGGTCATCGTGTTATGTAGTACATTAATACATTTGGATGCTTTTGCCTCCAGGACAGGGATATGAAGGTAGCAGCAGTGCTGGCAAGATGATTATGATGTTACTTTATGGCATAGTATGAAATCCATGGAGAAAATGCTGTTGAATGTTTTCAGCAGTCTGGATCCAGAGGGCCAAGGTTAATGCAGCAGGCAGCAGGCTAAAACTCTCTTCACATGAAGGCCTCGTCTTTGTATGGGCAAGGAGTCATCTACTCCTTCTGTGAAGCTGAGGAGTGGTGGTAAATAAGAGACCTGATGCCAGCTGAAGAGTACACAGATGTTTCTGCTTTCATATAAAAGGTCTGAGGCTGGTCTGAACTGTTTGACAGTCTGGGCAGAGGACCAATCTCCCTGCTGCTAACTCCATGTTGGCTTTCGGAATCTGAAAATATTTCCCACCAGGCAGTAAAGTAAGAGGTTAGCAAAAGCAGGAGCGATCTTCTCTCCCTGAATCTGTGAACCTGTCACTGCACCACTTCACCCCATATCTCAACAGGCTTCATTCCTGTGGTAACACTGTCCTCACATTTGCATACAAAGAACTGTGCTGAACACTATTTAGACTGGCTATTTATGTGACAAAATCATTCCACTATGGTGGGGGGGTAGCAGAGAGAAATCCCATCTTGTTTGGCTTCTGCTATCTGAGTCCTGAGTGGGTTTCTGGAAAAAATAATCATGACAGAAAAAGAAGAGGAAGGACCATTATTGATTGCTACTGGGCGAAAAAGCCTTTTGTTGAATAAACTTCATCATGAGTTACAAATCATTCTTCCCATATTGAAGACCATACTGCCTTTTGATCTTGTGCCTGTGACCACAAACTCAAATGCAGGAGAGGGTGTCTCTCTCTCTTTTCCAAGAGCTACCTCTCATGATGCAAAGTCTATTCTCTCTGCTCTCTCTGGGTAGCAGCAAGGACAGCCTGCATCCTCCACAGGGGAGAGGGTGTCTAAGCATCTTTTTTGGGGATCTGCACTGAGCCCAGTGTTGGGACTTAAGCCTAATACTTTAAAAATGGAGCACTTTCTATATGAGATGCTACATTCACTGTCTTCTTGGTGTTATAGTCTTACTACATGCTTTGTTGATCAGTGAATCCTAATAAAAGCCTGACACAGAATAGAAGCTGGGCTCCTATATTGGGCATTACTAATAGCCCCTTTTTCAAGAAAGTTTTATAGTGGGTGGTTTTGTTTCAGTTTGAAGATTTCCCTTTCTGTTTCTTCAGTATCTCCAGGGCAGAGGGAAGAATGCGCTCCCTGTTGTGAATTCCTTCCCACTGATATTTCTGGTTGTACATAGTATGCTGCTTCTCGGCAACTGGACTAGGGTGTTTAGTTAGTGAACAGTCGTACAGGAGATTGAACAGATTTCATCACAGTGAGAGAATAATAATCTTGTAATGATTCAGTGGTTGGTTGTTTTTAGTTTGTGAGGTTTGGTTCAGTTTGGTTTTCTTTGTTTGTGTCTGGATTTTTTGTTTGTTTGGGTTTCTGTTGTTGTTGTTTTGATTTGGTTGGTTTGTTTGTTTTTCCTAAGCAGTTACATGCTACTAGAGTTACATGTATCTGAAGCAAACAGAGATCTGTGAAGTTCAAAATATCTTTGTGGTTTTGTGCATCTTTCTGTTACTGCGAGAGGTCCACTTGTGAAGATGGAAGTACTATACTGTGGAGAAACATGGCAATGTGACATGAAATCAATGCAGCAACCAAGCTGGAAGAGGATTTCTTCTCTCAGACAAAAATATCCACCTCATGCTTCATCTTCATGCCTTCTGTACTTAGGTGGTAGCCATTTGATATTTACACATGGGACCTGAGAGTCCACCTTACAGATTTCATTAGGATAGATGTAAGAATGAGCATTTGGAGACTGAGAGACAGCAGGCCTCCCCCAGAAATTATAGAAAAACATGAAACGAAGGATGGAAGAATGGATCTCTTAACTTGGGAAGATTTACTGCTCCCACCCTTGTGGTGGCTGACAATGAAGTTTTGTCTCCCTCATTTTGCTTTTCCACCCACAGTTTTGTGGGTATGAAAAAAAGTGGCCATCTGAAAACTGTTAGAGGCACAGTTGTTTCCACTGATCTACATTCAGCACTGCCTCCACAGTGCACAGTCCCACCAATCCACTGCTGTTTCATCCAAGTCAAACAAGCACTGTTGCTGTAAAGCCAGGCTCAAACTGCACCCAGCAGTACCCAACACTCAGTGGAGAGGATAACTCAGAGAGGACGGCAAGCCTGCAACTTAAAAGCTTCATTTAAAAAATAGTTGTTATGACAGTTCTTGGTCAGCTGTAAACACATCTTCATAAGGACTGTGCCAGTTAGGAATTAATCTTTGTTTGAAACAGGAAATTAATTTCCATCAATGAATGAAATGAATCAAATCCTGAATGTAAACCAGGCAGTAGGTGGAGAGATTTATTACAATGACCTCCCTGTTCCTGTTTCTTTTTGGTTTTGGGATATAGCTAGCACCAAAGGAAAACATGAATCCATGAAACAACCAAATCACTGTTATTACAGAAATTAAAATTGCCTTTCCCTATGGTGCAAACAAATTAGGGAGTGTAGCGCATAACCCAGGGTCTTCACCCTGAATTGTATGACAGTATCAGAAATTATGTTGGGATATATGGTATCTCCAAATCATTGGGATCTGGAGACACATGGAAGCAGTCAGCACAGTAGGTCTCATAGATTCAAAATCTTTTTGTACATAAATGAGGTGCAATATAGCAGCAAGGATATAGCTTCATGGACAAATAAAATGGTAACAAATATGTCCATTAATTAACAAATTAACAGGGTTAACAGGTTTGCACGTATACAGTAAAGTAGGCGTACCTTGCAAATCTCTGTACACTCTTACCACTCAGAGAAACGTACTTATATTTAATCCAGCTCTGGTGCACATGAAAGGAATTCTGCAGCTGTCAGTGATGTTATGTACTGCAAACTCCACACATCCATTGTAAAACTGTGCTCATTAAAAGTAGTAAAATATGGCATCTGAATCTTAACTGAAGTATTAATAGTGAAAATGGATTACATGCATCCTGTTTGCTGAGTAATGATTCCAGGAAAGGAATTGATTTTAGCTTTTGCCTCACTGACTGAATGGCAGAACAGGTATTTGCATGCAGTGTCTCTGACCCAGAGAAAACATCAGAACTTCATAAGCCTTAAGGAGAAATGCAAGGGGTTTGGGTTGGTTTCTTATTTGGTTGGTTGGTTTCGGTTTTGGGTTTGTTTTTGGTTGTTTTTTTATTTTGTAGCAAGTAAAGCTTGATTATCTGTGTTATTTCTTAGAATAAAGAAACTCCGAAAAAATCATATATAATTTCACTTATTTAATCAGTAGCCTGTATAATCAAAAAATTCTCTACACTGGAATGTGATCCATTTTCAGATATATATCATTGAGGCTTTGTTGACAGGGCTGTTAACGAGAACCCTAATTCTGCGTAATAGGCATATATGTAGGTGATGTAATAGTGTTTAATTTTATTGTAAGCTTCAGTTACAGGCTGCTTGAACCACTTAAAAAAGGTCTTTGTTCTTGCTTAGCTGTTACACATGCAGAAAGTGTATGAAACACTTAATTCTTACCTGTGCTTGATTCTGGGCCTTTGTGCCTTTGTATATGTCCCAGTCATCAGCACTGTACAATCCCTATGCACATCCCAGTGCAGGCAGACTAATTTCTTCAGCCCCTCTTGAGAATGGCCTTTTGCCTGGAAAGGAACATTGAACTAGTGTGTTCTAGATGGGAATCATGCTGTATCAGGACAAAGAGCATCTTTACTATACAGTTTCAAGGGGAACATACCCTCACGCCTTGGAAGTTATCACTTTGAAGAAAACTGGTGTACTTTAAGGAGCAGGAAGTACTAGAGCCAAATACTGCCATGACAACAGCTGATTGCACGGATCCCCTGTTACTCCCTACAAGAGCCAGGATCTACCCAAATTCATTACTGATGTTTTTTGTTGTGGAAAGTGTTTCAGATTTTTTCTAGACTTAACTCTAAATGTGGTTTGAATCAGAATCATTTTACCAAGGGCCATGAAAAATTCAAGAACTTTCCTTCTGTTTGCACTCTCATGGTTTGAAACTGCAACTGGAGAGCAGTGGCATGCTCCTTGAAAATACTGTTTGCATCTGAAGGAGGAACACCTATGAAAGCAGGAAGCAGAAGCACCTCTTCAGAACTTGCTGCCTCCTGAAGAAGCAGAACAGGGCTGGCAGTGGAGGGTGGGACCATGCCTCCTGCAGTCAGTGCCTTGGCATGTGCCCCATGCCACCTGCCAGAGTGCTGCCCTGTCTATGGCAATGGACAGTTAGGATGCTAATTTTTCAATGCATAAAAAAGAGAATTAGATTATTTGATACTTGTTGTAATAACTGTCTAGCTGAACACTTACAGCCAATAAATAAGTCTTGAGGTCAGGTATTTCTTCGCAGTGAATAACCACCTGTGCTAAAAGCTGTCAGCTCCTGCAGTGACTCACTAAGCAATGGGAAATGGCCTTTACATCAGTCATTATGGCACCCATATAAGAGTTTTGTTCTAAATGTAATCAGCCTTACGTCACTAATGCCACTTCTAAGTGAAAACAGGAGTAGCCTAATACACAGAGCTGTGGTAGACACACAGTCAAAAGTGCCCTTACAGGGACAAGACACAGCTTTTGTGAAGGGTGTTAATGTGTTAGGACCAAAAGCAGAATTTTGAAAGGGAGAACAAGTATTATCTTTCAAGATAGATAGCACTGTATCACCTTTACAACTTAACACTTTTTCTGATGAACCAAGGGAAAAGGGAAACACAGGACCCTGCTTCAACGCTTCCCAAATTTATTCCCATCTATCAAACTACGGATGTAAGCATATTTCTTATCAGAGTCTGAGAAGCTGTAAAAAAAGCAAAAACCTCTCCCAAAGCCAGTGCATGATGCTGAGGAGAAACACATGTATGAAGTTCTAGTCAAAAAAATTAAAACTACAAAAGACATGTAAGTTTTCACATTTGCCCAAACTGCATTTTTCTGGCTGTACCATTTTTAGTGATGGCATCCCCTAAGAGCCTCAAATTTGCTACAAGTCAAAAGGAAACTATTTTGAAATTTTAGTACATGCCTAATCTTTGTTCTGCCATGCAAGCTATACACAGTAGCTGCTTTGTATGCAGATGAGAATTGGTAATAAAGAACAGCCAGAAAATGGTCATCATCTCTTTCTTCTGCCTTGGTAAGGAGAACAGGGTAGTTAAATGGAGCTGTAGACCAAATATAGGCACAATGGGATGTAACTCTTAGGCTCAGGCTAGTCAGAAGGTCAGACAAGAGGACAATAAGAGCCTCTCAGCAGCCTTAAAACTTGTGTGTTGGCTGTTGGTGTTGAATTCAGAAGACACTAATCCCTCAAAACCCATGCAATGTTGACCAGATACTGGGGTAGAACAATTCATCCCATCTCTATAGGTGGTTGACAGTTAACAGGCAATTGCACAGCTGATAGAGAAGCTAATGGCTTTGACTTTGCTATATTTACAAAAACCTCAATTAACAATACTTATCAATGTATACTCTAAGCTTACCAGAAGGACTGACAGACACAAGCTTCCATATGAGAAGGAAAGCTGAAATAACCATTCCAAATACAACCCAACCTATGAAAGTGGAGCTGGAGGTCTGGGCCATACTACCTCTTATGTATAAGGTTTAAGTTTCTCCAGGAGAATGCTCTGGGAAATAGTGTCAAAGGATTTACTAAAGTCCAAGTATACAACATCCACAACCTTTTCCTCATCCACTGACTCACCTTCTCATAGAATGAGATCAGGTTTGTTAAGGAGGATTTGTCTGTCATAAACTCACGCTGGCTAGGCCTGACTACCTGTCTGTCCTGTATGTGCTGCATGATGGTGCTCAAGATGATCTGTTCTATCACTTTCCCCAGCACCAGGGTCAGGCTGACAGGCCTGTAGTTCCCCATATCCTCTTTCTGGCCTTTTCTGTAGGTGGATGTCACATTTGCTAATCTCCAGGGGCCTCTCCACTTAACCAGGATGACTCATAAATGATGGGAAGTATCCTGGAGAGCACTTTCAACAGCTCCCTCAGTGCCCTTGGGTGGATCCCACTTAACCTCATAGACCTGTGTGTCTCTAAGTGGTGTAGTAAGTCACTAATTATTTTCCTGTGGATTTATGGGGGCTTCATTCTGCTCCCTGACCCTATCTTCCAGCTCGGGGGCCTGGGTACCTGGAGAATGAGTGGCCTTACTATTAAAGACTGAGGCAAAGAAGACATTGAGTCTTTTTCTCATCCGTTTCACTATGTTTCTCCTCCACATTCAAAAAAAATGATGGAGATTCTTCTTAGTCCTCTTTTTGTTGTTAATCTATTTATAAAAACATTTTTGTTACCTTTTACAGGAATTGCCACATTAAGTTCTAGTTGGGCCTTGGCCCTTCTAATTTTCTCTCTGCAAAACTTCATGACATCCTTGTAGTCCTCCTGAGTCGTCTGTTCCTTCTTCCAAGTGTGGTAAACTCTGCTTTATGCCCTGAATTCCAACCAAAGCTGGAACTGTACAGCCAGGCCAGCCTCCTTCCCTGCTGGCTCGTCTTTTGGCACATGGGGGTGGCCTACTCCTGCAACTTTAAGATTTCCTTCTTGAAGAGTGACCAGCCTTCCTGGACCCCTTTGCCCTTCAGAACTGTCTCTCAAGCGACTCTGCCAACCAGTCTCCTAAAAAGATCAAAGTCTGTCCTCTGGAAGTCCAAGGTGGCAGTTCTGCCCCTTCCTTACTTCCCCAAGAACCAAAAGCTATCATTTCTTGGTTACTATGCTCAATACAGCCTCCAAATCATCTTATCACCTGCAAGTCCTTGACATTTGTTTTTGTTTCCTTCACAAAAAAAAAGGAAAAAAAGACTCAAAATCTTATCAAGGCACATGTCATCCCACCAACAAAGAAAATGACTGAAGCAAATTATAACAATTACTACAAAACTATAAGGTCAGAGAGTGCCAAGATTGTGGAAATTATTTATGTGCAAGTCATTCAAATAGAAAAACCTAGAAACTTTTGATTGGAAAAGGAACAATGGAAGAAAGATAAAATGTCAGTTTTTTGAAACTCTTAAGACCTATTTATTTTTAAGCACAGAGTAGGATTAATGTTTTATAAATGCAAGAAGAAATACAGAGTTTTCCTTTCTAATTTTTTGTTCAAGGGAAACCACTGAAAAATAAGGTAGGCATTGACTTTAAAGCAAAATGGAGCTTCACGCAAACAAAGCATATGGAATCGTATCTTAGTTTCTGAGTGATTACTGGTAGCTGGGGTTTATCCATCTCTGGAACAAATGAAGCTCAGCCCATGCAGAAGTCCTTCTCATGAACATCCTATAAATGGAGATATGTAAGGAGAATCAAATGAGTGCATCTGCAAAAAATAATTACTGCAGATGAGGCATTTTGGTTAATTCCATATGAAGGAAAGGGTGGTGGGGCCATCTGTGGTGTACAAATAAAAATTAATCTTTAAGCAAATGAATCCTTCAGCACCTTTAAAAAGGGAAGTAGTTTTTCATATTTTGGAGACCAAAATGGGTCTGAAGCTATATTATGTAATGGGTATTATGCACTACATATTAAGCAAAAATAAGTTTAAAATCCCCCAACTAGCTGTGCATTGTTTTTAGTGGCAAGAGCATCCTCTCCCATATCAGTAATAGCGCCAATTTCACAAAGAAAAGTAAGTAATGAGTCATCTTGAACGGCAGGTAATGGCAGTACTGTTCTTTATTCTCACTTGTGCCAAAACCCTTTTTACACCAATGTGGGAGACCAGAGAGTCCTAAAAGCAGCACTTTTCCAGGGGTTGAGCAACCTTACTAAAGATGAAAATCAAACCCGTTACTTAAGAGAGGGTATGATAAATTGCTTGGCTGCCGATAACCCCCAAACAGGTACCTCACTGGGAGATAGAAAAAGACAGACATCAAAGCAACTAGGAAGGGAAATTATTCCATTAGCTGAAGAAGTCAGGGAAAACCACTTCCAAGTAACATGGCACCATGTCCTTGGAAGGAGGGAGAGCCTCTCTCCCACTCTACAGTTGGTTTTGCAGACAGTAAAAGGTAGCAGGGAAAAAAAAATAGCCTTTCTAAAGCCTTAGCACAGGTCATCTGAAGGATCTACTATAAGTGCTGAGCAGACAGATGCAAATAAAATTGTCAGGGGAGATAAAAGAGAGAAAAGAGGGAAACAAATTAAACGGGAGGAAAGTAAAAGGGAGAAAAATTAAAAGAAATAAGAAATCCCAAATTATGAAGCAAACAGCTCTCCAAACTCAAAATAGATGTCTCTAATAGGAGTCTAGGCTGTCAAGTCTGAACCTAAGAGAAAACACAAAACAATAAACAAGGGGATAATTTTTCTTCTAATTTGTCTTTCTTTGTTACATGCCTTAATTTTACTTCTAAAAAGGGAAACTCTCTGGCTGTGAAAATGCTTCACCCTTTCTCTGCTGTGGCCACTGACCTTCTCATCTCTCACTCCCATTACAGGTTTTTTTTCACTTTGACTATTGACTTTTGCTCTATCAACAAACAGCTGCATCCATAGCACATAACCTGGGTAACAGTGGGGGAATCAATCGCACAAGGGTAGTAGTGACATTTAAAACCCATAGTGGTCTCAGAGGGATATTTCCCACAATAAATCCAAATTTGGATTTTTTGACAATGGGGTGGCCTACACA
>VWZX01009193.1:2096827-2352685 GCA_013399015.1 Galbula dea | reverse complement strand
TTGCAGTAGTAGAGCGAGGAGCGAGGGGAGAGAGCCTCCTCTAGTTGTTGCTCTAGTACTGCAACAACAGAGCCCTGCTGACACCTACATACCACTGCTGAACCCCACACAGCCCTGCCAAACCCTGCAGACCCCTGCACAGCCTCCCAGACCCCAGGGACTCCCACACACCTTGGCAGAGCTCTGCAGCTCCACAGACACCCACAGAGCTCTCCGGAACCTCCAGCTCTGCACTACAGAACCTCCAGCACTGCACTAGGCTGCCTATGGGACATTCTTGTGCTTCAGTGGGATTTTGTTTGAAGATCAGCTCTAATGGAATCTTTTTCTTCCTTAGTTCCCCAGGGATTCCTGCCTACCCATTCCGTGACCAAGCTGAAGTCCACTTTCCTGAAGTCCAGGTCTTTGCATCATACCTTCCTCATTTCCCTCAGCATCTTAAATTCAACCTGTTTCTCCACTTTGTAAGCTTTGATCTCCATAGTCTGATAAACCTGTTTAAAAGCCTTTCCCAATACATTAGCAAGACTGTTGGGAAAGATGTTCTTGCCTCTGTTTCTCACATTGGTGCCATCACTCCCCACCAGTCCTTGCTCCCAGAAGACAATCCATAGGTATAGAAGCCAAAGGCCCTGCCAGTTCACCAGCCACATTGGCTTTGATCTGCAAGATACATCCTCTCCCACAGAGCCCATTTCCTTGACTGGTAGGACCAAAAAGGAACATCAACTTGACCCCTTTAACACAGCTCAGAGCACAGCAGTCATCTTTGGTCTGCTCAAGATCTCTTTTGACACCAACACTTGCAGCCAGATGGGTAAGCAGAAATAGATAGTGACAGTGTAAAGACAGTAACAGATAGCAGTATTCCAAGGACTCCATCACTCCTTCCACGGGGTCTCACACTGGGGCCCAGAACATGCAAACATCTTCCTGGCAGCAGGTCTGACCTGCAGGTGGGTGCTCTGGCCCTTAGAGGAGGGTGTATCAGCCACTTTTACCCATTACTTCCTCCTTATGGTGCTGGTTCCAGACAGTTAGGGATTTTCACTGGATACTCTTGGCATTCCACACGAACTTCTCTAATTTATTTATCCCCCAAAACTTTCTACCCCATGTAAATTTTATTGTCTTGCTACATATCATAGCTTCTCAATTACTTTAAATGAGAACAATCTTATTAGAGATGTTTCAGGAAGTCTATTGCTTGTTTCATGTCATATTGATTAGCCTTTTTCTATTGATTGATGACAGTTCTTTTTTCTCTCAACCTGTAATGTAAGTATTTAGTTTCCTTGATAACTTATTGGGAAAGGCACGGTTATAAAGACTGAATAAATTTCATCTTACTCATTCTCCTTCATCTACTTTTTGTAGACCAACTGGTAGATAAGTCCCTAATTATTGTTTATTGAAGGTAGAAATTCACTGACCTGCATTCTCACAGTCACTCTCCATGCTTATTTTAAATATTACACCCTTATTCTCTGTGATCACAACTGCTTATCATGGGAAAAGCAAATGCTGATGAACAGCTCTACCACTTCATGCTGCTGCTCCCTGGGACTCCTGATAACTAGTTTGCTTCATTAGGCTGTTTCAACACCTCCTCTTTTGGTTAACTTTTCATGGGACAGTGCAAGGTCTGGACTCATCTGAAGAAAGGACAGAGCTGATGGCTGCACAGAGTGGTACCAGCTGATGGATTTCACAGAGCCTCCCCACAGGCAAAAGGGCTTTGTAATATAGAGAAGACAGGAGGACAAAGTGACTGGTAAACATAACTATGAACAGTTTCAATTGCCTTATAGTGTTCCTGTATTATCTGCAGATACATAGGAACAGTTATGCATTTAATTACATCTGGTCAGCTTAACATCAGTTGCAGATTCTTTAGCTCCTAACTAGGTTATGGAAGACTTGATAGCTCTTGGATTTGTCACAAGACACTCATATCCCATAGCAAGTTAATCAGCTGTGCTTACACTCCAGTCTTTAGCATTTTGGTTTTAGACTGTAAATTGCTGAAGATAGACACCTGCCCTCCTGCATGCTTGTACATTTCCCAGCTCATCAGTTAGTCAGTATAAATAATAATAAATAACCAACAACTATGTATTTAATTTCCAGAGCTACTGAGTAATATACTTAGAATCTCTATAGAACAATCAATTTTAAATTTTGTAGTAGTTTCTGCCTTCCTTCTTTAAAAGATAAAGATCCTATCCTAGCTTAAACCATGCTGATAGATTTCTTTGAGAATATGATGAAAATACAACACAATGGCACTGATGATCTAGTCATCAACTCAAATGAAAAATTAGTTTTTAAGATGACATGTTTCCAAATCAATTTCAACTTAGAGAGTAATTAAAATTTAGATCTGGAAGCAACGTAAGAACAAAATATGTAGCTTAACTTTTGGGCAACCATGAAAGTATAGCAGTACTTTGCACAGTAACCAGTGGAAAACAGGAAAGCAAGAGGAACAAAACTAAAATAGTAACCTGTACATACATTTATTTCAGCAAAGCTATACCTACTCAGGAAAACATAAGCACATCTTGATATTAAGCAGTAAATTAACAGTTTGCCAGTATTATATTCCTAATGTCTCATTGTTATGTTAAGTTTGGTATTTTTTAATTGAATTGATTTATGGTCTTATTAGAATGCCTTTAAATTGGGACCACAGGAGAACAGGTGATTTGGGGGGTTTTTTTGTATGTAGCTTTTCGTTTTGGTTTGCTTTTGTGTTGTTTTTTGTGTTGTTGTTTGTTTGTTTGTTTTGGGGGGGGGGGTTTAATCAAACTTCAGAGGAGCCTGGAGTCCCTAATGCACAGAGCAGCATAATGCTGCCAGCCAGTAGCAACCTGCCCTGGTGAGAAGCAGTATCTCCCACCTCCCACTCAGTTTCCATCAGTCTACAGAACCACCAAGATGGGAAAGAATATTTGCCACAATGTAGAATATTCTTTCCTCCAAGCAGCATCCACAGCATTAGTTTGAGCCTAGTTACAGAGTCTGTTTTCTCACAGCTATTTTATCTTCCTCTGTTACAGCTTCAAGAAGGACAAAACTAGTTATTGAAGAACCTCCAATATCAAACAAATGCCGTTGTGAATCAATGTGGACATTAAGGATGCTGGTAGGAAAAACATGGCATGCATGTAATTTTTTACAGATTTTTGTGTTCAGCTTGAGACCTGGAACAGAATCTTTGTGTAAACTCTTTATGCAAATTGGCAAGTCCAAAGATTGAAAGCTTTGAAGAAACCATGAGATGAAAAATGTACAAAGGAAACATTTATCTTTTACAGGAAGGCTGAAGAACACAATACTTGGATACTCAAGAGAAAGACTGAAGTGAGTTGTAGATGTTGTACTGATACTGCACTTCAGTGAAGGGAAAAAACCTTGAAAGAAATGTTTTCTGTGGAACAGGGGGTTTTTATGTGAACTGATTGGAGAAGGAATGAAAATTGCTACCATGGTTGTATTAGCAGCAGTAAAAGTGATGTCCTGCACTGGGAACTCCTGAACATTTCACAACTGAAATCTATTTGGCTATCTGCCTGGATTTATAGGCTGCACCTAGCTGGCATTAAAATCAAACAGAGCACTCTCACTGTTAGCATCACAGTGGGAGTAGTATGTGGAAGTAGTAAGTAATGCAGAAGTAGTTCACTTTTACATTAAAAAATAAGTAGGATGGCTGTGGATAGCACTGTAAAACTCCATGTTAAAGCCTTGGCCATGTTGTAGGACACTTTTAATGGGTAAGCACTGAAGTCACACAAACCTGAGAACTACATACATCACTTGTTTTGTTTCTTTTCCTTGAGCTGTAAGATTCTAATGCAAAAGACTCTTTTTAAAAGCCCAAAGATGGGTTGTAGGAGTCTTATTTGAGTAGCTGACAGGAGGTGTGTGTGTAGCAGAAAGGTCTATATGACACCTACCATCTGTGTGGATATATATGCAACTCAAAGGTTCAGACAAATTGTTTGCATTTTACCACAAGAAGAAGAGTAAGAAACTCTGTTAATATTGAATTAAATAATTGAATATGCTAACTTCCCATTCCAAATTCTGTCCACTTCTATCTGCTGTGGACTACTTAGTTTAAGGAATAAAAATCTTAGAGCATCAACAGATTGGGCAGAACTATCCATATATAACTGGCTTAAAGCCAAAGCTATCAGAAGATTGAAGGTGGAATCTTGACCCTGACAAGAGTGACATGTGGTTTTGACTTGATGTGACCTATAACTAGCACCTAAGAGATGGTCACTGCCTGCTTTCAGCAGAGATACTAGCTGACAGATGGAGTTAAATGCCAAAGATCCCAAACTGGACCATGCTGGGAACACGATATACCAAAATGAGACCAAAGCATCCAACACAGAAAGTTGAAGTACTGCCTGAAGAAATCATGCAGTGTGTACAGGTAAGGAGAAATTCAGAGCATGAGGTTATGTAAATTCATCCTCACTCCGGAGTGCCCCACAGGGCCTGAGGTGCCTCCATCTACTTCAGCTCCAGTGCACGTGTGCTCACCTGTGTGTCTCCCCAGGCAAACCAGCCACCCAGCCACCAGCCAGAGCAGGGTAGGTCATGGCAACTGGCATGCCAGTGACGTTGACTAAGTGAAGACTGCCCTTTGAGCCTGATTGATGTTTTGCCCCACCTACCAGGTACGTAAGGCAATCCCACAAATTCTTTTTGGCTTCTAAATTTACTTACTGGTTGAAGCTCAAATCCCTGGCTCTTGCTTCTTAGATTCCTCAGTCCTAGTCTCATTTGATTTCTGTTTGCTATTTTTCCAAAGTCCTTTCTTGTGACTTTCTGACCTTTATGGGGCTTGCCCTGGTATTTGTTTTAAGGAATTCTCTGCCTTCCTACGTATTGCTGTGGCTGCAATTACAGCTGACTTGTTCCTGAGCTAATTTAGTTCCCAACCTTGGCTTTCCCTAGAGATAATGTTTAGTTCCATCATCCATTTTTGATTCCAGGCTGTCTCTAACCACCAGAAATGATGACCCATGTCATGCCATGTCTGGTAATTTACTGAGGACATGTACTTATGCCTTTTTTTTAAGGCATGAAGAGGAGTCAATTCTTCTCTTTTCAGGTGTAGACAGAGAACCTCTAGTCTTGTTGGGCCACAGTGAAAACATCAGTAGCACTATGACTGTGAGGTAGCATGTCCCCTTTCAGGTAGGATATTCCTGAATTTAAACTACCATTTCCTTCACCATTTCTACATCTTGAACTCCTGGAAAAAAAATGGAAGCCAGTAGAGCATTTTGTACAGAGCCTGTTATTGCTATATTAAACATATTAACATTATAGTTAAACAAGACCTAGATATGCCAACCACAGGGAGTCCCAGCAGAGATTTAGGCCAAGCAGTATCTAGGCTTTAGCTGCTTGTCAGACTTGGGCAAGAAGCAGGCACCCAACACTCAGTCCTCTGAAGACTGAGGCAGTTCTGGGCATGAGGAGAGGTGAATCCCCAAGTACCTGAGGCACTTTCAAGACAAACAGGGAGGCACCCCTGGAATTTAGTTGCCTGTAGGGTTAGGTGTCAAATTAATGTGGGATTTCAGGACTGTAGTTTGGATCTTACATGTTTTATGTGGGACACAGGCAGTATTTTGGCCCCTGTATACTTCATAGCTCTTTTATCACCAGCTCCAAAGTGTGGGAATCCAAACAGCTTTTCGTATATTCTGGGACAGGGAATTCCTTGAATCTCAGCTGTTCACTTGCATGAATTCCTATTCTACAATTTGGTTTGGGCTTTAGATGTGATTTTCACATATATTGGAACAGTTTTATACTAGAACAGTGTGTTTTGTTTTGAAATGATAAAAAGGGAGGATCAGTGAGTTGAATAGAGAGTGTTATCTCAATTTCTGTGTTATTTAGTTTCTGTAATAGTTTCTTAACAGATTTGAGTCTGCATTTGACTGATTCTCATCATAATCCCCAAATCTGCACGTTCCTGGGTTTTGTGAGTTTTTTGTAAATCTCACATACAGTGTGCAGTCCACCTAGGTGGATATGGAATATCATAAACTCTATCTAGATACCTGATCATCTTATTTTTCACCATGTTGGAATGAAACCAAACAGGAGAAGGATAATCTGTTGCATAACATCCTTCTATGATATGAATTGCTATGAACAGTTGCAAAACTGTGTTGATTCACATAAAAGCTGGACTGACTTGTTCTGTTGCATATGTCAGGACTACTGACATAAACATGACCACCACTTAAAGTTTCCTAAATAACTCGATACTTTTATTGAATTTCTATCTTAACCAATGGTATTTCCTGAAAGAAATGCTCCAGATGTTCTAAATAAGTCTAAGAACAAGTACTGGGTCTCCACAAATCTGTTTGGATCAAGATCACATGTTGTTCTGATACTGCCATATCTAATTTTCATTTTGGCCAAAGTTTGAACAAATATTATCAACCAAATCCCCCTCACCTCCTCTTGTGTATCAGGATATTGTAGCATATGTTAGCAGTGAAGCACAAATGCTGGGTATGTCAAAGCTGATGTTGCATGCTTATTTCTTCTATGTCTCAGTCCAGAGAGATCCTTAACTCTGCACGTTTTCTAGGCCCTCTATGATGCTAATGCTGATCCAGACCCTGCCAAGATCATCTAAAAGGATTTTAAAATATGTGTGTCTTGCAGTTTTCTTTTTTTTCTGTTCTGTGACTTAAACTCTATGTTTTCAGGCCATACATGATTTTTTTTGGTGTGCAATGAAGCAGCAGAGGTCTGCTGAACATACCCTTGGTCATCTGGCCTGCCAAAAACTGTGGGTACCTAGTGGGTACAGCAGAAGAGAGAAGAGACACTGGATGTCTAGTGGCCCAGATGACTTTCTTCCCAGTGCTGCTTAACTGTTTAAATAGCTCAGCCAAAAAAACAGCACTTTGTCCAACACCAATATATTCATCTTTGCTCTGGCACAACAGAATCCCAATCATAACTGAGACCTAAATGGAAATGTAGTGCACATACTTAGTAATATATTTATCTGGCTTCTTCAATAGTGAATGTCATAAAATGCCACAGTTATGCCAATTGTGGGTCTCTAGTCAAGGATATATGAAAGAATTTTAGGCTAAAATAAGAGAACGGTTATAGCTATTTGGATCTTTACAGTGTATCACTGGTGTCTAATCAAGAGGTAAGAAACAGGACATCCTGCTTTGTTCCAAGCAATTCATGAAGGACAGCATGCTATCTGTCATCAGGTCTCTTGTCTCTGTCCTTGGAGACACCTGAAACCCAACTGGACATTCTCCTGAGTGACCTGCTCTTGCTGACTGCTTGAGGAGGGGGCTGCACTACACAACCTTCAGAGGCCCCTTCCCACCTGAAGTGTTCTATGATTCTATGATTTCTATGTTTATATAAATTGTTTTTCTGAAACTTGGCTTTTTTTTCTTGACCTCTTATGCATTTCCTGAGGGTACAACCATCTGCCTTTCCAGTTCTGTCCATTTTTGTCATGGCACATATTTAATTTTGGAAAAATTCACTTTCTTAGTTAATGAGTAGCCAAAGTAAATTACACACCACTCAGGAAAACAACTGAATTTGCCTCCTAAACAGGTGCCCATATTGCTTAGGGTAAACCAGCAGTATAGGCAGGGCTGAGCTGCTTAGCCAAACCCCTTCTGTATTTTTTCTTCCCCTGTCTCGCTCACATCCTTGTCCTGCTGTGAAAACCTCAGCATTAATTTATGTCCATCTCCACTTATGTAAAGTTTGTCAACTATTGGCTGATCATGAACATTTCAGAGCAGTGAATTTAAAGTTCTTCCAGCATATGAACTTCCAGCATTTTTAGTATCTCATGTTAGCATCTTTAGCAGACATTTATAATCTCCATGTCCCATCAGGAGCAAGCAAAATCAGGACACACAAAACCACTCTAAAAGCTCCTTACACCAGACAAATGCATGCTTGTTAGCTACAATTTAGGACAGACGGCATCCCTCAGGGAGAACAGTTAAGTCTCCAAAGGAAAACTGAAGAAGACCTCGAGGTCGTTTAAGCGAAGACCCCTAGAAGCACCGAGGGACCACCGAGGTCCTAGTAGGGCCCAGGGGCTGGTCGCGATAAGACCAGACACGACATGACCCTCCTGGTTGCCAGCCGGCAGAGGTGCATGCACCAACGTTGAGGCTTCCCCCCGGAACGGCTCTTGCCTCCCCACGGAGTCCCTTTTCGGCTCTCCTCGGCGGAATAACGAACCACCAGGGACGCTTAGAGCCAATTTATTGCTAGGAAGAGGGAAAAGCAGCTAATTAATTAATGTCTTGGGCAGCGGGATGAAAACCAGCGCTGGCGGGGCTGGGGGTGTGCTGGCTCCTGAGGAGCCCCCTCAGCTCCCAGGGGTCGGGTAAGGCCAGGCCGGGCCCGGCCGTGCCAGGGGATGCGGAGCCCCCTGCGCGCTGCGGGCCGGCTCGCAGCCTTTCCCCGCGACCCACACGAGTGTCCGTGGCGCGAGGCACACCTGAGGGTTAGCAGAAAACAACAAGATAATAGCCCCTTAATGGGCACCCTGGGCACGGATCGCACGGCTGCCGCTCCCTTCCTGTGCCCCGGCGGGCAGCCTGCCGCGGCGCGGCTCTCTTCGCGGGGAGGGACTGACGCGGCCGGAGGTGGGCAGGGAGGGAAGGCAGGGAGGGAGGGAATCGCCTTATTAAACGCATACACCGAGGCGGGCGGTTGCCACCGCCGCCCCGTCCATGCCCGCGGACAGCTCCAAGCCGCCGGGAAAGCCACGGTCCCCTCGCTGCCCCGTCTGTCGGCGGGAAGAGGGCGCCGCCGCCGCCGCCGCCGCGAACAGCTCCGCGACCCACCGCAGCGGCATGGCGCGGCGCGGCCGCTTCCAGCGCCTCTTCGGCCGCAGCAGCGAGTCGGAGGACTCGGAGCCTGAGGGGGGCAGAGCGGCGGCCGCGCCCCCCCATGCCCGCCGTCGCCCCTCAGCCGCCGCCGCGCCTAAGCGGCGTCCCGCGTTCCCCCACTGGCGCCCGAAGAAGAAGGAGCAGCACTCCCGGGAAGGCGGCGCTGCCTCTGCCGCCTGGAACCCACCGCCCGCCTCACCTCTCGGCTTCCCGGCCCCGCGGTAAGCGCCAGCCTCAACCTTGTTCCCCGCAGGGGGCTGGAGAGCGAGCGGCGGGGGGGGGCTGGGCGCGGTGCGGGCCGCGGTACCTGGGCCGGTGGGCAGTACACGGCTGGGGGTGGTTGTTTTGTTTTGTTTATTTTTTTCTGCCGAGGAGGGAAGCAGGTGTCCCGCAGCCTCCTTCACGTCCAGCGTTTGCCTCAGCCGTCGGCGGAGCGGCGCCTCAGCGGTGCTCAGAAACAACAGCGCTTGGGTAAATAAGTAACAGTCACCCTGTGCCCGGAGCAGAGGGAAGATTCCTGGCCCCAAACAGCCTCCTAAAGTGTGGCTGGATAGCGTGTGTGAACAGCTCCTCTGTAGCAGTGGGATTTTCCTGGAGGTGGCAAAGGAGGGAGAGAGAAAGGCTTGACAGCACTTATCTCGAGTGCTACCCACAGCAGTTTCCCCAGTGTGGTCCAGAGTCTCCCATGAGTAATGACCACCTAATGCGCTCTGGGTGGCTGGTGAGTTCCCGGGGACACAGGCGTCCCCCAGGGGCTGTTTACAGCCTCTGACCGCAGCATAGGGAAGCTCAGTGAGACTCCTGGGATTGCTGCAGTGGAGCCTTTCGAGGTGAAGGTAGTTCAGAGCAGGGTATGGTGAACGTGGAGTTACCTCAGGAGTTGGTTTGGTTAATAGTGCTCAGGTTGGAACAGCAAGAGCGAGGCAATGAGAAGATGTCAGTGCTACCTGGCTTAAAGAGGAAAAAGCTGTAAGATATTGATTACTAAGGTGTTTGGTTCAGACTGAGAAATCTTTGTTAGAGAAGATGTTTCTGTGTGGTTTTGTATGTATGTATTAGTTACACAGAAAAGGCTAGTACTTCCCTAAAAATAGACATCACATAGATGTGTGGACTTGAATAGTCTAATGATGTTTGTATTTCATATTGAAATGTATTACTGAAAACCTTAAACACCACCATATTTTATAAAAGAAACTTAAAAAGAGCTTATGTTTATTTATTTATAGGAAAAAGAAAATGAGATCTGCTGTTGAGAAGTAATAAACCAGGAAATGATGCATTTCATAATGCTGTTGAGTGGCCAAGCTCAGGGTGATGCAGCGGGTGACCTGAACCAGGAACAGATACCTCTTTTGCCTTCCAAAAGCTAGATAAAACAGGGGAGGATCCTAGTGTAGCTCAGGTTGGAAGGGAGCCACAGGCATGATTGGCTCTGTGTGCAGACCCTGGTCACTTGAGGACTGTGTCCAGTTGCTTTTTGAAATTTTCAAGAGCAGATTGTGCACAACAACTCTGGGCAAGTTGTGTTACTGCCTACATGTGAGAAAGTTTCTCCTGGTACAAGGTTGGAACATCTCTTCTTTCAATTTATGGCTTCTGCTGCCCCTGCCATACACTACTGAAGAGCCTCTGGGCTCTTTTGGTGACCCCTGTGTGCATATTGGCAGGCAGATGATGGGTCCTCTCCAAGGTCTGCTCTTCCCTGGGCTGAACAAGCCCCATTCTCCCAGCCTTTCCTCTCAGGGCAAGAGCACCAGCCCTGTTTCCTGTTTTCTTTTGAAGGGGCCCAAAACTGGACAGGGTATCTAGATGTGGCCAAATGAATGGCAAGGAAAGAGGGATAAGTCTTAAATCTGGATGTGAGTTCTTTTTTTTCTTCCAGGTACTTTGATAGGTCTGTGCTGTCAAACCAAACAGAAATGCTCTGTGGAATTTGATGCTCAGTTCTTAAACCTGAAAAAATTGGAGGATATTTTTCATGCATAAAGTTACCAAGTTCTGTGCCTAAATTACACCTGAAGTCTAATAATTGTAAGGCTTCTGAAATGGCAGGGTTGTAACTCCTGTTGAAAAATACTGTGGGGTTTTTTTTCTTTTTGGTCAAGGAACCAATCCTTCTACTATTGATATCAGGTTGAGCTTGTGCTTCAGCACATGGCCATACATGTGTGTGTCACCACATCAACTGTAATCGGTCATCTTCAGAGAGCAGAAACTTCTCTTGTTTGTGCAGCTTTCTGCCACCCCTGGTGTTTGAAGAATGGAGGAAACAACTCCTTTAATGCACAGCCAAAACCACTCAATATGTTGAGGATTCTGGTAGCATTTCTCAAAAGATGTTTTTTGTAGTTCCTTATTTTCATGACATGAATGGTGGCTGTAGTGCATGGTTGCAAGAATGGTTTTTGGGCCAAATCAAAGTATACTTCTAGCAGTGATGATTTTGAAAGTTTGAGATGCTTTATAAATGACCATGGCTTTTGCTATGAGAGAGACATGCTTTGGCATATCACTAGCACAACAGCTGGCAGTCTGAAGACATCCATTTGTATGATACTCCAGTTGAAGAGTTATCTGATGAGCTGTTTTGCTATTTTGGTTTTTTTTTGAGGTAGCCAATACTTTGCCATACTGTTAGTTTCTTATCTTTAGGAGCAGTAGCCAGTATGGCTTAAAAAAATCTTACAATAAAAACCAAAGAAGCAGCCCAGCTCCTGTAGACTTGAGGGTACAAGTGTGCATTCTCCTGCCTTGATGAAGTTTGTGTTATGCTGCCTCTGTTCATGGGTGTCTGGGGTTAAATCGGGGAAGTTAGATGAACTCCTCTGATCTCTTTTTCCAGGAGAGGCTTGTAGAATCTCTTTCCCAGAGATAATAGCTACCAAATGGATCCTCTACACAGAGAAAAGTGCAGAGAAAGAGAAGAATGCAAAAGAAGGGTAGTTGTCACCATGCTGTAGAAAACTGCACCATGTTAAGAAACAAGTTTTCACTTCATCCCTTGGAATTCATGTCCCTACAACATTGTCATGTCTTGGACACTCAATGATCTCCACTGCCGGGCAGCTTTAAAAATGAAGGTTATTGCTTGGAGTTGAGTACAGAAGGACAAAGAAAATTGTCTGTCTTTGGGGTGTGAGTGTTTAGCAGTCTTTCTTACAACATATGCTGCTCTGTGAATCTGGAGCTTTTGGTGTTTGATGGTCATGACCAGACAAGTTGCTTCAGTCCAGTTATGAATCGGCTAACACACAAATGACAGCCAGCTAGATTCTTGCCCAAAATGTGTCAATGTCAACACCATGAAAGAAAGAAGACATTTTTCAGTTGATTAATTCCTCAGTTTCAAAAAACACTGATAGTTTGTTGTTGGCCTTAGTATTGAGCCTGCTGGGACTGCTACCATCAGCAGTATTGCTTGTTAGTCCTGTTTTCCTATCCCCTGCTTAAATCAACTCACCTTGTCTCCATCAACATACTAAATATGGGAAGGCAAAGAAACCTGTGTGACTGTTATCCTACAATGATTTGTCAGGGAAACAAACATGAATTAGTGTTTGGTAATAGCATGAAAATAAGCAAAGGGATGAGGCTACATCCAAGGAAAGTTAGTCTGTGGAATAATTTTAACTTGTCTTGGAGAGGAGCACACACATTCAGGAGATATGTAGAATATGAAAAAATGTTGCATAGCAAGTGGAGAAAGTGGTGGTGAGACCAAGATCTGATATCTGTTCCCTGCTTTCATACTCTTGGAGTTACTCTTCTTTTGACTTCTGTGGCAGAAGTGGAGGAACCATGCTTCACAGCCTGCAGGTAACATCACAGCTCGCAGAAAGATAAAGAACAAGTTGTTCAACCTGAGAAAAACACAGAATGTTAGTGGCTTGAATGATTGACAGAGCAGAATGTAGAGAAGTGTCATACAGTCAGCTGTACTAAACAGTAAAATAGGAACTTTAAATTCAGTGTGCTTTGTGTGGGTAACTTTGCATTTGTGCATCGTCTGGCTCAAAGAAAATCAGGAATCTTTCACCTGTGTTCTTTGCAAGATTGAATGTGGATGTCTACAGGTGTTTGTGGTTGCACTTACTTCACAGAAGGTGGAAATGGAAAAGGGTAATTATGTTTGCAGTATAATTCTTGGTACTCTGTAATGTAAGCATCATGTCTTAGGAATATTTATTAGCTTAATTTGGTTTTATAGAGGAAATGAGTTCTCTTAAACTATCATGAGCAAATAATTAAATGCAGAACATTTTTTCCTCAAATGTTATCTGTACTGTGTGACCTTATGAGGATATCTGTGCTTATTAAAAATCTTTCCATGCTAAGATGAGAGGGGTGGCTTGCTAAAACATTCACTCACTTTGTGTTCATAAGAGGTAAAAAATACCATCCTGTGAAAACTAGCATAATGGTATCTGTGCCAAGAGTGCTGTAGTCTGTCTCTCCTGGATCAGTTTAACATCAGCTGCTGTTTCTGTGTTGCTGATTTTGCAAGTTTGGTGGCTGTGAAAACACTGGTGTGAAGAGCACCCTTCTTTTCATTTTGGCCTTTTAAAAATCAAATGACAGTCTAAAGAAATCTGAAAGAGTAAGGCTGCTGGTGTCTTCCTGATCAGCCTGCTTGGATGTCAGAGGAAGGCTAGGTCCTGGGAGAGAAGAGTGGGATCTCATTCCCAACTGCCCTGGTGCAGAATTGATTTAGTGGCATGGTGATGATAGGTTGACAGTTGACTTGATGGTCTTGGAGGTCTTTTCCAACCTTAATGTGATTCTGTGGGGTTTTTTCCCCTTTAATTAGTAAAACCTGATCTTAGAAATGAAGTGTGTTATTAGACCCATGCCATTCACTGTCAAGGAATTTTTCCTTATTTTTTGGGGTGCTTCTACCTCTGGTGCATGTTTATTTTGGAGAGATGGTGTACCCTGCTGTATTGAGTGAATCTGATCCATAGTAGTGCTGAGTACCACTGAGGTGATAGGAGTTTGGTATGGAATAGTTAAAATGTCTGTTAAAACAAGGACTCTTGTGAAAAAGCAGATACTAGGCTACTCAAATTAGATGCCAGTCTTGACACTTTTGGTTTTAGTGTGTCAGATCCACACTTTGAAATGGTGAGAAAAGTACAAAGGTGTTTTGAGAAAATATTATTATAGAACTCCATTGTGGAAACCACACAGGAAGGTGCAGAAACAAAAAGTTCATATTGCATGCAGGTGCATACAGTTGGCACTTAATAATGTATGGAGTGCTAAAAACAATGTTAAATATTGAACACAGACCAATTCAGTGGGTACCATTTGTCTCAAAGTACAAACAGCAGTTGTCACTCTCTAGTCTTTAATGCTGCTGTCTTTTGTCTCCTCCTTTTCTCCTTGTCATGTTCCCATGTTCCTGCAACTCTCTGTCCCATGACTCCCTGCCCTTTTATCCTCTGGAGATTTGGATCAAGCAGTTCAGCCTTCATTCTCTAGTGGGTTCCTGCTTGCATGGAGCAAACAGAAGAGGGCTGCTTTGTTGTACCTGTGATGGCTTCAAGGCAGAGGCAGAATAACATTTGTAGACAAATTAATATCTGTTACTGAAATGGTGAATATAATTCATTTGACTGACTTCATATACAAGTACAGGATGGGATCCACATCCTCTAATTTTAGTTTTATACACATGAACTAGTTGTATAATCAAGGAGGGCAAACAGGCACGTTTGGTGTGCAGTTCCTCTCACCCTAAGGTGAGTGTCTAAAACAGGCTAAATGAATTGCATCTTAGAAGTGCCAGTTTTTCCTTATTGACTTTAAAAGCTGCCTGGAGATGACACCTCCAACATCTGAATTTGGGCAGCTGAACTCCACCTGTGTCATCTGGTAAGGGGGAGTCAACAGACTAATGCTTCCCTGCAGGAGATGCTGCAGTGCAAAGTTAGTCTTGAGCTTCAAAAACTGTGTTCTGATTCTTCCTGTGCAATTTCAAGGCATCTTCTTCATTCACAAGCAATCTGCTTTTGAAGACTTATTTTCCTGGAGAATTTCTGTGTTACCAGTTTATTGTGGTTAAGAGTTTTCAGGTTTGTTAGGGAACTGGAGTTGATCCCTATTTCTGCTGTGTTTCCTAGGGCGAGCTGGGCAAGTCGTGGGAAAGTTGAGGAAAACACCTTTCACAGATGATTAGAGAGAGAGTACAGGGGAAGCAGGAGAAAGGGGAGACTACTTGACCTAGGGTCTGATTTGCAGAATTTTTAGCCAAAATAGCAATGTTTAGGAAAGTTAAATGCTGTTGGAAATGTAATCTTACAGTGGGAATGGTGGGGAACTGTCAACACTAGACATTTCTTCCTTTAGCACCTTGCATTTTAAAATAGAATTAAAACATGAGGATCTGTTCCTGGGCAGGGGAAAATATCCCTTCTTCAGCTTACAAAACAGACAGAGAAGAAGTACCTGATAGTAGTGTCTCTGTATGAACTACTCTTGTGTTAGTCACTTCTTTAACCTAGCAAACTTTCTGCTGTAGTTCACCTTCTCACACATGTTTGTTCATGCAGCCACATACTGTGAGCTAACACAATCTATCATCAAATATTTCATCATTCAGTGCTCCCTCAAGACAAGAAGGGAAAGATAGGCAAAGACTGATCAGTGTAAGGCATTAATTGTCTCCCTTGGTGCCCTCACCAAAAAAAACCCATAGTACTGTTTTAAAGAAAATAAATTACCATCTTTCATATCATCATCCATATCCTTCATTCCCAGCTGTGCAAAAGTACTGTTAGTTTTCTTTAGCTTCACTGAGGAACTGTGCTTGGAAATTATGAAATGAAAATGAAAGACTACTAGTTGGTTAAAATAGTACTTTTTGTTCTGTGAATCCTTTATTCATCTAGAATTTACAGTTACAAAGGCATCCAAACCAAATTTTAAAGGAATGCCCTGAGCTAGGAAAGTTTGTAAGACAGACATGTTTGATGAACTCCCCAGATGCTGTGTTTCAGGTAGAGGCCAACACCAGAAGCACAACTGCCACTTGGAAAAAAAATCAAATCAGTTTTTCCTCAGTAAGGATACCTTATGTTGATTACAATCCTCCTACCAGTAGAGTCACTCCATAAGTACTTTAAGAGCAGTAGGCAGACTGAGGGGCCCCAGTGCATCCTTTAACAAACTTCTTAATAGTTGCTGTTGCATCTTTGTAGGCTACTATTGTATTGTTTGTAGAGTATTTTGAACTGTTGCTTGTGCCACAGCTGTGGTGCTGCTGTTGAGGCTAGGCTGTTGGTCAAGGATGCTGTGGGATGCCCTTCAAAGCAGTGAGGAACAGTGCCAAGCTCACAGTGCTTGCTCAACCTGTGAACAGCTGAGCAGCAAACATTTCAATTGCATGGCCTGGTAGAAACCATCATTTCCATTTGTCCACTTTTCTATGGCCAGGAGCAGGTGCCACAACACAGTCTCTCATCTAGAGTCACAGATGACTTCTAATTAATGCTAGGAGGGAGAGAACCTCTCATATCAGTGGACTTGGGAGGAGAAGCTTTTTAGGAAGTGAGGAGGTTGTGTGTTTTTTTCTGGCAGGAAACTAGCAGTGTGCTATCTTCATTATACCAGAGATACAAAATACATTGATTTAAGTTGGAAGGAACCTCTGGAACTTATTTCAGCCAACTCTGCACTGAAAGCAGAGCCAGCTGCAATGTACCTCAGCACCTAAGCATCTCTGTGGCCTTTGTCTGTACTCACACCATTTTGTAGACTCCTCTTGTGGTGGGGATGTACAGATAGCCTTTGTTGTCACAAGAGCACTCTGCTGATAACGTCTGATAGTAGAATAATGTGAGAACTAAGGACTTGCAGATACTGGGCACTGAGAAGTACAAGGTAATTCCAAGTGCTATTGTAAAGCTATGGATTTGAGGGGGAGTGTCTATAGTTCCTTATTCTTTGACTTCCAGAAGGTTTTACTGATCTGTTTGGTTTGGTTTCCATACTTTTAATTTCTTGAAACCACTAGTTGAGATCTCACAGTGGGCAGCCACGAGAGCCAGAGGTACTCTATCATTAGCAGTGGTGACCTTTGCCTGGGAATCCTGTGCCATTATGAATCATTTAGTGAGGAACTGGCAATTCCTGTGACAGAATGTGTGTTTAGAACTTTCAGACAGTATGAGCACATTTGGCATAAAACCACAGCATATGATTATTAATAAGAGTCTGTAATGTTATAGTGCCATCTCTGTCTTCAAGGAGAGTGTGTTCGTCGTTCACCCATGATTACCAGTTTGCAGATAAAGTGTACAGGATTCATACTCAGTGGTGTAGGGAAGAGACCTCTAGATACATGCTGAGACTTACCTCTTGTCCCCTTTTGATGCATCTTTGTGATCTCTCTTAGCTATGTGCAAAAGCTGAAGCAGTAGGGGAGAAAGCAGGCATGGACATGAAAGGATACCTACCTTACAGTCTTTCTATTTGAGGAGTATTTGTGTACTTAGTGAAGAGGAGGAAATTGGTCAGTTTTGAGGTTTTTTTCCAAATATGTTTGACAGTAACACTACAGATAATTTAGTGGAACTGCTGAATTGGCAGTCCTCATGTTACCTTTGGTGTTAGCTCTGTATTCTTACCTGTGCAGATGAGGTCAGGAGTAGAGGTACAGATTTGTGCATGTTCAGTCTTCCTGGGTTAGGAGTTGTTTAGGAGCAAGGTTCCTTCTGTATGGAAGCAACATAGGTAGCTACTGTAGCTAGCCTAGACACAGGTAGCTTAGACTATCACATCCTGTAGAGAGATTGATTGATTGGGCTGATTGGTTTTTTACAGCACTGAGAATAAGCTCACATATTCAGCCTGAAAGAACAAATGCATAGAGCCAGCACCTAACTACCAAAGTGACATGGCCTGCAAACTGGAATTGCTTTTTACCTGGCTGATTTAAACATGGACACACTGGGCACATGGCTGCCTCACACAATGTGTAGACATATTCTGAGTTAACCTCGTGGGATTCTTCTGGTTTGAGGCTGGATTCCTTAACTTATTCAATGGGAGGCAACCTTGTCTGTCTTCAGTTTAGGCACTGAGAAAGCTTTTTTCTCACACCTTTAGTCTGTGTCATCTGTTCACTCAGTAACCTCTCCCAGGCTCCCATGGCTTGGGTTGTGTTTTTGTCAAATGTCTAGAATAATGGAGTCTGATTTTGACTCTGGCTTCTAGATGCAAATAGTAAATAACAGCACATAAGACCAAAAAAAAAATGTTGGCACCTTTCAAAAGCTCTGAATGAATATGTATCATTTGCAATTTCAGAGTGGAACTCAACAGGCTTTATAGTCCTTGTATAATTTAAAGGGTGTGTATGAGGTGAAGAATTAAAACAGCAAATGAGAAGCCTATAAACGTTCCAGAGGGATGTGTTCTAGATGCAGTATAGGTGATGGGCTGCAGGTGAGAAGTCTGGTCACATGAAATGAGCTGCCTGAATCCCAGTTAGCAGCCTGGTACTCATTCCTGTCACATTTATCAGGAGCTGAGCTTGGCCAGGGTTTCAGGGAGGCTCTTGTGTATTTGGGATGAAACCTGCTGATGTTTTCAGCAAAGTTCTCATCTTCAATGTTCTAACAATTTCCAGTTATGGAAGTTTCTGTCCTCTCTATTGGTGGAGTAGAAATCCAAAGGCAGCTGGAGTTGTACTATTATTCATGTGAGTCTGTCTCATTGGCAGCACTATCGTAGGGTACATATCTGTTGCTTGGAGCAACTGATAATTGAACTAACCAGTTCTTTTAGTAAGATCTAGATGATATCTTCCTTGCTTGGGACTAATAGAAATCTTTAAATAGCCTTTGAGGTAAGGTAGACCTAATAGTTTCAAAGCAGAATTTTTTGTGTTTTATATGAGATATAAATTTATGAGTAAGCTCAGTTCTGTGGGAGAGATTTCCTGTCTTCATTGTAACTCACTGCAAAAGAAAACAAATGGGTAGAGGTACAAGAGTACTCTCTTCTGGCCCATTGCAAGTTAATAAGATAAACACCAAAAAATCTGAAACCCAGCTTTTTCTGTCAAGATACCTGACTTTTATGAAGCATACTATGTTTGGATCAAAGCAGAGTTTAGAAAATGTTTAACTTTTATAAACTTAAGTTCAAAACAAATAAGAGTCTTATCCCAAATAACTTTTCTATGTGTGGCAGTGTGCTAAAAATGTCTTATAAAGAAAAAAAACCTAGAAAATCAGCATGTATTTCATAATGTAACTTTCTGGCAGAAGTAAATCTAGACAGATGACAAACCTTAGACTTTTTTGTTGTGTGAAAAGTTCCTTTTTTTTTCTGTAAATACTAAATACAATGTGATGGTTAAGGCTTCTCATTTGAAAACAGGAGCAAAAAATGACCTCAATTATAAACATTTACTAGCATGTGAAACTGTGTAGTAATTTAGACTGGAGTATTTTTATGAATGCTCTGCATCCTAAATGAACCTAGTTTTAATGTGTGCAATATTCCACCTAGTTGTAATGGACTAGATCTCTTTTCTTCCCACTTTAGAGCACAGTGCTCAGAAGCTGTGCATGAACCTGGCAGGAGCTGTCAGGCTGCTGGTGCAGGAAGAATGTCCCTTTAGCTGCTAAACCAGTGGGGCAGCATTAGAGGGAATAATAATAGTTCAGGGCTTACACGAAGGTATTTGAATGATGATTACACATCACAGGGGTGCTCACTGTGACTGCTGAGAAGGAATTGAGCAGGAAGTATCCACCAAAAACTGGGCATCTCTAAATTCTCAAATTCTGTGTCTAAATGAGCACTAGCAACTTCAAATATTGAGCACAGTAGTGTTTTATGACATTGCAGTGTTGCCTGAGGTAATCAGATTTTTTGTGATGAGCACTTATGTTTCAATATTCAGGCAAGTTCATTTTCAAACTACAAAATACAATTAGTCCATGTGGGGTGGTTTATTATTGTTGGAAAGTTACCTGAATCACTTCCCACTGCTGGCTGCCAGTTTTCTTTCTCTAGTTTTTCTTTCTGGGTTTATTTAACAGTTGTTTTCTTTGGAATTGTGGGGGGGGGGGTTGTGTGGTGTTTTGGGGTTTTTTTCATGATTTTACTGAGTATGATGAGGGTGATTCCTTAGTAACACCACAGTTGTGACTGACTTGCCATACTCTGCTGTTTAGTTTTGCTTGATTATTTGTTTTGGTTTTAAAAGAAAAAGAAACCTCTGTATACCTGTTTGGACATGTCTAGTCTTTTCTAAGTAAGATCAGAGTTATTTGCCAACCTTTGGCATGTTTCCTTGGTGTAATTCTGTTAATAGTGTTTTTCCCCTCCCATACTGTGCTCTGCAGAACCAGTGCTTTTCCTGCATCCACCTCAAAGCAAGTCCTTTGTGCTCTGAAGACTCCACATATTGTTAACTCGTTTCTTTGTGGTTCATAAGATTTATCAAAGTCCAGAAATTCTCTGTTCCTACTGTTCTTTATTGTGGTCCATGGAATTACTTCTCTTCCAGTGATGAGCTGGGTATGCTCTTCCAGGTGAAATTGAGCCCTCTGGTCATTACCCTGGGAGAGCTGCCAGCACAAAGAGCTATTACCATGTATACCACAGTGAGAGGTATCAGTTCTGGCTTGGTTCCACCAAATGTAAGAGTTGATAGAGTTTAACATTTATTTCCTGGTTATGCCTCTCTGTAACTGAGACAGGTAGGTTTCTCTCTCATCAGAGATACTGCTTGTTTTTTACCAACATACAATTCTTTCAGTTCTTCTGCTGGACATACTGTTCCCCAGGCTGTCCACCATCTGATCTGTTTGTCTCATCATTCTGAAATACACTTTTATCTACTTGCAGAGGACTGACTGATTTACAGCCTGTATTACAACACAGGTAAGTAGAGTAGATTTAATGGATAGTCATGAATAGTATATAAATTAATTCTATATACAGCACATAATACTTGCTTTCATTTTACACACACATTTTTGTTTACTGACTGTTGTGTGGCAGGGATCAGGGGCATTTGGAAGAGTAGTGAGCACCTCCCAAAACTGGAAGCATGAATATTTTCCACTGGTGCTCATGTAGCTTCTGATGTTGGTGACCTGCTTCCAAAATGCTTAGATGAGGAGCAGGTGCTGTGGCACTGCCAGTGCCTTTTTCTTCTCTCCCAGGCCTGTATCACAAGCAGATGACAATAAAGAAGCAATCTGGTCCCCCTTGTAGCATCTTGTTTTCTGACCCTTGTTACCACTGTAGCATTCAGTACCAGTGCTGGCAGAACCCAGAGTGCCAGCTTATATTTGACAGAGAACCCAGGATATGTCAGGGTATCTAAGCAGCAGGTAACCCTGACTAATGCTCCAGGACTTGAAATTGCATTGCTGATGGCATTCACTTCCCGTGATGGCCCTGCTGCCTTTCATGCCAAGGTTGCTGCTGTGGAGGAAGGGTGGTGCCTTTCTCTCTGACTCCCTGCCATTTGCAGGAATCTAGGAGGATGTGAAGACCATAAATATTCTCTGTCTTTGCCAGTATGAGTGGTCCTGGTGAGAAAAGAGAGTTCCTAAGACAGTCTAAGGATGCAAGGCATTTGTGGTGGACAGCTTGGCCCAAAGAGAGACCCTTCAGCCCTGAATCTACCCATGTGCAGTCCCTATAGGGCAAGAAAATATTTGGAAGACAGTGACTGAGTTTACAGATGTCTGAGATCCTGTTCCCAGCTCTTCCTCTTAAGATGGAGTGACTATCTGTAGATGAGCACTCCATAGGTGAGAAGATTTGAAACAATTAAGGTCTAAGATGTGATGGAGTAGCAACATGTCACCACATCAAAGAGTCAGCCAGTATTGTTGGAAGTTCAGCAAACAGCCTTGGGAACAGTGTCTGTGCCTATAAACAAGTGACCTCTGGAGTCTGGATTTGCCAAGTTGATGAAGGCTGCTGGGGCTCTGCAGGTAGTGCCTCCAGCATGGTCAGAAACTGTATTTATCTTATGTAAGAGTTCCAAAGGACAGTATTACAGTTTCACATTCATAAAATACTCCATGGTTTCTGAGGGCATCCAAATTTGATGGTATGTTCAGCAAAACAGTCCTTGAAGTCTCCCTTCTACTTCCCATTTCTGAGTTGACTATTCCTTTGTAATTATTCATGTCTGTGCCTGTGGACAACCAGAAAGAGAAAAAAGGAATTTTTTTTTAACATGCATTATTTAGCTTTCCTGAAGATATGTTGTCCATAGGCACCTTCTGCAACCACTCTCTCTACAGATCAGGCAACTTGAGATCACATGCTCATGAGGAAACTGAAATTTTGGGTGTGCTTTGCCCTTTATGGCATTGTTGTGAAAGGCACTAAGCTATGTATGAAGAGCATCAACTGTGTAGCTACTGCTACAAAAAGGTTTTCAAGGTTGAGTATTTACAGTGTGTGCACTTCCACTGGAACATACATATGGCCAGCACTGATTTAACACTGGTAGCTTGTTTTTTTTTCTGTTTAGGAGAGTCACACAAGGTTGAATTAAAACAATCTTCTAGCTTTAAGTGAAAGAAATAGTGCAAGATAATGCCATAGTAAAGAAAAACAGATCAATCTGTGTTTGTGTGTGGTAACCAGAAAATAGTATGCATTCCACAAATAGGCCTCTGAACATGTATAATCAGATATGTAATGTGAAGGAATCCTAATCCCAGCTCCAAGACAAGGATTTCACATTGTGATGGGCTGACCCTGGCCAGCAATTAAGCACCCATCAGCCCCTGGCTCACTTCTACCCTGCGGGAGAGAATTGGAAGAGCAAAAGCAAGAAAAAACTCATGGGTCAAGGTCAGGATAGTTTAATAAGGAAAGGAGACAGACAAAAATCCTGAGTGATGCACAATCAATTGCTTACCAACTCTAATCAGCAGATCAATGCCCAGCCAGTGTCTCAGCAGCAGCTACTTTGCTGAGCATGATGCTACATAATGTTGAATATCCCTTTGATCAGCTTGGGTCAGCTATTCCCTCCCAGCCTACTTGCTGGGGGGGCAACATGAGAAATGGCTAAAGGCTTGGTTCAGCAGTAGCTGAGACATCCATGTGTTAACCTGTTTTGGTTGCAGATCTAAAACACAGCACCCTGCAGGATGCTCTGAAGAAAATGAACTCCATTTCAGCCAGACTCAGGACACACTCTAGCTGCTTATCCACAGTTAGTGATTTGTTGTCCACTGAAGTGTTTATTATATCAGTTTGTGGATTGTCTTACTAAAGGCAAGACTGGACTGAAGGGTCAGTGGAAGAACCATGACAGATGTGTGATGAGTTTTACATGCATATGTACTCTGGAAGACTGAGAAAAACGAAATAGCTGTGACTTGAAGATCAGAAAGGTCACTATGAAATAACCCAAGTTACCAAAAAAAAGGGGGAGAAAACATATTTATCTGTCCTTCATAAATAAGATAAACAATATTGATTTATGTATGTTTAAAACACACACAGACTCTTTATTGAAAGAATTGCTAAATTATTAAAGGAAATTTAAGGCTGATATTTTTTAAAAAAGAAAGCCAAAATGCATTTGGAAAGATCTTGAAATGAACTGCTGGGGTGCACATGAGGTCAAATGCTGCAGCTTGGTTTTGAGAAAAGTCCTGGATGATTTTTACAAATTAGAACATTTGTAGTTAGCAAGCTTTCAGTAAGAAAAAATAAGTCTTAGACTTCAGAGCTCAGTAAGAATGCTTAGGGAGAACAGGAAAGAGTGGTTTTGCCCCGTATTTACAGTGCTGCAGTGTTACAGAAAATTTTTCCCTACTTTATTTACAAGATAAAATAAATATAGTCTTTTTAATGCCTCAATGAAAGACAGGTTTGCACATCTGTTATTATTTCACCTTCATTAACTTTTTATTGTGTAATTTTTCTTTCTTCCTCGAAGACTCTGTAGACCTTTGTCTTCTGCAGACTTGTTGAGCTTAGCTGTTTGTGCTTGTTAATCCATGTAAGCATGAATTTGAACAAAAATCCATGTCCAAGCAACATGAACATATCTTACCATAACGTGCCATTCCTTGCTGTCCTGCATCATTACTTTGCTAGTAATGAAGTGCTCTCACTTATATATCTTATCCTGGAGGTTCCTAGAACTGCCATCAGGTTTAGGTGACTGTCGCTATTGTTCTATGATCTTGATTTGAAAGACCTTTGAGGTACTTATGTTTTGTGTCTCTTGGATGACTCCCAGGAGCTTGTTCACATCCTATCAGTTGGCTTTGATGTTCACACCTGCTGTTCCCTGGTGTTGATGACTCCTGCCACAAGTCTTCCCTGTCAGATGTTGGGTCGTGGTGGTGATAAATCAGATGAAGCAGATGCTGTATGATAATTGCTGATGTTTCAGCATAATTGTATCTCCTCCCTTCCTGCTTATTGGACATACCCACTCTTTGGGGCAGGACCTACCACAGTTAGATCCTGAGGATTCTCAATGTAAGTGCAGTGCAAATAATACTAGATTTTGCATCTTACACCCTCTTTTTTTGTCTTTTATACAGTTGACTTGTTGATTACTTTGTATTGCTTATTTGGGTCTGAGATCTTATGTGGTGCCAACATAGTATGCATGCAAACATACAAAATAGCCACCTGCAAAAGCTTGAATCACTCCAGACAACTTTTTAATGTTTCTACAAATTAATTTTTCCTAGAACTACTTTCTGTTTCTTCCAAGAGTAAGAAATAGATGGCTAAAGAAATGGCTTGAGGAGACCTTCCGTTAATTGTTTAAGAAGCCCTCACCCTTCTTTCCGTTCTTAAAGTACCTTTCTCATCTCTCTTACTTTCAGAAATGTTTTACTTCTTCCACTGATTTCTGTATGTCTCATATGCCTGGAACAGTCTCATTATTTTCATCTGCTCAATGATCTTTTGTCTCCTTAAGTCCCTTTACAAATGTGCTTATTTTGGTTAGCTTTCCACCCTTCCTTTTATGCTGCTCAACTGTCCTTTAATCTAGCCCAAATTACAATTTAATAATGAAGGTGAGGGTTCTGGAAGAGAGGCAGTTCTAGTTGCAAAAGGTAGCTGTAAAATAAAACCCTTCAGTCATCTTGCATCTTCTGTTGTTGAGGTCTAGGGCTGAGTCTACTCAGGCTTTCCAGGGTTTGTTTTCTTGTACTTATGTACAGAGTGAGGTGCAGAAATATTGCTGCATGCAGCTTACAAAAACAAAGGGAAATGAAGCTTTTCTTTAATGAAAACTGTGTGCCCTTTTCCTAGGGATGAGCAGAGCCTTTTAACAGAAAGAGTTTTCAAGGTGCCTGCCAAGGTTTCTGTAACAGAACTACTTTTTGAGCCAGCTCTTGACTGTTTGCCTAGTAGAGCATTAAAAAAGAATGACTAAGGACATAGAACTAAGCTAAGACCAGCACAGTGTGACATAATCAGTTTAGTTTGCCCTTTCCTGTGTTTATCTATTAGTTGAGGACTTCTGCCTTTTCTTCTGCATCACTGGCACTAACTGCTTTTATTGCTTTGGATTATGCCAATTAACATGGACCAGTGTTTGGCTACACTGGCTGTACCTTGCCTGTACCTCTTATTTTAGGAAACTGCATTTTAGCATTATTTGTGACTTCTGATCAAATATCAATACTAGGAGGATAAACAGGGATTTGGGATAACACTTATGTAGATTTATGTGGTAAGAAAATGAAGTTCTAATGGGTGAGCTGGTTTGATAGTGAGATGGGTGTGTAAAATGAAAGATGTTAATCCTAGATTTCTGTGCTGGAATTTGTATACCTTGATTAGTGTTTATCGACTCCATTTTCATTAGTCTTATGACACATTTATAAGGAAGGAGAGTAACTTACACATGCTTGTGTAAGTTACTTTGTACAACTGGACTTACCCCCAAGATCATTGCCTGGGAATAACAGGGTCTTGCTTACCCTGTTGTTCTGAAGTTCCTAAAAATGCTATTGCACGTCTTAACTTGTGAGACCTGAGTTACTAAAATGATGTGGAACTAGCTTTAATTAGGGAAACCAGGACCTCAGTGCCTTCTTGTTTCTGTAGCTTCTTTTTTGTCCCATTAATTAATGGAAACATTAATAGAAAATGGTATGTTTCATTAACTTCTTTGTGTGAAAGATTTGTAATGAACATATTTGATTTGTAATTAAGACCAGACAATAGTGCTGCTTTGTGATGTAAATGGTTCAGATCAAGTCTTTTAGTAAGATCATGTCTTTATAATGCTTCAGCAAATCATGCCATTTTATTTTTACATCTATAATTTAGCAATTTACAACATTTAAACTAATAAAATTATCCATCTTGAAAATAAACTTCAAATATTAGGAGCTGTTTGTCATCCTTAGTTGCCTCTTCCTGATCCTTGGCTTCTTTGAAGTGAGTATTATCTCATATGAGGACAGTTCTGTGTTATGGGTAGTGAATGTTTCTTGGCAGAGATTTCAGACTCTTTACCTTTGCAGGAAGAAACTTTGCATCCCTAAAGTTCTGCTGCCAGGATAGCTGTATTTTCAAATATTCCTTGACTGCACACAGCAGCCTAGAGAAGGCTTTCAGAAGATGCTTGAAGGTCTGTGCTTGGTGACTGAGTCCAAAGATTTTGAAATTGTCACTTGTTTCATTGTGTATATGATACAAGGAAAACATGACTGCTTGCTTTCCAATTCTAGTAACAGAGTGCTGATTACAGTAGTTGCTTACTTTTGCTCTTCTTTGGGGATTACTTGGGGCTTTGAAAAGGAACCTGTGTCTCCTTTAGCTGGGAGAAGGCTTTTAAAGAAGGAGAGGTTTGTGTTGTATTTTGTGAAGAATCATCAAGACAAAATACCCAGCTGTCTAAAACTGGGTACTAAAAATGTTTTACCCAAAATGCTGAGGATTTGTCTTGGGACACTCTGGTATCTTCGACCCTTATGAAGGAGTTGCTCCATCTGGGTCACAAATGGCAAGATAAACGCGTTGTTAAACTAGTTCTAGGCCTTAGAGGGTTGAAAGTAGGCAAATGCAGAAATTAAAGTAGAAGGTTTTAGCAGGTAACTACAGAGTTGCTGGCAGATGACTCTGTAGTAAGTTATTGTAAATAGGACATCCTAGATGACTGAAGTCGGTCTTTGAACTGGCTCCGGAACGACTTGCATTTCATGTGTAAAGTCCAAGACTCATAATGCATTTGTACCAAATGATGCTTTAGGGTAAAGTTTAATGTGTGAACTATTTTAAAATTAAAATGTGATTGAAATTGTAGTAGAATTATTTTGTGTGATTCAAGATGTTTACTTAATTACTCTTTGTACTCAACTGTCATGTAGATGTCTTGCGTAACACCTAGCTCCAAACTGAGCTACCTAACCTGCCGAGATAGTAGCATGCTAAAAACTCCTTTGGCTTCAAAGGAGCACCAGAAAACTTTGCATGTGGTGCTGTTGTATATTTGTTTCTTTTTAAATGGTCATGTTATCTTTTATCTAGAAGCTTTTAGGAGCTTACACACTGGAAATACATAAAGCACCAGAATCTCTGAGGTCCTGTGTGTGCACGCTTGTACAGTATAGCTTGTCACTTAGTGCTGTGCCAAAAGAATTCATTTCCTGATGACAGAGGACTGAAGCATGACACTTAGGAGCTGAAAATCACTTCCTTCAGCAAACACTGTGGAGATTACACCTGCTAGGTACTGACCAGGTTAAGTAGACATGGTAAGAGTATGTGATGCTGTAGCTGTAGGCTAATAAGAGCAAGTTCACTCCTTTAAGGGTTTATTCTTAATTCAGTTTCAAATGCAACCATAGTAATCTTATAATTTTATGGATGGCATCTTTCATCAAAGATAAGAAGGACTATATCCTTTTTGCTTGTCATGTGGAAAGGGAGCTTTCACTTGACCCAATCAGGAGAGTAGGTGTGGCTGAAAGGTAATGCTTATGGTGGACAGATCAAACTTGTTTTCACTCAGAGGTGAATGTGCATTGCAATTAGCCACCTCTGCTCTGCCTATCTGTTTCTTAAATCTAAAAGACAAGATAAATGTATTTCTTTTATAGAGGTGTGGCCACAGATCAGTGCAAGAGATAGAAATACAGTTTGTCTTACCCAGCTTCCTCAAAGTTAAAAACTTATTTAGTTTTTTCTTAGGTTTTTTTCTTTTGATAGAATGATCTCATTATAGGAGCACATTGTTTTTACCATTACAAAGAGTATCTGCCAGTTTTCCTGTGTTCAGAACCACTTGGCAGGCTCAGTCTCAGACATTGAATATAATTAACTAGAAGGTGTTTCCTGCTCAGGAGGTATTTAAGCATCCTAGGGTGAACAGGCATTGAGGCTGGAAGATGAACTGTTCACAACCAGTAGCTGAAGGCCTTGTAGTTCAGTAATCCAGAGGAGAGCTGTTAATGAGCAAGGTGGAAGGAGCATTAAGTGCACTGAATTGTAGCAAAATGCTCATAATTTTAAATAACAAAGCCTTACACAAAATTAGGTTGTCTTGGTGTCCCAGTTAAAAGAATATTCTCTCTAGTTTGTCTGCAGCTCCTTTCCCAGGAGCCTCTCATTTTCATTCTTCATTTCCTCTTTCTTCTGTTTTTTTACATCCTTTCTTTTATCTTCTTTCACTGCCTGCAAGATCGCTTTTGATAACTGTGGAAAAGAGAAGAAGGTGAAAGAGGGGAGTGATAAATGAGTTTGACAAGAGGGAAAAATACTGTCAGGAGACAACTTCTCATTCCTCAACAGGTGAAGCAACCAAACTCTGAAAGTGAACCCCATGATCTTCTGACTCTGTGGAGTTAAGGTGCAGAGATGCAGGTTGGCTGCCTTGCAGTGAGCTTGTATTCAGGAGGAATCCTGAAGTTTCCTGCCACCTGCTCTCTAAGCTAGTTCTTCCTAAGAAGCCAATATAAGTTTAAGGAAGCACTTCATAGTGTAAGACAAATGTTATGATGTCTGTTTGAGCTGGCAGAAAGCCTGACCTCTGAAGGTATGAAGAAAGCCCATCCACATCCATCTATTTATCTTGATGTGTAACTTTTGACAACTTAAATATCTGTATTGATTGCTCTTAGACGAGTGTAAGAATGAAGAGTGCTGATGATAATCTGTAGGGCTACAGGATGTACTGTGAAATGGTGTTGGTGCTGTGCTAGAGTTTGTGACAAAAGCACTTCTTATTCTGCATCTATTACTACAATTGATATATATGTTGGTTTTGAGTCACCTTTTCACCTTCTCTGTTGTTCGTCTATTGAAAGGCTTAATAATTTCCAAGACATCCCTGAAGTATTTTTGCTGCTGGACTCATGACTTGAAAAGCCATAGGAAGTATGAAAACAGACTTTTAAAAGTTGGATCTTAAAATATGTCTGTGTTAAAACATTTTAAAATGGTTTTCATAAATATAACTGTAAATGCACATAAAAGATGCAGATTGTTTGCTGAGAGTCATGTTTGACATGAGAGTCCTGGACCTGCCCTCTTCTGCACGTTCATAAACTGTGGTGGAATATTGTCAGCCTTTACTTTAAGACATGATTCAAACTTCACTCAGATGTTTCATATAGAAATATGCAGAGAATTTGTATCAGAGTAATTAGTGGCTTCTTACACGGAAATAGTAAAATGTTAGGATTTACATTAAAATCTCTACAGGTGCATGTTTTTAGGCAAATGAGAAAATCCATATTAATATATTTTGCAGTAAAGTTATCATTATTTGAAACCTGAAATTACACAGTCTAGTATTAAGTCTGGAAGCAACAAAATATCTCCCATTACATGAGCTGACTTAACTGAGTATAACTTCACGTTTTCCTGTTACTTCTTACTGAATATATAATTTTAATTCAGTTTTCCATTCCTGGCATTAAAAAAACAGTGTCTCAATCATTATAATAAATTGTTCTTCCTTTCTACTTAAAGCTCAGTAAAATTTTAATGACCACTTTTCAAAGCTAAAATTTCCAAGTCTGCATTCTTAACTGGTGCCTGTATAGTGCCACTTTTAAAAAATGCTATTGCTTTTTTTCTGCAGCATGTTTGTAACTGCTTTATAGATTTCCTAAGTATTTAGATTATTGATACCCAGAAACTATATAATAAACATATTAATGCAATCTGTAATCACAAATCTCCATTGAACAGAAGCCACTGTATTGTTTTCTGAGAAAAAGGTGGTAAGCTCAGTGCCTTGTTGCCAAAAAGCCTGAGTTTCAGTTAGGCTCAGCATAACTGATGCAAATATGAAATGGTTGGTACCACACTAGTTGGTTGTCTTTGTTCTAGACAGTGGGCTAATTTGGTTCATGAAATCAACTCATTTTAGGCGAGTTCCTCTGCTGTAATTGCAGGGTGTGGTTTATGAAGATTTTGATGAATAGATAACTGAGTTTATGCAGCACCAGCCAAACCTCACAAGTCCTGCATGCATCTCATTCAATCCTCCCTTTCCTTGCTCTCTCAGGCTGTGCTACTGGGGGTTCAATCCTGCTGTGTGGTGCTCGACTCACAGGACCTCTAGGGGAGTCTCCTTCTTGGCCTGATGGGTGCAGGAGAGGCTGGAGCAGGGGTGAGCCAGAGCATCAGGCTGCTGAAAGGCTGTGTAATCCTCTGGGGTCTCATGCTGAAAGGGACCCTCCTGTAAGCTCCTGTAAGGTCTCCAGCTGCAATCTGGTGCTGTGGTCATTTATTTCTGTGTGACAAGATGTGGGCAGCCACAAGACCTCAGGTTCAGGTGTGTTCAGCTATTACATCCCTTCCTGCTACCTCTGTACCCATCCTGTGCAGGCTTTCCCCCGTTTGGCCAGTGGGAACTCCAGAGGCCTGTTTTGGTGCATGTCAACCTGTTTCATCCCTTCCTGTGGGCAGAAACTTTTTCCCTAAGAATCAGAGACTTTCCTACTGGCTACTGGAATTGCTCTGTCTTTAGAGATGGATTGGACCAAAGTGGAACTTTAGTCTAAGGCAAATTATAGCTGCTCACAAGATACTTTAAAGGGCAAAGAGCACAAACTTTGTTCTTTTTTTTCCCACTATCACTTTGAACCAAATGCTAATACTCACATAAAAGAGCAGGGGGAAAGATGTTGCAAGTGGAGTTTAGAAGTTTTTTCATGTCCCTGAATTTGTAAACACCTCTCAGTAGCTCTCTATGTAGCTGCAGAAATTATGTGGTAACATGATATTTCTGTTCATCAAGTCATGGTGAGTCAATATGAACAAAGGAAGAAATGCATCATGTGTTTAAAGAAATGAGTGATGCTGGCTTTCTGTCTCCTCAGTCAAACAGCTTCTTCTGGTTCTTTGACCTTCTTACTATATAAAATGAGATATTACCCTTGTTAGGTAAGTCAGTGTGATGATTATTGTTTATACAATGCTTTAAAGCTAGGTCAGAATATAAATATCAAGATTAGCTTTCCACTCAGTGAGATAGTCCAGTGCAGCAGAGTTGCAAATGATCTCTGGGGGCGAGGATGTTACTAGCATGTACTTGTTCATTGCCTCCCAAAGTTGGAATTTGTCTGCTTGGGCTCTCTGATGGTACTGCAGTTTCAGACAGGTTTTATTTTATATTACTACAGAACAACAAAGATTGTTAGGGATCTCCTCTGTCACATCTGGCAATTCAACATCAGATGCTGTTAAAAGTTGCCAGTACTTAGACATGTTCAGAGAATCAGGTTTCCACTGACTACTTTCTTTATACAACTCATTTTGGCAAAAATTAGCAATAGAAAAATTAGACTGGAAAAATTCAGGAACATTTTTCAAAGTCAGTATTGACTAGTAAACTTTAGCAGTCTCCCAGACATGGTGCTGTGTGTGGAGCTGGTGTAAAGTCAACACCTGACTGGGGGAGGAATTGTTATTACAGGCAGCATGGCTTTGCTGGGGCACCTCTGGAATCTATGTAGAGGTGCCACCCAGTGGCTGGCTGGTAATAATGAGGGTTTCTGACTAACTAAAGTAAAAACCAGAAAAAAGAAAAAAGCACACTGAAAGGAGGGCATCTTAGAGTAATATTTTAATAGGTTTTTTTCTGACTTCATGATCAGCACATAGGTTTCAGTTTCATAAAAAGTAGTAACTGAAAATGTTTAATGACCTTCAAATTACAGAATAAAAAAGAGTTTTTGTTAATTTAAATAAGTTTCCAAGTAATCAAATGACAAAATGTATTCCACCTTTGAAACCAGGTTTTAGAAAGTGTATCAGGATATGCTTAGTGTTTTTTGTACCAAACCAAGGTGCTATTTTTGTTGGCTTTCTTAGATTGTGGGGTTTTTTCCATGCAAACAAGATCTAGATGTACAGGTAAAGAGAAGTGATTGTCTGTGGTAGGTGTTAACTGAAATTTATAGTGCATCTCCTCATAGCAACATTAATAGAGAATGGTAATTATCTGGTTCTTAGATATAAAAAGGGAAAAAATGAAGTTGGCTGGGAGGATATGTATGATGCCTGCAAGATACAAAATTCAATCTATTACAGTGATTAAATTCCTTAGCTGAGATTATCAGAAGGTGAAAGAGTGAAATGCTGATGAGCATCTGGTTCAGGCTTGATGTAGATCAAGCTTTACACTACTATTCATGAAGGTTTTAACTAAGTATATAATGGCTGGGTTTCTGGTGTGGCTAAAACCATCACTCACTAAGTTTCCAGATTACCTAGGAGATAACCTCGTAATTCCAATGCAGCTATTCTGGGTCTGAAGTGTCTGTATTGGGCTTGTTTCCCAATTAGTGGAGGTGCTAAAGAAGTTAACTTCAAAAATAATGAGTAACTGCAGTAATTTCTATGACAGTGAGGCTTTTTGATTTTGTCAAGTGGAAAAGGGTCACTTGAAATAAGAAACCAGAACCTGCTTGGATTCACTTTATTAAAGATTTGGTGACAGAGCATCACTGTGTATCTGTGCAAGGACTCAGGAAAACATGTTTTAAAGGACTGATGACTCCAGTATTCCAATTGCATGCTGTTTGAAACAAGAAAACCAGAACGTTGAAACCAGTTCATCTCATGAGCATTTGCTCAGAGCTTCAACAAACTAACAAATGCAAACAAATTCATTTAATAACCTGAAATTAATGCATTCTACTGGGAAGGCATCAGTGCTGAAAAAAACCAAACACGTGGAGGTATTGCAGTGAACAACAAGTATGACAAGTTAGTGGTGTTCCAGTGGCTCAGGAAAAAGCTCAGTGCAGTCTGTGTGTGTGCAGATGTATCGTGGGACAAAACAAGGAGGCAGCAGACCTGCTCTTTGTGATTTTTGGTGTGACTAGAACAGGAAACATTGTGTCCAGCTCTGGACACATCTTTGCCAGAGAGGTGCTGTCAGGAGGAAACAGAGAGGTGGACGTGGGAATTCATTCACAAAAGGGAACATTATGCTAACTAATGACTGAGGAATACAGCTGAAGCCTGCAAATATTTAAGTGGTGTGAATTTGCCAAACAAAGGAAGGAACTATTTAGGCTGACATAGTAAGGCTGGGTAGAGTAACTATACAAAGAGTACTTTTAGGTGAGGTATTAACCCTGTTATTAAGATGTATGACAAAACACATCGAAGTAATCCAGTAAGAATACATCTACAAGATGTGACCTAAGGTAGTTTAAACAGACTTTTCTATCTCTAAGATCTAGAAAGGTGGAGACAGAAATGTAAAACTTGATTCACTTGTGAATCTGAAGCTTAGCCATTAGATGGCAGGGTGCTGGTACGAGAGGGTGTATGCCTCCCTACTGCTTCTTAATGCCATGTTCTGGGAGGAACTCAGAGCCACTTGTCAGTCCCAGGGCCTGGGAGAACTTTGAGATGCTCCATTTTCCTAGAAAAATAACACAAATGCACCTTGTCACTCCTGTGGAGATGGGGGAGACCAATTCTGTCTCCTCCTTGCACAGCAGAAAGTTGTGTCCCAAGCGCATGTCCCTTCAAGCACATGTTTGCCTGCTCCGGCTGTTTGGTTCTTGAGACCCTTGTGTGGGTTGATAGGTAGGCAGGTATATAGATAGGTAGATACTATATATAGATAGGAGGTGCTCAGTAACCCCAGTGTAACAAACCACTTTGTATAGAACCTGAAGTCATTTGGGGTTTGAATTGTGCTCTAATGAAGGGAAGAGAAGAAGCTCTTCTGTAACTAGTAATGGGACTGCGGAGGCAGTGGAAAGAGATGATGTAAATGCAGCATGTAGCTTGCTGCAGACTATTCTAAAGTCCACATACTGGTTTTTGAAAGAGATGACAGAAGGAATAACAAGCAGTAGCTTTGAATGGTTTTGTATGAAAAACTTCAGCCCAGAGCAGGCTGTTTGAAATGCTTTAAATGCGTTGACTGTTAACTACAGCAACTAAATAATGCACAATAAAAAAACCCAAACCTTGTTTAGAATAGAGTCTACACTCCTGCTAAAGGATCTGCCCCAGGGAGTGATCCTTCTCTATGCATCCACACCTCCAAAGATTACACACCTCTAGAGTGAACTGGCTGTGTCTGTGCCGCCTGGCACTTGACCTGGGTCTGATGCCCCCATGGCTTTTAGACCATAATTATATTTTTGTGGTTTCAGTTCAAAGTGTCTGAAGTAATGTGAAGGCTGCTTTGCTGCCTGCAAGACTGGTGTTTTTATAGTATTATACCAAAGGTATGCTGCATGATGTGGGGTGTGGTGTGGGGCATGCAGGGGGTGTCTGAGGGCAGGAGGCTAGCTGGGATAGTGTAGGGCAGGAGGAGCCAAAGCTGGAATACTCCTATCCTTGCTCTGCTATCCGTAGGGCAGTCAATCCACAGAGCTGCATCTTGGCTTTTCCTTAGAGGAAGGCAGTGGGTTTCCTCCAGAGGGGAGTCCAAATGCAGTGATGTGTGTGCAGTATGGCTGACAAGGGGATCAGGACCAGGGAGTGAACCAGGGAGGTAAATTATTTGACAGCGTCAGTGCATCCATTGTAATCACGAGCACCAAGGTGGTGGTCGAGTCAGGGAAAAGCCCTTTACTGCTCTTAATGCTGTTCTGTGTTTTGCAGTAAATGTTTAGCACAGACACTTTGCTGATCAAATTGATATTTGCTGATCCCAGGGAAAAATTTAAGTGCTAATACTGTGTGGGAGGGGGTAGGCTGGGAAGGGGATTGGCATAAGCAAACAAAATGTCTTTCCTTTTTAATCAAGTTGCTCTTGCTCATACATGCTCTCTCTTTTTTAAAACATGATCTCATCCTGTGTAAAAGTGTTGATTGAAAGTGAGAGTTAATATGCAGGAGCCAGCTACTAGGTACAAAGATTGTTCTAAAAAATTGCAGACTGTAGATGGATATCAGGGCTGAATATGATGGATTATGAGGGAAGCCATGGCTGTAAAATTCTAAGGATGCTTATTTAGCAAGCATTGTTAGTTTAAAACATATGACAGTCTCCTTTTTCTTTGTAAGTTGTTTGCTTATTGGTCCTATCTCAGTGTTTTCATATATTTTGTCTTCAAGCTAATTCTCTCCAAATTATTTGTAATTGTCATGATATTCTAAGAAAATTAGTATCTTAAGACAAGACAATGGGATAGCACTGTGTCACTACTAGTGACTTAGGCACAAGGTACAAGGTACAAGGGAACTGAGGTGTGTGGTCATACGAGAGCACTCCCCAGCTTAGTTCCTATCTGAAGGATTACTGGTTCTGCTGTGAATCAGTATCCCTGTACCGGTACAGAGAAGATGTACATACCTACAAAGTTTCTCCTTCCTCCTTCTAGTGCCTCCTGCTCTCCTCAAAAACTTGGTAATTTCCAAGGTCTCCCACCTGCTCTTCCTTTGCTTCACTGTAAATTGTTATTTTCATTAGCTGTATGAAAACATGCCAGACACACATTGCTGTAGACCAGGTAAACATACTCTGGATGTCTTTGATGTCGTTAGTTGTACTCTTTAGTAGCCAAACATACAGCAAACATTAAACTACTCAGTCTAACATAAATATTCACCCCACCATTTCTCCTGATTTAAAAATTCTTACCTCCACAGACAAAGCTCCTCTCTAAGCACCTCTGACAATTGATGGGCCTTGCAAAACGTCTGGGAGGGTTTCATAACATGCCTAGCCTGTCGCGAGCACCCTCTTCCCCTTGGGGCTTTGGGTAAATGGGTATGGCTACACAAACAGGTCTGGGTGAGGAAAGCAAGGGTGTGGCTTGCCAGTGCGTCAGCTCCTCTAGGGTAACTGTCCACTCGCCTTGCCCTTGCCCCATGGTGAGTTTCTCTGCAGCGAGCTGGGGTGAGCTTCCCCACATTTGGGCTGGAAGGAGAGAATTTGGCTGGGCAGTTAGGGCAGAGGAGGTGCAGTGTTGTGCCTTCACACCCCGGCTTGCCTCCGGGAGCTTGTGTGCATGCCTGTGCCTTCAGGTGGGAAGCATACTGCAGTGTTTCCCTGGAAAACTGCCCAGTGCCATAAAGTAAAGCTTTTGGGAGGCTCTGGTGAGCTCAGCTCATCAGCAGATTGTTGGGAGGATAGACTTAAGCCACAAAGAAAATCAAAGAGTGCTTCTTCTCACCCCTTTGGAAACCCGGAATTGGCTGTTTTCCGGCACGCCATCTTTGGGCTGAAACTTTTCATGCTGCTTCCATCAGCTCCAGCTTTTGATGTGAAATTGTGTCCTTTTAAAAAAAAAGATGTCTGAAAGAACCAGTGCTGCTTCCCCATACTCTGAAGGCAATGGCTTCCTGGCTGCCCTGCTAGGCACCTGCTAGTGCCCTGAGGTCTAATGGTGTCTCAGGGGCCGATGGCCCATCAGAAGTGAGCCCATGAGGACCAGGTATGAGGGTGCCCTGGGGGGTCCCAAGAGAAGCCACTGAGTATTTCCCATGTGGATGCTGCTGGCTCACCTGAGGACCAGCACAGCTTCCTTCTGCAGCAGGACATGGAGTATCCTGGGGAAACATCATGACTTCCTACCTAGGAAGTGTCTGCTGCCAGACCTTCCTCCTTTTGTCATTTTGATGTGTGAAATCAGTGCCGTGTTGTTTTCTGACAGACATTCATTGTCTAGCACTTTGGGTGCAGATGCTTGGCAGCAGTGGCATCGTGCATGGTGGCCTCTCACAGAGTGTTGGTGTCACCTCAACATTTGACAGCTATTCTGTCTGCTTCTCACAGTGTGCTGTTATTTTCCTTCTTAACTGGACTTCAACCAAGTGCCTTGGTGCCTGCCCACACTATGTCACTTGTTCTACTGCTCTGAGTCGCTGAGTTGATAGTCCTCAGTCTACTGTTGCTTCCTTGAGCAGTCTCAGGAGGCCTCCAATTATTAGACAGGGTGGGGAGCAAAAGGATCTTTCAGCACTAGGTGAGCAGCTGGTTAACATGACTTTTGAATTCTCCCATGTACAATGTGTGTGGAACCACTCCAAAAGCAACCTCTATTGGTAGAGGCAGAAAATGAAAATCAACGTGGACAGCTCAAAGTCAGCTGTGGCTTGCAGAAGGGAACCGGTTATTGAAAGCAATGAAGTTTCTTCCTTAGAACTAGGTAAATAAACAAAATAATTGCACATGTTTGTTTGGGTATGTGTTAAAATGTCAAAACATTTTCACCACAGTTATGAAATAAACTGAACACTTCTGTAAATAGGCCTGAGGCTTTCCTGCTCCCTCGTTTATTCTTTGAAAACTCTTGATGGCAGCCAGCTAGAAAACGAAATTTGCAACGAGAGCTGTACAAACAGAGCTGGATTTGGGACTTTGTCATGAGTCTGGAAAAGAAGCCTATGGGAAAGGGAGTTTTGATCCAACTGAAATGGAAAATATGTGTATTTAAGGACAAAAAACGTTTTGTGAGGTGTTTTTTTTTTTTCTGAAAGCAAACATATTTGGTGAGGATATTTTCTGCCTGAAGTCTCCCAGTGTTTCAGACTGGGGTGAGTTTGGTATGTGGGCACCAGTATGATCAGGGGTTGCCAGTGGGGATGCACTTGGCCTGTGAGGAGAATTGGGGCTTGTTCAGTCTGGGGAAGGAGGTAGCTCTGGGGGGTAATCAGGGGTCTGGAGTCCCCCCAGTATATGAGGAGGTCACCAAGAAGACAGATGCAGATGCTTCATAGTGATGCATGGTGGGAGGGCAGGACACAACAGGAAAAAACTGAGAAAGGACGGATTGAGACTGGATGTAAGGGAAAACGTCTCACCATTGCTCGGAGAGGTTGTGGTGTCTCTGTCCTTGCATGCTTTCAAGAGTTGACTGGTTAAAGCCCTGAGCAACCTGTTGTGATCTCATAACTGACCCTGCTTAAGGCAGGACTTTGGAACAGAAACATCCTGGGGTCCCTTCCAACCTGAATTGTCCTGTCATCGTATGAAAATTACAGTCCAATTTGAAATACAAATATCAAAACACCTACATTTTTTAAAAGCTGGGGTTTAACTAAAGGGCTAAATATATAAAATGCTACTTTTGTCAACCTTTTTAATGAAACCACATGTTGAGTATTCTGTATTCTTGCTACTTTGATTTTTCAGATACTGAGATGAAAGAGGTTACATAAGGTGGTCAGTTTTTACTGTTTTATTTCTCTCTTAGGAGGAGACTAATTCTTTGGTTTCATAACTTCAAAATTGACACTGCAGAATAAACATAAGCAAAACTGAGGAGTTTTGATTGATATAAGTTGAATATGAGTCAGCAGTGTGCACTAGCAGCCAAAAGGGCCAACATGGTCCTGGGGTGCATCAGGCACTCCTGGTGCAGCCTCACCTGGAGTATTGTGTGCAGTTTTGGGCACCACAATACAAGAAGGACATGAAGTTGTTAGAGAGCGTCCAGAGGAGGGCCACAAAGGTGGTGAAGGGCTTGGAGGGGAAGACATATGAGGAAAAGTTGAAATCACTTGGTACATTCAGCCCGGAGAAGAGGAGACTGAGGGGAGACCTTATCACAGTTTATAGCTTCCTCACCAGAGAGGGATGGGTGGGTGCTGACCTCTTCTCTCTGGTGACCAGCGACAAGACCTGGGGGAACAGCATGAAGCCGTGCCAGGGGAAATTCAGGTTGAATATTAGGAAGTGGTTCTTTACCCAGAGAGGGGTGGAGGATTGGAACAAGCTCCCCAGGGAGGCTGTCATGGCCCCAACTCTCATGGAGTTTAAGAAGCACCTGGACAATGCACTTAGGCACGTAGTGTGGCTTTGGGGTTGTCCTGTGCCTAAACAGGAGTTGGACTTGATCCTTGTGGGTCCCTTCCAACTCAGGATATTCTGTGACTCTGTGGCATAAGATAAGATGACTAATTTTTCTGCCTTGTGGTTATCATGCTGAATATTATATTTGGTTTTTGGTTGTCATGTTACCAGGAAAACACTGACAAGTTAGAGTTTCAGATAGCTTTAGCAAATGGGACCAATTGATGGAGCAAGTAGTTTGGCTAAAACAAAGCCATAAACTTCAGAGGTACTGAAGTCTGGAACCACAACAATAGGAGAAAACCGTGTGTTTTGTCAAGAAACACAGCAGGTATTAACTCAGGGTTTATTTTGCTAGGATGTATTAATTAGACAGTGTTCACTCTCCTTTCAGGTACTATGATATACCAGGCAGACACTGTACTCTTCAAGAAGACCAAGTGCCATCAGTAATCTGTCCACACTCTTATGTTTGTCCAGCGATATCAATGTCTACTGCCTCATTGCCAGCAGCGCTTAGAAAGGTAAGAGAAAACTAAGGATGTGTTTTGACACAAAGTATACCTGTTCACACTTACATACATCACAAAGAAGGTGACTATTCTGAAAACAGAATTTAACACAAGGAATAATTGCAGTCTTCCTTTAAAAGACATGTGTTTGAAGTGCTGGAAAATGTTCAAATGAGGATCATATACGGAAATAAAGAAGGGACATAATGACTGTAGCTGGCGTGAAGAGCCAGCAGAGGAAATGCCTCGAGGACATCTTCCACACACTCTCACAAACCATGTGGCTTTTTGCTTTGTTCATGAAATATATATAAGCCAAAATAATAAAGGAACAGCACCTACACTTTTACACTTTCTCACTTAACCTGTTCTGTTTTCTATGTTGTTTTATTCCAGAGAAGGAGAAATGGCTACGCATTTGTTTTCTGGTGTTCATTTAACTCCTGTAGTATTACTCATTTGCTTGGCAGCAGTATTGTTGCTTGGAAGCAAGCTAGGGAAAATGCTAATTACTTCTGTTCTAATGTGAGAACTTAATTTCAGATTGCAGACAAGGTTGTGCAATGCCATTCTTGTCTTTACTGTAATCTTTCTGTGGAGAGAGAAATACTTTTTTTTTTTTTCACATTAACAGAAGTACACAGCATGCCAGTAATTGGGAAAGTTGCTGCTTCTTGGTTGTGGAACTAATATTCATCTGAACATATTTGATGAGGGCTTAAAATACTCTGTCTCTGAAACAAATAAAGTTGTTGGCTAGTCTTCTCAAGCCAACAAATTTCATCTCCTAGTTTCTGCAGGAAGCCTTTGAAAAAGACTGAGAAGACTCATTGGTCTTTATTTCAATGCACAATAATATAAACCCCGAACATCCCTTGTCTCATTCAGCCTCTTAGTTCTACTAATACTGTAGAAACACGACAACAAAAAGAGCTTCGTTCTTCACTGAAAGAGCAAGATGGCATAGTACTGCTAGTACAGAGCTAGCTAGGGAATTAGCTTTCCAACAGAAAGAAATTGCTCTTCACCCAATTGCTGTATTGTATTTTAACTCCTTGCCAGGACTTCTCCCAGAAAAGCAAATAGATCCTTGATTTTTTTTTTTCCAGTGGAAATTTAAGAGTGGCAGAATTCAGCTGTTATTTAGTGAGCTCTAAGTTAGCATTTTGGTCTTCTTTTGGAAGAAATTGGTCATATTCACAGTGAAGTTACACTGTTGTTGTGTCATTCTTCTAAGCTGGAACCAATCCATTTGTACTAAGAACATTTAAAAGCCTTCAAATGAAGCATCAAAAAGAGTGTAAGAGCAGGCCACATCATTTTGTACTTTGATGTATAACACAAAAATTTGATTCTTAGATAAATCATAAAACCCAAGGAAATGGTGCATGTGTTGTGTGTGTAAATTCAGCAGTTTCTTCTGTATTAGGATAATCTGCTAATGTGTGTAATAATATAGAGGCACCTGCTGATGATAGATGGTTTATAGGGATTGGGGTTTAATGAAGCCCTGCCTTCCCTCAGCATTTCTTGTGGGAGAGTGCTAGAAAATGGTGCATGACACAGAACATAAATTGTTTGCATCAGGCTCCTCTCTAGTGCTGTTCTCTGTTTAGAAATCTGTTCATAAGCCTTTCAAAGGTGAATGTACTAAGTAGAGTCTTACAGACTAATTTACACAGCCTAATTTGTATTATCCTCTGTTTTTTGCCTAATTTAGGTTATTCCCTTTACCTTGGCTAATTAAGAACTGACTCCATCAATGACTGAAACAGACAAGCTCTTCTGCATTCTTTTATTAATTAAACAGTCTTCCTAAAAAACCTTGCTTATCACTTTCTGGAGCTTTGTTTGTTTGGGTTTGTTTTCTGAAAAAACAAACAAACAAACAAACCCAACAAACCCAAACCAAAAAGTAATTTCATGTTGCTTTCATTTTTGTAGTAGCGAACATTAAATGATGCAGTTCACACTCACCTTAATTCCCTTCTACTCTCAGCCAGTTCATGCCTGCTAGTCAGCAGAAGATCTAAAATAGCCACTCCCTTAATGGCTTTCTTCACCTTCTGAAGAAAAAGCTGTCCCCAGCAGATTCCAAGAACTTGTTGGACTGTCTCTGTCTTGTATTTCTTTTTCAACAGAAAAAAAAATACATTTCCAAGAAGTAATTAAAGCCATCAGGTTCTATCCTTGTGGATGCTTCCCTTGCTTGATCAAAAACCTGTCTTCTCTCCACCCAATTAACTAGAGTATAATAAACTTCTATCATAACATACCCTGGTTTTCCCCTTTCATCATCTAGCAAATTTTCATCTTCCCTATTGCTGTATGTGACAGCAACTGTTCTGGATATACAGTACAACTTTGGTTCTCTTTTATTTTGTTTCCCTTCATAAAGAGTAGTGATAAACTAGCAGGAAGTAAAAAGATGTTTAAAACCTCTTGGTTGATAGTGTGACTCAGTGAGTAAATGTTGTGTTGCCCAAACTGTAAGGCAAAAATATTTCCTCTCACTACATCAGTGTTTTAGGAAAAATCCACCATCCTTCTGTGTCAATACTGCTTTCCTGTCAAACACCTCTGATGCTTCTCAGATGCCTCAGGTGTACTTCTAGCTCTGTACAGAGGTTTCCACTTTGTTTTTTTCCTTTGCAAGGCTGTCTGGAATTTATCACTATGTTTTATTTTAAGCTTCTGATCTGAACAACTGAAAATGTCATTTATACAACAATGGAACAGATTTGAAAGTGCTCTTATCAAATATCCACATAGCATATGTTTACTAAATCACTGGTGGTAACTAGATTTGTGAGTAATTAATATATCATACAAATTTAAATATGCATTTGATTTTTGTGACTCTTCTAGTCCTGTTCTATTTAACAAGTGAAACATTTGGTTTGTGGAAATGAAGGTTAGGACTTTCTCTTTTAGTGTTTGGGCCAATAAAAGCTTGGTAACATATTATTAAATAGTGAACACCCACCCCCACCCCTGGAAATAATTTCTAGGTGTCAGTTCTGCAAAATACTCTATTTCTAGATTTCTAAAACTCAGCCTATTCCTTTTCCCAAATAATTCATTGCTTCCCTGGTTACACTTGCACAATCCAGTTTTCTTCAGTGCACCTAAAGAGGAGGAGTATTTGGTGTCATTGAGTTTATTTGCAAAGAAAGGCAAAATAGTATGATTAGTTTCCTGTTTATATTTAGAAAGTCTCTGCAGATCCACACTGAGGATTATTTGAGCTGTCAGGTAACATGCACTATGTGAAGTAGATAGCTGTGGCCATCATTTTATCACTGGATTTTTTCAGTGTCTTTAAGACTGTTTAATGAATAGAACAATGTGGCCAGTGTTCTCATTATAAATGAAGAAACAGTTTCCTGAATATTTGATTCATTCTGTTCTCTTCAAATAAATAATTCCATCTGAGGACCAAGTCACAGGTAAATGTGTAGTTTGCAGTCATACAACTTCAACAGTGACAGATTACTGAAACAAATTGAGAAGGAGCCCTACCTGTGATATGACAAACTCAAATGACCTTAAATTATGAAGCTAAAGACAAATAGGATTTAAGCTGATAAGTTTCCCTGTTGTTAAACTCAAAGACATCTATTCCTGTAGAAAACAATTTCAAATTTATATTGGCTTCTGCTGATGGTAAAATGAGTGAATGAAAAGAGAGTTCTTAATCCTTTATTATTTACACATTTCCTGTGCACTAGGAATAATGATCACAAAATATCTAGACTTTAAAATTCCATAGGAGGTACTTAGGTCTAACCAGTTTTTTTTCTAAGTCATGTCTGTGTGCTCTAATACTGTCTTTCCTATTATACTCAGGTGTTGATTAGTCATCTTTTCAGCCCTATAACCAGGTAGCTGTCTAAAGGTTTCTCAGGATTCTCCATCTAGATAAGAGTTCTCACACCTACCTGCTACCTGAACAGAGCCACTGCCTTTCACACAAAGATTCAGTCCTGTGACATGAATATTTAATGAAGGAAATTGGGTGGAGTACTTCTTCCATCCAGGTGTGGAAGCCCGTTTTGATTCTGTGTCAAATTACTGGATTAAATGAGTTTATTGCCATATTCCTGAGACAGCAGATATGCAGATCTCTAATTTCTCATGTTCTTTTAACTCATCTTTCACCATGATAGCTTGTCAAAGTCTAGGTTATTTTCAGTTTAGGATTCTTCATCTTCTTGAATTTCATTTCTGCCTGGCTCAGAGAAATGTTAGCAGCACATCCAGGCCAGGTCCTTATACTGCTTCTCTTTACAGTGCTGTCTTTTCTCAAGAAATAACAAAACCTAATGTCTCTTTGGGATTCCATGGGGTTAAAAAATCACCTTCCAGAGTGATGGTTAAATGGAAGAAACAAAACATTTTATACTGCCATTTGATCAACTTCCAATACCAAGTCAGTGAGAAAGGAGGTGAGCCAGTAAAAGACAGCAAACTTGTCCATTTGTGGAGAGGTGAGAGGAGCCTGCCCTGAGGAGAACAAGGCTTTGCCTCAAGGTTCACCATAATTTTTAAGAGATAAGGCCTTTCAGTGGTTAACCAATCTCCTCCCCAAAGTTGAGACCAAAAGAAGAGATGGCATCCTTCTCCCACTTGGAATCAGAAAGCTAAACAAAACCTTGTAGCCAAAGTCCTACAAAATGAGCCATGCAGGGGCTGAGAGTATTTACTGGTGTAGGTTTTCTCAAAGGAGAAAAAACCCCAGCAATTTCAGGAAAGCACTAACCTGCCTTGTGCAAAGACTGAGGGGGAAAAAGGAAGGGAAAATTATATGATGCTATAGGGTATTTTCTTTGAGTTGAAGGGCAGGGACAGCAAGGCAGTCACCAGGAGGGGCCCAGAAGTGGGCTTGTTCTTGCTTTGGTTTAGTTTTCTTTTAAAATCTGAGTAGGTCCTCAACTGTTTGGAATGTGTTATAGCTTTCCAGCTAATGAAAAATTGCAGCAGGACAAAATGTTGTTGTATTACCTGAAAAAAAAAAAACAAACAACCAAAAACAAAACAGGGAAAAAAGCCTTCTCAGTGCTGTGCTGGACATCTGTATTCTTGCCAGAGTTTCTATTAGCTTAACTACATTTATGCTCAGCTTTTGTATGAAATGCACTTTGATCTGTTGGTTTTGTGGGGTTTTTTTCCTTCTGTATGACTATTGTGTTCTTTATCTGGTAAAAGTACTGTGATTCTTTGTGTGGGAAACACAGCAAGGGTCACTCAGGTGGGGTTGCAGGCTCACTGGTGGCACATGCTCAGTGCAGACACTTCACTGCTACTGTACAATGCTTCTTGTCACTCTCCTCCTCAGAGTGTAACTTCTTCCCTTGAAAGAATGGTTGCTCTTTCTACCACCCTCCTAGCTTAACAAGCCAAATAATTTTCCTTTCCTTTTTTCTTTGTTTTCTGTCCTTGGTTATTGGTGGTGGGTGGGGTTTTTATGGTTTTGTTTTGTTTTTTTGCTTGGGGGTTTTTGGTTTGGTTTGGGTTGGGTTTTTTTTAACAAGAATTCCCCCTTGTTACTAGACAGGTTCAAAATCCCTTGATAATCCCTACAAAAAGCTCCCATTCACTGGCCCTTTCTTCAGTTAGTTGTTGGTGCTCACTCCTGTAGGGCTACTCTTTGGTTGTGTTGCTCCCCAGCGTCCTTCCTGCAAAGGAGGAAGCACCCTCCTGGTTTTTAACTTTTAAAGCATAGCTTTTAACCTCTTCAAATAGTCAAGTTTGCCTGTGAGAGTCATCTCCATGTAATGTGCCTCTAGTGCACTAATTTTTGGGGAATCTGGAGAAATAGATTTCTTTCTTCAGCTTAGATCAATTAAAAAATACAGCAATAGAGATTTTTATAGGGTGGAATATATGTAGGAATTTTGTTTACATTTATATGTATGCATATATGTATGTATATTTTATATATATAAAACCACATCATATGTGTATGAGGTATTTGTATGGATAGGAGAGAACAGTATATAGAGAGAATGGAAAAAGATCAAATGTGATGAAGCATGGATCACAGGAGAGCTAGTTCACAACATTCAGAATAGCTGCATTATTAATTGTGTTTATGGCTTCTAAAATGGATTTTAATAGGAAGTTATGGTGCTGACCAATACAGTAATTTCTTATTGTGGTTTAAAATATCTACAAAAACATGAGAAGATTAAAATACTTTATCTAAGTTGGGGTTTTTTTCCTTTTACAATTTGTCTATACAATTTGTTCCTATTCTTGGGCTGCAACCATGCTGTGGTTTGGGCAAGCAAGTGGTGTTAATAGGAGAAAAACACTGAAGTCTTCACTTTGAAATTCATGGGGGGGTGGGGGTGGGGGGAAGTAATCAGATTTTCAAACCAAACCAGTTGAGTAGGGTGGAGAGATGTGGGAAAGGAAAAAGAATGTCTCATTTTGTCCTGGCCATGCCAGCATTTCTTACATGGTTGACAAAGGATTTATGCACTTAGCAAATATTTAATTTGCTCCATCTTTAAACCCAAGTTTCTCTAGGATATTTGCCTCTGAGTCATGCTATGTTGTGCAATATTTTGAGATGATTAATACTGAAACATTCTTTCAGAGTTATTTCGTTGGTAAGTATGCAATTCATAAATAAAAACACAACAACATCAGAACCAATAAGAAGCAAACAGAATTTAAGTAGTACTGAAATAATCATGGAAGCCAGAAAAGAAAGAACTGGGACAGAATTTAAGTGCTGACCATCTAAGTCACAGTCATGTCTCCCACGAATACTTATGCTCCAAGAAGCCACTGTATCTTAAATTACTTGTCCACAGTATTTGGTGAGTGGTGCCATAAATCAGGAATTGGAAATTGTACGGTAAAGTGTTAAAAACTACAAAGTACAGGAGGAATGACTTGAAGATAGCTTCTGTTGAAGCAGTTTTGATTGAGAGAATATTGAAGAGCATGGTCTAGAGAGACTACCATAAGTATATTTGACAAAAAAAGATACTGAGAATCACAAACCCAAAGCAAAACTAGGTCTAGCACGTAGAGATAGTCTTTGTGGAATACCACCTGCTAGCAAGAACCCACATGCAGGCCAGCTCTTCTTAAGAACTGTACTAAATAACAGCAGAGGACTGAATGAAGTTTTTGTTAATTCTTTCAGTTTTAATAACTTATGGTGTTGTCTTTTAATGCTAATATTTCTCAACATTGACACTAAAAACTATGAAGTAGCAGAGCCCCTGTACAAGCAATTTATTTTTAACAGTGCATGGGTACTGCTGTACCTGTAGGAATGCTGAATCAGGACACTGGGGAGAGCCATCAGTAGCTGTATGGCACCATTGGTGATGCTGCTTGGGCCAATGAAACTTAGATATCATGTCAGCTTTAAGGAAAAAAAATTAAGAGAAGCATGATATGAATTTGTGGACATCAAGCACTTTTTCTTTTGGGCTGCAATTATTGCATGGCCATTGTTTTATGTAGAGCTGTTCTTTGGCAAGACCTCGGTAGGAGGAGGGAGATGGGACAAGAAGGACACCAGAGAGGAGGGTCTGAAATGATTGCACCAAAGCAAGCCAAAAACACAAAACAAGAAAAAATAATGTCTATATATTAAATTGACAGTAGATGTGAATGAAAGCAAACCTAAAAATGGAAGTAGGAGTGTTCAGAAGACAGAATAAGCTGTTTCTGTTGTTGAAGTGCTTCAGTTACCTGATATCAGGTCTACGCTTTTCAAGGATTCTACAAGTCTGGTTTGTTTTATGTCTCTGGTTACAGAACTACCATTCTGGTAGTTCTGCATCCCCAGAAGACTAAGCCATTCATAGCAGAATTTTCTTTCTAACATGACTGATCTATCTGAGGTACACAACAGAATTAGGAATTCCTGAGGTAAGAGCTCCCACAATGGTATGTATGTTTGGTTAAGCATCATTCTGCCTGGAGTTCTTAGGACACAGCAAGCATCCCTAGCATTGCAGCAGAGATGCTCTGGATACAAAACTATGATTCTTCCACAGAAGAAAATGCCAGGTGCCCTCAATTCAACCACATTTGTTAATAATGAAGGCAGAAGAATCCAGCAGTTAGTTACACATGCAGAGTTGTACTTACTGTGTAGGCAGAGGCCAACATTCTGAGAAGTCCCAGTGTCTAAAAGCTTGGACATCATGGCCACTATAAAACTATCTGATTATTATGATTTGGCTTTGTAAGAGCTCACTAAAGACCTACTCCTCCTTTTATCTTCCAGAAAGGTTGGAAACTTACAGCTAATTACAACACAAGAGAGGTTCTCAGCTATCCATGACAGAACTTCTCTGAGTATTGCTCAACAAAATTACTTCTCTGCTTAATAAAATAGCATTCTGCTGACTAGACTGATGGCATCATTGCAATTTCCTTGTTGGTCCACTTTTTCCATATTCCCAGCTCTTTATTCCTCTTATCCCCATTTGAACCACAAATTCACTTCACTATTACCTTAAAAAGGTTTTCATTTTGCTATTTCCAACCTGGCTTAAGACAAGAACTCTCTTATTTCCTGAAAGTAACATCTAGATTATGTCCAGTTCTTATGGCTGGTTCAGAGAGACCTTGAAAACATCTTTCTTCTCTCTTGTATTTCTGCTACCCCTCAGTGAGGGGTTTAGCACAAGAGCATTTAAGCTGTGGTTGATTGCAGGTATGCAGGACTACAGCTGACAGCTAGCATGGGCCTTAGGGAAGTGGAAAAGACAGGAGGGAAGATGGCATGGAGTTACTTAGCATTTTCATTAAAGGAACATAGCTCCTAGAATATTGGTGTAGAAGAAGTCTGTCTTATAGTCTAACACTTCCAGATGGCAATGGATATGCTGAATCAAGAAGGTCTCCTCCACCCCTTTAGAGTATAAATATATTTGAAGGCAGAGTAAATTCTTACTCTGGTAGACATCTTTCAAGTGCTCACAAAGTTTATTGAGGAGATTGTTGGGTTTTTTACATGCAATTTAGAAAACAAACCAACCAGCCATAACATGTGTCAGGCAGCTTACATTTTCTTACTCTTGGCTGGCAGTTTTAAGACAGATGTCACCTGGAGAACTCCTCTTCCAAGCAGTTCAACACATCCACCTTGATGATGGAGAAATATAAAAAGGCTATGTCCAACTTCACATTAGACTTGCATCCTGCATAGTCTTCATGTTGAACTATGTTTAGAATTGAATACTCTGAACAAACTTAGAGGATGCAATGGGTGATAACTGTGTTTCTGTTTGAGAGGGTTAGTGACAGCTTAAAATACAGTCACATGAGCAACCCTGCAGTAATGTGATAGTGCTGAGGTCTTCAGGGCTGTCTTGCTGAATAATCTACAGTCCCCCAAGCAGTGACAAAATAAAAGGTCTATCAAACTGACACAATAGTGCACCTTGCAGGATTCAGATAATGTGGATAGCCACATCCTCAGTCTGGCATTGCCCAGGGAAGGCAATGAAACATTCATGCATTGCAAAGTGTTAAGGAGGTCTGTCATCAGTGATCAAGCATGGACAGTACATAATGAATCTGGTAATGGTGACATGAGAGTGTGCACCAGGCAGTCCAATGTTATCAGTGGCCATCCTTTATCTGCCCCACCTTTGTGCATCATCATGCCAAACCCCTAGCTACATGGCATTTTAACATTTCACTGGTGTTGCTCATGCTAGCATGTAACTCTTTCTTAGGATGACACCAGGCACCTTAATGTCTTCTTCCCAAAGGGCATGCTCCTCCCTTCTCTTTCCCTTGGTGAGTACAGTCCTGTGAAGTTGCTCTTTGAATCCCCAGGGGTTTGTTTCTGGCCTCCACACTGAGCTACTGTGCAGTGATCTCTGTGGAGAGCTGTAGACTGGTTTGCATCATGCTTTTCTTGTACCTCTTCCACACTTGTGCAATGTGTTGGAATGGTTTTCAGGACATTGGCAGCTTGCTGTGCACTCTCCTTGGGCGTGACCTTATTTCCATTTGGCCATGCTGTGTGACCAGGTGGCTCAGCATACACACAGTACACCTGTGGATCCTCAGATCTCAGAAGGTTGCAACACAAAGCTTTTAGTAATAGTTCATTCATCCTGACCAGGCTTCTGCTGCTTTGTACACTGTATATAACAATTAGGAATATGTGTGTGTGTGTGTATATATATGTATGTGCAGTGTATTGCTTTGTATTTCCAGCTGCTGTGGAATAAGGAGTTTGCAAAGGGTAGTCATGAAAAACTTCATCTTTCTGGTTTATTCTCTTGAGAACTGAATTGTAGTGGATAAGCTGGAATGCTCCTTCACTTCTCCCTGTAAAACATGCACTTGATCTGCCATGGCTCAAGATCTGCAAAAGCAAAGCGTGACCCACTTTAACAAAGAATTGCCTAAACTACTGCTTGAGTAAGATTCAGAGTCTTGAGTTTGATGTGGCTGCAAACACTATCTAAAGATTTAAACAGAATAAATGTTTCAGTTTTGATCTATCATTGCTTTTTAATAATGGAACTTGACATCATAATTTCCTCTGAATTATACCTTCTGCCATGCAAATAAAACTATAGCCTCTTTTCCTCTCCCATTTTTATCATTCCTCTCCCTCTTTTTTTTTTGTGTTTGGTTTTTTGTTTTCATTTTACCCATTTGGTTTCTAGGGTATATTTGCTGGGAAAAGAGAATAATTATCTAGGAGGAAAATAGGGATTGACAAGTGTAGCCCTTGAAAAGTGAAAAATCTGAACAAACTGCACCATAAATGTTTAGCCAACAGAATTTAGATAAAAAGAATATCAAGGCCAGTTTAATTTTCTGTATTTCTTATACAGAAACTTTTTATTTTTAGAAGTTTTATTAGTGGTAATTCTGGATGTTCCTGTTCCCTCATCTCCAGGGGAGTTTTGAGTGTTTTGCTCCTGGGAATGCTGAAGGTATGTTTTTCCTTTGGCATGTAATACTTATTTTTTATCAGATAACTTTCTGAACCTGAAAGAGCAAACCACTTTCCAGATCTGTAAAACATAGACAGTTTGTGAGAGTTTTAGTTCGAGCGGCCACAGAGCAAAAGGGAAGCTCACCCTGCTTGTAACTGGCTGCTGTTCAGAGCCTTGGGCACAGCTGGGAAACTGAAGAGAGTTGTTAGGAAAGCCCGAGTTGCAGCAGAGACAGAAAAGGTAAAGTCACTTTCAGAGGAAAAGGGCAGGTAGCTAGAGGGGAACCACTGAGAGTAGCAGAAATTTGTCTTCCCACCCCCTTCCCACTGGGTGCCAAGAAGGCGTGGAAGGGAAGCAGCAGAGTAGGAATGGGAGAGAAGACACACAGCTGTCTTCTACAGCCAGGAAGCACTTGTCATCTCTTATGGTGCTATGATCTACTAGGTTTTAATGGTAGACATCCAGCTCCCTCCTATGTTCTCAAACACTGACAAATAATGGAGTAAGCTCATGCATAGTGGTGCCAAGACTTGCTAACCGAGTGTTTTTACCATGTTCTGTTTAGAAAGGATCTAAAATAGTCTGAGCCCAACACTAGGACTGCTGTAGATAGAATTGTATTTGGTTAATCATGATGTTTTTAGAAGTACCTTTGTAGTGTCTCTTGTTCTAAGCCACAGACACCAAAGCCAATCCTACAGTATGTTGAATTGGCCTATACCTAAACTAACATCTTACTCAGAAATTTAAGTGAAGACTCAATAATCCTGTGTATGCCTTGACATTTCCTGGAAATGCTGGTATTTCTCAACCAGCAGAAATGGACTGATGTAATGATGGGATTAAGAGCAGACAGTTTGCAGGACTGCTCCACTTGATTTAGTTCTTGCCCACTGCACTGCAGGAAACCAGTGGGTCTTGAGTAATTCCTGTTTTCTCTGTGCTTGTTTTGTAAAGTTTATTCTAATTAATAATAAGGCAATTCTCTGTGATTATTATAATAATTAGTTTGATGTACTTTGGGGAGCCATGGGTGAACACTGTTATTTAGAATAAATGCTAAGTTAGAAGATTGTAATTCCAATGTAAAATGAGATGTCCAGCCATTTCTATAAAGTCAGGATGAAATATTTTAGTAGTAATAGTACTCTTCATCTCTACATGATGAAAAATCTGTGCAACAGAGAAGCTATCAAGGGATGTGAGCACTTGATACATTTCACAGAATAGCTCTTTGAAGCACGTAGACTATCAAGCCCAAATTTTCCAGAGGAGCTGCTACGTTTGTTGCCTTCACACTGGGGGGCTGTCTTGGGACACTTTTCAGTTGAAAGGTTCTGTTTGTTTGAAGGTACCAAATAGTACCCTGGCCACAATGTGTAATAGAAGTTACACTGTGTGGTTTTGAGCTATGTAATGAGAAATTCTGTAGAGAAGAAAGATTCTATTGATTTAATATATAAATACATTTTGATTAAATATTTTCATTTTTCATCCTACTAAATGGTTTTCAGAGTCATGAACATACAGTATTTGTCTTCCTGTTTCAGGACCATCACATCAGCTTCCCAAATCAAGCATGCCAAACATGCAGTTCACTTTATTGTTTATGAAATTTGATTTTGGTCAGGTGAGCAGTCTGTTTTGCAGTTTGTTTACTGCCTTTATTCTTTTGCAGTTTTACAGTCTTACACTAAAAGGACAGTGTTCAGAAGGATGACTCTCTGCCTCTTGCTCTGCTTGTGGCAGCCAGTCCTCTACTGTGCCTGACCTGGGGAAAATCATAGAATCATAGAATTGCCAGAGTTGGAAGGGACCTTAAAGATTAAAGAACATCCATTTCCAACCCCCCTACTGGCAGGGACACCTTCCACTAGATTAAGTTGCCCAGAGCCCCATCCAGCCTGGCCTTAAAAGCTTCCAGGGATGAGGCTTCCACAACCTCTCTGGGCAACCTCTTCCAGTGCCTCACCACCCTAACAGTGAAGAGCTTCCTCCTAATATCCAGTCTAAATCTACCCTCCTCTAGTTTGCATCCTTTCCCCCTAGTCCTATCACTACCTGACATCCTCAAAAGTCCCTCACCAGCTTTCTTGTAGGCCCCCCTCAGATACTGGAAGGCCACAGTGAGGTCTCCTTGGAGCCTTCTCCTCTGCAAACTGAATGACCCCAACTGTCTCAGTCTGTCCTCGTAGCAGAGGTCCTCTGATCATTCTCCTGGCCCTTCGCTGGCCTCACTCCAGCACCCCCATGTCCCTCTCTCTCGTATTGCTACCAAAGGCTTTTAGTTTTCCAGGTATAGTTTCAGGCTATCTGCTTTACCCAATGAAAAGAACTTCAGTGTTCTAAATTTCAAATGACATAACAACCTACTTTTAGGTATCTAGAGGTAGAGCTGCTGAAGGACTGAACCACTTAGGTGCTTTAGTTAGTTAAGCTAACTCCTATAGGCATGTTTTCCCTAGACTGAATTAAAACTGCAGGTAAGAACCTGGTGCAAGCAGAGGGCGAGACAATCTATATCCTTCATCTGCTGAGCACTTAGAGCTAGCTAACAAGAAAGACTGGGCACAGGAGCATATTAGAAATCCTGTCTTGCTCTTGAGCTACATGCAGAATCATGTAGAGATGCCCAAGCTAGCTCAGGAGGAGCCAGCTCTGTTAGCCAGCAGAGAGTCGCCACATCAGTGCTGGGTTTGGCAAAAGCTAATTATGTATGTGGCTCCTTAAGATTATTTCCTCTTTGTCCCATAATCATTTAGTGTAAAAATGTATAAACAGTCTTGAGGAGACAGATTAGAGCATCTGGAATGAGATCCAAGGATTACAATGAGTCTGAGAGGTTTTACACAGTTTCCACAGTCTGATTTCAAAGGTGTTTTTAATGTGCATAATTCCTCTTCTGGGAATATGTATCAGTTTACTGTATCTTAGTGCTTCACAAAGTAGTACATTCAGATTGCTAAGTAAAATGCTTTTATCTTAGATGAGAATAATGCAGAATGGAGAACCTAATGAGTTGTCATTTGTGCATTTTTAGCTGAGCTAACCAGCAGTTTTTGTTTGACTGTAAGCCCAGTAGTGTTAGTCTTTGTCACAGTATCTGATTTTGGGTTGCTCTGGAGTTTACTGATGCTTTCATGAAATTCTGTGATTCTGTGTTGAAATGCTGTAAGACTTCCTCAAATGACATATCCTGTCAGCTGTGGAGGTCCTACTGACAGCAACAATTTTGCACAGAAGCAAAGGGGAAAAGGTCAAGATTAATGGTGCCTAAGAAGGTGCTGATTACCGGACATATATGGCTTACTCTTTTGTGCAGACACTCTTGGATTTGCAGCAAAAGAATCCCATTTCCTATCTCCTAATTATGCATAAATACTTAATTTCAAAGGAAATGGGAAGTGCTGTGATAGGTTATAGATCTAAATTAGTCAACTTATGTTCAATCTATACTTACCAAAGTATACCATTTAGAATTAGTGACAGAACATTGTATGCCCTCACAAAACAGAAGAGAGACCTATGAACCTAGAAGAAAGAGACCTAGTAAATGCAATCCCAGTTATGTTACAAATTCTTTATTATTCAGAATTGCAAAAAGGAAAGGGTTTATATTCATTAACTGTGGCTTCTAGCTAGGGAGACCAAAAATACTCCCAAGCCCCTCTCATCCCATCCAAAATGCCTTTGTCATTTATCCTCTACTGCTCAAAAGAAACGGTACTTTCAAGTTCCTGTCTCTTGGAACAAAACACAAATAATGCATGTTTATTTTCACTCTTTGCTTCAAAAGAGGTGATGTCTCGCTGAATCTTCACCCTGAATAGATTCTCTAATGATGCAGCTCTGACCCAGCTCTCCTGAGAGCAAAGATGGCCTCAGCTAACTCATATCAAACTTTCTCACTTTCTTTTACACTGAACTCAAAGAGCTACAAGCTCAATAATTTATGTTAATGCTATTTTTTGCATATGATTTTATTTCTGGAAGTGTTCCAAGTTCAGGAGAATAAATATTCTCCCAGATCTTCAGCTCTGAATAATCCTTGCTCCTACTTTTCGTGCTGCTTGTTTTCTGCTTTTTCAAACCCCTTTTTAGTATCATTTTTCCACAAGTAGACCAACTCAGGCAGTCAGAGAACCAAGGATGCCTGCATAGGTACTCTTGCTGAACAAAGGCACAGGTGATTTATTTTTTCCTTTAGCCATCTTAATGTGGATCAGCAAAGAGTAACTGAGTTTGTGAGAACCAACGTGTGTGGCATATTTTCCCTACTGTTGCAAATCCCTGTTCTAGTATTGCATGTTAATTAATGCATGTGAGGCATTTGCCCAACACTAACTTCATAGTTCTTTGCAGCAGGTTCCCTGCTTGTATAGAGGAGCTTGCTGAAGCACTTGCTGCCACCCTTCTGCAACTCTTCCTCCTATCCTCTAATTGAGTCCCTTCCATAGTTATAATTTGTCTGCCAAATGACTTATCAGTTGGAAAGGCTCAAGTCAGATACTACTTCCTTTTTTGCTTGTTTTTAACTGAGTGCTCCCAGAAGAAAGAAGGGGTTAAAGCGTGGGAGGATTGCTAAGAAAAAGGGTTTGGTTAATGACACACAGGACTGCATCTCACACACCATAGTTTGTTTATTCTCCTGTAAAGAGCAAAAAGAATTATCATCATCATGGTAAGGCAAAGCGCACTCTCTTCTTTTTCCTCTTTAAACTCCACCAGAAAACTTTGGGTTAATACACAAATAATTTTGTTAAATCATAAAATCAACTGACCTCCATTAGCTTTACAAAGCCTCTCTTTAACTGACAGATGCTGCTGTTGACAGAAGGGGAGGGGGTAAAGGTTTTCGTGTATGGAAATAACTAGCTCTGGGGAAGAGGAGATGGGAGCAGGCATGCCTTTCTGACATGCCTGTTCTTTTTTATCAACCTCCTTTCCTAAATACTCATGTAAGGATCTATTCAGTTTGTATTTATGCTTCTTTGTCTTTCCTCATCTCTTCCAAAAGATTTGTATTGATTGGATTTTGCCAGATTTGCTTCTGTCAGTTTTGCTGCAGCTTTTGGGTAGATTCAATATCTAAATCTCTGTTCGGCACCTAAGAAATAATATGGGATTTCTGCTTGCTTGCTTCTTGAACTGATTATTTCCTTTCCTTACATGGAGGCTCAGTATTCTCATTAGTCTACATGCTCTTGCAAACTGGTCCATTTTCAGTGTACATTTGAACTAAAAATTTAGTTTTACAGTGAAAAAATAGGTAGGAAGCAGATAGATTCTGTTCTCTTGGAGACAGTAGTAAGTGTTTGGATAAAATATCCTGCTTAGTATAAAACAGAAAATGTAATTGGTTTGTGGAAAGATATGACTACTAAGAAAACTTGTGTTTGTTCACTTCATTCTGCTCAACAGTCTCACATTTAGAGCTCCTTGGTTATTCAGGTAAGTTCCCCAATCTAGGTAACTGCATTCCCTGAATATAGAGCTCAGGGAAAGCTGAAGTTGCTTAAAATCCAGCTATTGCTCTTTATATCCTCTGTAAGTGTAGCAGACAAAGAGATGGTAGAGGCAGAGAGTAAATTCCATGCTAGAGTGGACTTGTTCAATGGAAAGTGTATTTCTTCTCTGCCTCTGAAGAGGATACTGTCAGCCTGGAATCTGATACATTTAAAAGAAATGCTAAGAAAGTTTAATGTATATATGCTAAACTCTTGGTATTCAGAAGGCAGCAGTGTGTGGGCTAAAATAACATAAATTGTACTTTTTATAATAGTAAACCCTCTTTTGTGGCTTTGTGAAGGAAATATTACAGTGAAGTAATTCAAATCTAGTTGATTGATGGCAAGGTAACTGATTAAGTTTAGAAATCATTTAGGTTAACTTGAAATATAACTGCTTTTTTTGCCCCTCAGTGAATCACAAAACGAATTGTTTCAGGTTAGATGTTTTGTTAAGTATAATTTTTTCCCCTGCTTTTAAAGTAAGAGCAGGGATAAAAGCAGCAAGCCTTTTTTTCAATCTAAACTCCCTGTCTCTCGCTCTGCCAGTAGTTAGGGCACTCACCTGTAGGAGAGTGGTATGAAATCTTCTCTCTGTAGGACTTGAAACAGGGACTTGAGTGGGTCTCATGCTTCTCAGACTTTTCTCTCTTAGCCTTTTTTTGTACATCCTTCCTTCTAGTTTTCCTACTAATATTTTTACAGCACACTGCGCCAGCAATACTCCAGATGAATTTTCAGCCTAACAAAGCCTGGCACTGCTAGTGTTGAATATTGGAGTCTCAGCTGCTGCAGAATGCTAGAGCCTAAAGAGTAGTAGCTTATTTAAATGTTTTAGGCTAATGCACTTTTTGGCATATCACATGATTGCTAGAACTCCAAGGCTTTCTGTTTCTCATGGCTGTGGGAATTACAGTACTGTGATTTAAAGATAACAAAAGTTTCTGGAGCTCTGGTATGAACTTAGAAGGTTCCTACGTTATTAGAATCATTTAAGATAGAAGAGTCTCAGAGGTTTTCATGTTACTTGAACTCCAGTTATTTATGACCTTCTAGTGAATGGTAAAGCTCAAGCTTACTCTCCACTAAATACTGCTTATTCCTGTTTCCCCTCTGAAGGTGAACATATCCTAGCAAATAAATGTTTAAATTACAGAACTGTCCACACTAGTATTACCACCTATTAGTTACCACAGAGCTGCTAATGACTAGTAAAAATACTACCTTTTTGTATCATGTGTGCTCTAAGAAGTGTTTTCGGTCATGCTTGACTCAGATGAACTAATCTAAGAAAATAATATCCAATTGATCCCTTGAGACACAGCCTGAAGTTCTGATTCAACAAATCACAGTAACTTATGTTTAATTATGTCATTAAATTAGGGGTTTGGCTGTGACAACTTACATTAGCTAATGATAAAAAAACCCTAGCCAAAACCAGAGGAAATATTTTAATGCTAACATAAACAGGTATGAATATAAACACAAACAAGATTTACATTTCTTGGTTAAGAAGGCAGTGTTTTGCTTTCAGATTAGACCAGTGCTTTAAAGATTCATGCAGTCTACTTGAAACAGCTTCCTCGGCGCAGGCCAAGGAATGCATAGGCAAGTCCTCTGCTTTTCTTAGTTGCCAGTGCCTTTGATCAGGCATTTCTGAAATTGCTCATGTCTTAAGGGGAAGAATGCTTGAGCAGAAACGTGTTGAAAGAGCCTGATCTGCAGAGCAAGGATACTTCTTGCCTTCTGAAAATCAAACACTTTGGTGCTGTGCTCTGCAAACCAAGCATTCCTGTGCTGCGCTCTCTCAGGCTGGCCCCACTTTGGAGTGTCTTGAGCAGCTCGGTCTCTGTGCCCTCTTGCGCTGGCAGTACTGGCTCACCTACATTTATCTGAGTTAAAATACAAGCTCTTCAGGGCAAGTGCCTGGCCTTTTATGTGTTTTGAAAGAGCTATATTTAATTAAGGTACTTTGTATGGAGAAATTACTTCAAAACAGTTTACATAGGGCAGCTATTTCAAGATCAAGAAAAAAATCTTTAGCCTCATTCCCTGAGGGAACAGGGCTTATGTGACTGGACTGGCTGGCTGTCCCTCCTCCCTTCCATCCAACACCTTTTGAACTTGTTGGACAGTTTAAGCTACATTTGAGAGGGGGAGTCGTCTCAAAGATGATTAAGTTCCCATGGATTTTATGAAAATCAGCTGCTGGGAAGAGAGAAATCCAGATCCAGAGTTCAAATAACTCATTTTTTTCCAAGCATAATCTTGCAAACCCGAGGTTTAACTGCAGGTGTAATAATGGCTGTCAGCTTGATAATGTAATCCCAACTAATTTAGAGGACTGACAGCTATTATTCAGCCAAATATGAATATGCAGATTGAGGCCATAAAAAATTTAAAATTACTCCTGGTTGTGTGTTTTACTGGTTTTTAATATGAATATAAGCATCCTCCTCAAACCTGTAGTTACGAATTTTCAGAGAAATTAGTGTCAGTCATTGCTTACTGGCCTGCTTTAAGTGTTCCTGAAAATACTGTATTTTTACTTTTTTTTTCTAGCTAGCAATGTTCATTAGTGTCTCTTTATTCCTCCCCTATAATTAGTTAGTACTGGCAATACATACATAGAATCACGAAATTAGGTAGTAATTGGGCTGCATCACTCATGGTTGTTGCATCTGATAGGGAAATTTGTATTTGTTTTTGTTATCACTAAAGCACTTTTAACTGTCTGAGCTGTATGAACTGAAGGCAACCCTCAATGCTACACTTGATTTAACTTAGTATTTTGGTTCTACTGGCTGAAAGAAGTCAGCAAAGTGAGGGAAAAAAAAAACAGGCATCAGATTCTGTCATTTGCACATTACTTCATTATCTCTAAAAAACTCCACCACAACAACCTAAAAGCTTAAGGTCAAGGTCATGATCAGACTTGCCTATGTGAAAGTCACTAGGGGAAGATCACTATGTTTGCAGACACAGGACTGTTGGTGGTACAGTTGCTTATCGGTTGAGTAACACCTCAGAAAGGTAGGCAAAGAGACAGGTTCCCATGGATTTCTGTTTGGTTGCAGTATGATAACCTAATTCTATATATTCCCTAGTTTAGGTTTTCTATGTTTTTCATGTGTTTGGGCAAGCCTTGATGCTTTCACACTGTTTCATTGGCAAAAGCAAGTAGTTGCTGTGAGGCTCTCCTGGAGCAGAGACAACATTTCACAACACACGACTGGGGGAATTCTAGATCAGAAGTAAGATATTAGTCTGTAGATAATGCAAAAATAACTAACTTAACACCTTTTCACCTGGAGGAGGAAACGATCGCGTAAAAAATGCCCCGATTTCCTTCAATAGCCATAGGGCCAGACACGCTGCAGGCTAGGCTGCCCAGCCAGCCGCAGGCAGATTGACCTGCTGTCCGTCCCGCCTCCACGCAGGGTCCTCAGAACCACCGAAGCAAGACTAGCGTGGTCCTTCCTGTTGAAGCTGTTCCACTTCATAGAAGTAATTAAGCGTTAATTAGAAGAGGACTAGTTTAGCATTCATTCAACATTAAATACTAATTGAGCGCCAGGGGAGAGCGCCGGCAGCGTTAGGCCGCGGAGTCATTCTCACGCCGTCTCGGCGCGGGGCATCCACCGCTTCGGATCCCCGCAGCCGGGGCAGGCAGCAGAGCAGCCGCACCGCCGTACCTCGGCTGAGAGGTGAAAAACGCGAGTTCATCTTCCCCGCAGAGATTTGAAGCTAGATGTACCACGAGGGCCCCAACCGCTGGGCGGCGCAAGTCCCAGCATGCCTATACCTTACCCTACCGTACCCGGACAGGCCCTGCCGCGAGGCTGGCGAGAGCGACGCCTACCGCCGGCTCTTGCTGGGGCTCAGCACCTCCGCGCGGCCGGGGCAGCCCTAGCCGCCGTTCCCGTACACCTCCTCCCCAACTCTGCCCGAGAGCCGTCGCGGCAGGCCAGTGAGCCCGCAGCTCTCGTGGCAGCCGGAGACAAACCGGTGTCCCTCATGCACGACACCTCTTCTCCTAACCCTGACGGAAGAAGAGAGTTGGTCCTCTCCTCCCTCGGGCGCTGGTTCCCGCCGGGCAGCCCTGGCTGGAGCCAGTCGCCGCAGCGGCGTGAATTGCTCGCACTCGAGCCTTGGCGCTTTTCCCTCATCATCAAAAGCTTGTCGGTTTCGCCCGGGGTGGCCTTTTGCCCTCAATAACAAGGAAGCCGCCGGGATGCGGCATCCACTTGCACTCCGCCGCCTCTTCAAGGGCCTAGCCCGTAGCAGAGGGTATCCATCTTCCCACGCTTTTTGCCGCCCCGCAGCTTTGGCCCTCTCTGGGGACTTGTAGGTGGCCCGGCCAGATAGAGCCCTTGCCCGCGGCCGGGGCGGTGTCGCGGGGCGGGCCGAAGCGCACTGCGAGGGCGGGCCGAGGCGGAGCGCCCAGACAGCTGGCGCCGGGGCAGCTGCGCGGGTAGCGGCGAGGTGTGTGTAGGGCAGCTCCGTGCAGTGACCGCCGAGCCAAGCCAAGCCAAACCAAACCAGACCTGCCCGGGCCAGGGGCTGAGTGGTGGAGCCGCTGGCCAGGCTTCTTACTCGGCGGGGCGGAGAGGTGAGCGGAGCAGGTGAGGATGCGGCGCGGGTAAAATTCGCCGTGGCTCCTTCCTGCCGCCTGTCGTCCCGTTCTGGGATGAGGGAGGCCAGCGGCAGCCTCTAGGGACTTCTCCTCCCCGGTAGCGGGTGGACCGAGTGCGGCGGTTCCGCGGGACTGGGCTGCGTGGGGCGGTGAGGTGAGGTTAGGTGAGATGAGATGGTCCCGGCCCGCCCCGCTCCGCACGCTGTGCCGGTACTCCGTAAGCGTCCCCGCGGGGATGGAAGCTGTGCCGGGGGAGCACCCCGGCAGTGCTGGCACCGCAGCAGGGCGACCTGGGCTGCGCGTAGGGCGAGGGTGCTCAGCGCTGCCCGGCCCGGCCCCGGCGGTGGAGGAGCCTCCTGGGCGCGGCTGGCAAGAGGTCACGGGGTCTGTAGCAAAACCCGAGTTTAAAACGCGTCGAAGCAGCCTTCGTGCCGTCGAGAGGGATCCGCTGCCCTCCGGAGGTCTGGTCTGCCGACGGAGGAAATAGTCGCGGTGTTTTGAAAGAGACATCTCAAAACAAGTACTCATCGTACCGGCACGTAAAAAGTGCTAATATATTAAAATTAGCAAATATGCACGTATAGTCGGCAATGCTTTTGCGTGTTTCCTGTTTACCATGTTAATTAGAAGCTGTAAGGGAAAACCTCAGCAAGAGTAATCCAGGACAGTATTCGACCCAGTAATGCTCATTGAATGTTGCAGTGGCTTTTGTAGTTCTGTGTTTTCAAGCTCAAAACACAAGCTAAGTATTTATTGGATTTCATTAATGACAAATGTATGAATTGTAATACGACTTACACCTTTAAAACTATTGTCTGCCAGCACAAGTGTCAAAACTAACTCTTGCCACTGTGAAGCAGAAAGATAAACTCCTTATTCTTGGTTTTGTAAGAAAAAGTCTGACCAAGTAGTTTGTCCCTAGTCTTGCAGACATCAAGGTGCTTTCCTTTATTATTTTGGATGATAACTAATTGTGCAAAAGTTTGGAACATAGAATGCTGGTATTGTAAGGGAAGATGAGTATACTTGTAAAGAAACACGGGTGAAAATATAGAGAAGGATCTCTGGATTTTGTTTTTCATGTTCTTTTTTCAGAGCAAGCATTGTTCAGTAAGCTGTTTTGTTGCCATTCACTGTGTCCTTTCAGTTTATGAGTGCTAATACAATGTAATCAGGAACTCTAACCAAATGTTTATTTGTTTGTTTTTATAGTCCTCACAATTTCCAGATTCTTCCAGAGAAGAGAATAGAAAGAAACCAGTTTTGGAAAGACTTGGAAATTTATTTGGTACAGGAAAAAGGAAAAATGTCAAAAGTTCACTAGAACACTCTTCACATCGGAAAGAGGAGAGGTCCCTTTCTCCTCACAGAGCACAGCCGGTATACTGTAGGCACATAAAGGAAGGACATGAAACTCAAGTTCAGAAGCAAGTGAGAAATGCAAGTGTGGTTCCTGAGACACAGGAATATAATTTCAGTGGGGAAGTAGCACCAGTGTATCGTGATACCATTTCAGAATGGAGTAGCAGGGGAGTCTCTTCTGACAGCGAGTGGTCAGCAGATTGGAGCAGCAGCAGTGAAACCATTAAAAATTCTTTCTTTGAGAGTAACCTGAATGTGGACACCTTGGAACTGGAGAAAGAATCCATTGCAGATATAAATAATTCCACAACTCCAGATTTCATCACAAGCTTGAGAAATTTGTCTAGTGAAGACTTAGAAAAGAGTATCTTAAGCCACAAGCAGCTCGTGAACACGTGGGTGTCTGAGGAGCCTGGGCATGCAAACCCAAAGGATTTGCCATACGAGTTGGAATCTGCAGCGGGTGAGCACACACATTCTGCTAGAGTGTTAACAGTTGATATCTATCTAAGAAAGACAGACAAACTCCTTAATGAACCAGTGACATTTATATCAGAAGAAAATTGTAGTGACTTGGACACAATGGATAAAAAGTCTGCTAGTAAAAGATCTGGAAAAAGGAGAAAATCCCAGTCATCTAATGACATCCAGAATGGAGAAAGAAACCAGGCTGAGACTACTGCAAGAGAGGAGTTGTTTTTTGATGACGATGTCCCTTCTGAGGTGTTTTCAGACAAGATAATAAACTCAGAAAGAAAAGCAAAATCTCCTCAACAGACTCCTGAAAGGAATTCCTCTTCCCCAGGTAATAATCAGGACCTGAAAGTTGGATCTGCTCACAAAGGGGCGTCTAAAACTGAAGCTGACAAAGGCAAGCAGCAGCTCTCAAACACAACCCCTGCAAGGAGAAGATCATATAAAAAGAATCAGTCAGATGCTGTCCCCATTTCTCCTACTGGTTTAAAGGGTCAAGTAAAAGATTATGCCTCAAAAAGGCAACCTTTAGCATCACCAGAGAGTAACCCAATAACAAAAAGAACTTCGGTGGAAAAGGGAATTATACCTGTGGCTTTTGGGGAAGACAGCTTGGAATCTCCCAAAGTTTCTTTGGCTGCTAAGACAGAAGACACTGCCTTAGCGTGTGCTGAAGGCAGAAGTGAGACTAAGGCGTTAAAGCATGGTGATGGTTCGGATGGAAGAGCTTTCTTGCGTACTGATGGGATTAAAAATGGAGACCTGTGTATGTCAGCAGAGAGACAGACAAATTCTGGTTTAGACAGCTCAAAGCTGAGGAGTGTGGATGCTTCCAGAACAGTCACGACAAAGATTAGCCTGTAAGTAGCATAAAACTAGTTTATCCCTGTGTTTAGGATTCTTCAGCAGCATTAGCTGTGTACCTGTTATCTATCTAGATTATTTTCAATTAAGAACTGATTTTTAAAAATAAATAACCATGATTACAGTTACCACTTAGGAGGCACTGTAGTTTGCTTGTATTGGAAAATTACTATTTTCCAACAAAAGAATAGGGGATTCCTTTGTATGTCAATTCCATTCTGTGGAATAATTCACCAGAAGTAAAAGCTACTCTGTCGTCATCATTAGTGCCCCTGTTGTTGCTCAGATCAGCTCAGCTATCAATGACCTTAATGTAGTTAATCTGCTAACCAGCTGAGGATATGGCTGGAGGTTTTTGCATGTGAAAATCTTTGAATAAGGAATGTGTTGGAATTTTGAAGAAACCTAAGTGCCTCTGTTATGTTAAGAAGAAACATAGAATGTCATATAGAACTTGATCCTTCAGATATAGGATAAATCACACTCCAGAAATGTGAATACATACAGTCTCTTTTGTAAGTGTGTGCAGGATGAATCATGTACATTTTTATGCATGTGGATAACATCAGGCATTTGCAGAATTATGCATATATTAGTTTGCAGGATTTTGTTTTACACTCAAAGAAATCGTCATCTGTTAAACAGAAGTGATCAGTACTTTCCTCAGGATTATAAAGAAGTGGATGTACTTATAACTTTCACTGTAAGCACTAGTGTGAATCCAGCAATTGATTTCCTGGATTCAATCACCATTCTCCTCTGCAGTGAATTGCTTTATTACATTTGTCATTTCTGTTGTTTGATTGTCATGGCTATGTGCTGTTGCTTTCCTCATTCTGGTACAGTGAATTGTAGGTGTCAGAGTACACTGAATCCTATAGGTGCACCCGAGGTGTGCTGAGTGTTCAGAATTGCCATTCAGTTGTGTTGGAGGAATGTGAGGGTTTAACATTAAGGCTTAAGAAGCACATTTTTCCAGTTGTGATTCCTATGTCTGAGAAAGTATAGGAACATTAGGAACAATTTCCTTTGCATGATCTGTAGTAGTCTGCATCTTATTTGTTCTTTTGTAACTGAATTTAGACCACCTAGTACTGAAAGTTAAATTGTAATATTTTTGTACATGGTGATGCTTTACCATCTGGCAGTATAGACCACAAATCCTAAACTTTGAAGTTTTATATCTTCACAACTTCAAAGGAACGATGCCTTTCATGTTTTATCTTTGTTTCACTGCCATTAGTGATGATGCAGTTATAAATGCTTGCGTGGCTGGATTTCGTTTTTATGGCTATCTCCTTGTCTTGCTGTAAGTGAATTCTGCTGTACTCAGAGTTGTAGACAAGTATCCTTTCTGACAGATTTAATTTTAATGCCTCTTTATATTTCACCTGATTTTGTGGGGTGTGTGGCAGTCTTGTGTCTTGGCCTTTTCTGCTGCTGTAGGAACTTTAGCCATGGGTGGGGGCCTATGCATCCCCAAGGTTCTTGCAGAGTTCATGAAAGGTTCCTGGTGCATCTGATAGCTGCCATGACACAGTACCACCCAGTCTCTTTAGACAGACAAATTGATATGGTCAGATTACCTGATATGCTTTGTAGTCATTCATGAGAACAGACAAACCATAAACCTCTTGTAAAATGAGAAAGGAAAAGGTGGTGCCATTACTAGAAGATGTATGGGATTTTGTTCTCTTGTTATTGCCCTGAATTAGAGAACAGATAGCTTTTCCATTTTCAGAGGTTAAAAAATTATTGTTAGGTGCTTCACATGAACCTCTTTTAGGTTCCTCTCAGGCTCCTTTGCCTCCTTTAAGATGGCTTTTGCATAACCACAGTAGTTTTCACATAAAAATGCATAATGTCTCATACTAGTGACATTGTGCCAGGAAGCAAGTTTCTTTAGAAACAAGTTTCAAAAAGTTCAGTTTTGCTGGTTCCCTGCAAATAATGGTAGATTTTTCTGTCATTTATTCCTTTTATGTTTGTGTGTTGGGCAACTTGGAAGTCACAAGGTACTTTGCTTCTAGGTTTTGAAAGGGAAACCTATCAGATTTGAGACTAAACTGAGATTGGTGGTACATCCTAACCAGCAAATAGAACCACAGACAGTAGTTACTTTGATGTCCTTAGCAGAAAACTTGGCTTCAGCTGTCATATTTGATGCTCAGACATGGTTTTGTAGTTTCTTTGCGTTTTTGCCCACTTGCTGAATTATTCTGCTCTGTTAATGTGCCATTTCCTTTCTCTCCTCAACCTGATGTTTTGGCATCAATGATTTTTGGCATCAGTTATGTGCTTGACATGGTCGTTTGGGCAGTATGCCTCAACTGTGTGACTCACCTTCCTTTTTTGACTGTACTGGGAGAGGTTGAACTGCTTGCTTCCACAAGTTAGTTACAAGATGTAGATGAAGAGAAGGCCCATTGGTATTTCTCTTGAGCCCACTCTTTCCTGGCATTGCAGATCAGCACTGGGTGGTAAGAATCAGCCACGCTGGGCTCTTTGGAGGAAAGTGTTTGCACTCTGAAGTGAATCTGGCATCCAGTGCTTTTCCCCCATACTAGAGGGGAGGCTTAAAGGATACTCAAACGTGTCCTTCTGTTAACAAGGCTTAGAAACTCCCTTCTTGCAATGAGACACATCTTTTGGCTGTATTTAAAATCAGTATTTCTCACTGTGGTAAAAGGTGTGGTGAACAGATTGTTTAGAGGAGGCCAGCGGTAGTGGGTGGAGCTCCAGGGCTGTGCTTTCTGTTGCTCTTGTGTCTCAGCTGTTTTGCTGATGCTGTTGTGCAAAAAATAACTGCAGAATATAGAATACAGAAGTGCTGAAGTGGTTGTTTCTGCATAAATTTGCAAAGTTTGAAACCATACCTTTGAGGTGTTAGGTGTTCATTTAAAACAGGTTTTAGGTGTGGCTGATAACTGTCGGTGTTAACCATTAAACTTGCTTGTGTCAAAGCATACAGGGAGAGACAGATTTTCTTCGGAAGATACATGTTGTTACATTGAAATGCATGTAGTAGTGCAAGTGACAGACTGACGAAAGGATGATATGGAAATGAGTCTGTTAAGATAACTAAGGTGTTAGTGATACCTCTTGAGGTAGAAGGAGAGGTTAAGTACCTTTTTCTCATCAGAAAAGTACATTTAGGGTCCTGTAAACAGTAAATTCAGTGTCTGGGGCATTAATATATTAAGTTGTACCCTTCCTTCCTCCATTGAGGAGGTGATAGCACTGGAGCATACCAGGAGTGAGGATAAGTTGAAGCAGCTTGATTTCTTAATTAGTAGAAGAGAAGAGTATGGGTAGATCTCAATCATTCCTTGCTACCTATAGAGGTATTATAGAGAAGGCAGAGCCAGATTTGTCCCTGAGGTGTGCAGTGAAGGGACAATGGACATGATTGCAAGTTGCAACAGTGAAGTTTCTGTGGGATATAAGGCAAAAATAAATCACAGTGACCGTGGTTGACATGCTGCAGTGTTCCCTAGTAAGGCTGTGAAATCTCAGCCCTTGGAGGTACTCAGAAGTTGGTCAAAGCCTTCAGCAACTTGATCTAACTTTGAAGCTGTCCCTGTTTTGAGCAGGAATTTGGACTAGCTGAGCTCTAGAGGTACTTTGCAACTTAAATTGATTTTCCAAAAAGAAAAGTCAGAATAATTTCACTTTGGAGAGTTTAGGAAAAACACTCACACTGCAAATGAAAAGTAGTGTTTTGCTGTGTAATAGTTCCCTGCCTTCTCCCTTTCAGGAATAATTTTTTATTTGTTTGTTTCTAGACCTAAGTTTTCCAGGTGTGTTTTGTTAGCACCTATCTGAAGTATGGTCTGTCATTTAAGTTTACTATTTCCTTTTTTATTGACCATGTTCTTTATAAGAGCCTTCCAGTTGTGAACCAGTGTGAGCAAGCTGGCAGTTACAGTGAGTGCTCTTGGGAACTCTTCTGAAAACATAGGGTCATTTCTAACAGTTGCTTTCTGTGTAGATTCTTACAGATTTTGAGTTCCTTCTGTTGTTTAAGTAAGTTTGTTCCTCGTGCTTTTCAAAGAGGCTTGTGCAGTGGAGAGTCTTGCTTTAGTAGTGTTTACTTTCTTACTTGGGATGTATCTCGTGAGGAAGAGGAGAAAAGAGTGATCTCAGCTTTTGGCTTATGTTAACTCATTGGTACTTCATGTTTCTTTCTTGGGCTAAACAGCAGAGAGCTCAGTGAACTCAGTTTGTGTAGGCAGAAAAAGAAGCAAGCACTTAAATTTATCATCCCTTGATATCAATCATCCATTGATTGATAGAGCATCTGAGGCCCTGAGATTGTTGCTGCAAGCTAGTTTCTTCTATCTGCCACCACTGTCAGTTTTCATGTAGTGCAGTTTCTGCCTGTTCTCCCACTGCTGAGTGTCTTTAGATTCCACCTGGGAGAGCAGATCTGCCTTTGAGATGGTGGTGGCTTCCTGACACTCCTTACATCTGTAAGACATGCCCTGCATCTTCACAATGTCAGCAACAACAAGGGCAAATGTAGGGTAGTGCACCTGGGGAGGAATAACCCCATGTACCAGTACAGGTTAGGATCTGCTGGAAAGCAGCTCTGTGGAAAAAGACTTAGGAGTCCTGGTGGTCAGCAGGATGTCCATGAGCCAGCAATGTGTCCTTGTGGCCAAGAAGGCCAGTGGTATCCTGGGGTGCATCAAGAAGAGTGTGGCTGCCAAGTTGAGGGAGGTGGTTCTCCCCTTCTACTTTGCCCTAGTGAGGCCACATCTGGAGTGGCAGGTCCAGTTCTGGTCTCCCCTGGTCAAGAAGGACAGGGAACTTCTGGAGAGGGTACAGAAAAGGGCTACGGAAATGATTAGGGGACTGGAACATCTCTCTTACGGGGAAAGGCTGAGAGAGCTGGAGCTGGTTAGCCTAGGGAAGAGAAGACCAAGGGGGAATCTTATCAGTGCTTACCAGTACTTAATGGGTGGGTGTCAGGAGGATCACAGAATACCCTGAGTTGGAAGGGACCCACAAGGATCATCCAGTCCAACTCCTGTTTAGGCACATGACAACCCCAAAGTCACACTACGTGCCTAAGTGCATTGTCCAGGTGCTTCTTAAACTCCATGAGAGTTGGGGCCATGACAGCCTCCCTGGGGAGCCTGTTTCAATGCTCCACTACTCTCTGGGTAAAGAACCACTTCCTAATATTCAGCCTGAATTTCCCCTGGCACAGCTTCATGCTGTTCCCCCAGGTCCTGTCGCTGGTCACCAGAGAGAAGAGGTCACCACCCACCCGTCCCTTCCAACCCCTAGCATTCTGTGATTCACAGCTGTTCATACTGTTCCTGCAGTAGCAAGTGATAGGGGCAAATGATGCTTCATGGATGTAGGTATTTAGAGGAAGGAGGCTTAAAACTCAGTTGCATGTCATCAGTCTTCTGCCATAGTACATGAGTACTATGTGCTCTGTACTTGTACACACTTCTCTATCCACTCTGATGGAGAAGCTCCTGTGTTTCCTAATTTAATTCTTGTGAAATCAGCAGGGTTAGTTTACACAATTTAAGTTATTAGGTGACTTTACCTGTAGGAAATGGGACATGGTGTTTGCTTAGCCAAGAGGTGAAGCAGTGATCAAGGACAGTTACCTTTTCCACCAGCACTAATGAGGCCAGAAGAGGTTTTTCACTCAATTTAAGGTTGCTTCTGCAGTGCAAGGCTGTGAAGAATCTGGGCAAATGTCTTCAAAACTTTCTGGAAAGGTATATTCAAATGTTAGCCAACTCATTATCACCATAATGAAGAGGGATTGTTTCCTAAACTCTGTAGGGAATTGCATGCATATAATTTATTCAGCCTATTTGCTATGAAATTTTAATGTCTGTCATAAGTAGTCAAGTTCTCTGCCTCAACTGCAGATGCTGTAGGCTGATGTGTTTTTTGTTTTACTGAGCATTAAAGAACTAGGTACATTTGAAATGTATGCTTCTTATTTAGTGTCTATTTTTGTTGTTGTTCTTATATTTACTCCTTTTTTAAGTTAATTTCTTTTGAGGTACTAAAATTTATGCTGAATATGACTATGGAAAATGTTATTGTAATGCTACATTTTATTGTTTTGAAAGTTGTTACAACTCTTTCCATGATTAATCAGAGATGTAACTCTTATCACTTTGCCTCCTGTAGTCCAGCCAAACCGAAGAACGTAGAGCTGAATTTTAAAGCATCCACAAACCCAGAGAATTTAGAAAGTGAGCAAGATACTCTTGAAAAAACAGTTAATAAAACTAACAGCAACATTGCCAATAAAATTTCCTTGTTTGAAAATAAATGTGCAAACCAGAGCCAGAGGCCTCCTGACATCCCTGCTTCAAAAAACAGTACAGTACCAAGCACCTTTGTTGGTAGAGCAAAGCTGAAGTTTGGGAAACAAGCGAAGGAAAGTGAACAGCCTGAGAAAACCTTAAATAGGCAAAGCAGTCGCCAGAAGTTGTTTGAGAATGGCACGGCAGAGAAAGAAAACGCTGTAGAATTCAAAGGCAAAAATGAAGAAGGCTCTGTCTCTTATGAGGATACTGGGAAAACAACAGAACTTAAAGTAAAAGCTGCGATTTCCCTTTTTAACCAAAGCAGAAAAAATTATATAGGTGGTGTTTCTCTGAAGCAACTCGATCCAGAATTAGCCACAGCTAAAAAAGAAAGTTCACCTTTGAAACTGTCCTTGCACTTGCCCAGTAAAAGTGAAAATGCTCAAGATACTTCCTATGAAAAAACAAACATGAGCCCAGAATTCCACAGAAATGAAAAGGTGCTGCCAAACACAGAGCTTTTATCACCTTGCCATCACGATAAATCCCTTCTACCATCTCCTCAGGTTTCTAGATCAGAATTTAAAAAGATGGAAGAGGGAGACAAAAAGGCAAAGCCAGGAGATTTGAGCTTTGCAACACTGCAGTGTGATGACAGCAGTCGAGGTAGTGTATTGATACCAGAGCACAACATCGATGCACAGAGGAGCCCGGGTGAAACCTGTAATGGCTCTGCTGAGGATGACAGCATTTTTGATTCCCCATCTGACATGAAGAAGTTTGCTGAAACAATAAAAAACTTGGACAGCTCTGTTTGTTTACCTCAGAAAAAGAAGAGATCAAAACTTCCCAAGTCCCCAGCACCTCACTTCGCAATGCCTCCCATTCATGAAGACAACCTAGAGAAAGTATTTGATCCTACTGTATTTACTTTTGGGTTGGGACTGAGGAGGGAAAAACCACAGGATCTGTTACCAGCCCAGCAAATTAAATTGCAAAGCCTGGAAACGATAGCCAGAGTCAGGCCCAAGCGTGCATCAACAGAGCAAAGTATCATATTCAGAGCCCTGCAGTCAAGTAACAGAGAGGAACCTGCCTTTCCTCAGGAGGTAAACGGAAAGGAGAACAGTGATGCTACAGATGGGGAAATCAAGAGATCCCGGCTTGAGAAAAGCTCCCTGTTCTCAAGCTTACTGTCTTCTACATCTAAAGAGAAGTTTTGTAATCCCTCTGTCACCTCAGTAAATAACAGCCCAGCAGCTTTCACAACTGATTCCTCAGGGATGCCTCCTTTACTACAGGATGCTTCTGGGCCATTTGGCATGTCTCAAAAATCGGAGGTAATAAAGATCATTCATGAAATGCAACCATGTCAAATTTTTTCTGCCTGCTGAAAGAATGTTAATTTTGATATTGCAATTCAGTCTCTTTCAGATACAAAATTTCCAAGTTTTGTGGAGAAGTACATGCAAGCAGATAGTGCAAAAAAAGAAGTAACTTTACAAATGCCAAACTATGGGAACCCCGAGAAAAGTTTTTCAAGCTGGTTAGGGACAAGCAGATATGAATCAAATGTCCCTGCTGGTTTACTAGATGTGGATGTAAGTATTGTGTTGTTTAAAATATGTCTGGAAAGTTACTAAGCTTTTATATTTTCTAAAGAAGATGTGCATACACTGTTTTGTTTCCCCTCCTAGGGGCATACATGGGTAACAAATACAGAGGTGAATGTGGGTATGTTATGTAGTCATGGAGCAACAGGGGTGGTACAGTAGAGTGTGGAGGCCTGATAAGGCAAGTAAGAGTGCTCTTGAGAGAAGCCCACTGGGCTCTGAAGGGTTCCAGGACTTCTGCAGCATTGTTGCTGACTCTGACTTGTTTTGCTCAAGCTAGACAGGAACTGAAAATGTTTGTATGATGTATACCTACTGTGCATCTTCCACTGACTTTGAAAATGATGATGCAATAGCTAGTGGGTAATGTGAAGGAAAAGAGTGAAGGCAGCCCAAAACAATGACTTTGGCATTCCTTAAAACACAGCACAAGTTCTAACTGGAACTGAAGCATAGGCTAAAAAACCAGTCATGCTTCAACATGTCTTGATGATGCCTACAAAAATCTGGTGGTTAGGAACTCTGTCCTGAGACCACTGCCTGCCTTGCATACTGACTAGTGTGTTCTCATTAGTTCCTTGCACGTTCTGCTGGGTATCTTAGGCTGCAGCCTATTTAGGGGCAGGATCTGTTTAGTTTGGGTTTTGGATTTGGTTTTGTTTGTTTTGAGTTCCTGGAAGAGCAGGACCCTGTTCTACTATGAGCACTCCTGTCCTTGCTAAGAAGCTAAACACAACGTTGCAACGCTTTCTTTGTTCTCAGCATTTTTAGTCTATCACTTAATGCTCAGTCTTGTGCTTTCTGAAGAAAGCATATTATTATAAGATGTGAAGCACAAACTTGATTATGCTGCTAGTTTATACATGTGTGTGCCATCATGCTGCCTGTTTTTCTTGTATTCCTTCAAAATTGTTTCATCCTTTATGGTGACCAGACCTTTAAACTTTCATTAATAACTTTGTCATTGTAGAGCATGTACTTTATTAAAATGACAGTTTTATAGGTAGTCTCTTGGTATGAAAGTCCTGGAATAGACAGAAAGCTGATCAGAAGGATCTTAAAGTGTTTCAAGTCTGAGGTTAGTTGGCTTCAGTGACATGGTATTGCAGAGTTTAAAAAGAGTGTTCATTTGTGCATCTGTGTCAAGATAGTACTCTTCAGGAGAAAGAAGGACCTGAAGCAGTGAGTATGTGTAGTTGAAGTGTTACCAGGTTTTTACTATTCAAACCATTATTTATTTTGTTTCACTAGCTCTTTTTTTTTTTTTAATAGCTGAGAATTTGTATTGAATACATTTTTGGTTTGGTTGTTCTCTTTGGTGACTTCTCTCTCCCCCCTGTCTATTAGGCAATTTCAAGAAATGGGCAAAATAAAATCAATCCCAGACCTGGCAAGGTAAGATCAATTTTATTATCTTGCTGTTCTCTCTCTATTTAAAATATAGCAAGGTAGAATTACATGTTGTTGGTGTTTGTGTGTGTTTGTTTTTGTTGTTGTTTTGTTTTTTTCTTAACACAGTTGGTGATATGCTGTGAATCAGACTATCAAAAAAATGATATTGAAGTTTTCCACGATGTTCTGGATTGCAGTTCTTGGGTTCTGTCACCAACAATTTTAGTTAAAGTCATCAGAGGATGGTAAGACATTAATTTTTACTCTTTGTTATTGGTCTATCCAAAAATCTTTTGAAACAAAAGCAACATGTAGTTCACAGTAAGTCTGTCCTGCAAATGGCAGGGTAATGTAGACACCTGTGAACAAGGAGTGTGGCATTTTACCTCTGCTATAGGAAATTCTGGAAGCTTACTTTGCTGACAAATTGAGTGAGTCTTGCCATCTGGATAGATACATCATTTCTCCAGGCATAGGTGTGGAATAAAATGACAGATTCTGTCTAGCTGTGCTGCCCTTTGACTCATCTCCCCTTTGTGGGTTCTTGCATAGTATTTGCATTGACTAAAAGGCTAGCAGAGGGTTTTAAAGCCAGATCTAACATGAGGTTGGATGCAGAAGATTAATTCAATGTCCAGAGCTATAAGGTGGTGCTGTAGAGATCATCAGCTCTTTCTCTGATAAGTCCAGAGGGGATTTTTCTCTAAATGGTGGATTGCCTAAGAGTAATTAAAAAGAAGTTCATCTTCTGCATTCTTCACAGCATTAACAGGACAGCCATTATTAATGTGGATAGCATGGCAAGTGAAGTGGTGGCCAGGCTGTATAATACAGTTAAATAGCAGGTTCTCAGAAGTACTGAACTGGTAGTAAGCTGCTGAAAGAAGGGCAAACGGCAGTGGGAGGTATTGGGAAGCACACTGGTTGCTGTTTAGCTTCAGACAACTTGAATGGAAATCTGTGTGAATCAGGTCTTCTTTCCACCATGGACTAGGACATGGTTTTGGGTTGTTTTTCCCTCTTCAACTGAGAGCTCCAGGGGAGGTTTTATTTTTGTGGATGGGTATAGTTTTTATCTAGTTATATATTCAAGCCTCCCTTTAAAAATAAAGCTGTGCTTGTCTTCTGAGCATTCTTATCATCCTTTGGCTTATCTGTACCAGCCCCTGTGGAACTCGAGGTTGTTATTCACAGGATACAAGTAGCTTGTCTGTTTATACATGATGCAGCAGTCTGCAGCGTCAGCATTTTGTGACCTACAAATTGATTCCGATTAGTATCTCCTGCAGAAGTCTGATACTCATAGGCAGTAGGTTTGCTGCCACAGATCATCAATTTTAAATGGTGAAGGGGTTTTTGTTAAAGTTAAGAGTCAGCAGTAGGCATCTTTGGTTTAATTGTTGCTTTTAGAAATGTCACAGATACCAGAAATGGCTTGAATCAGCAGTGTTGGGCAAATAAGCTGTTTTGGGGTAGGAGAAGGGTCTGGAAACATTATCTGATAAAAGGATTTGGTAAATGGGAACATGGTTTTTGCAAATCACACTGGAAAAAGCATCATTAAAAATGAGAATTTTTTGTTTTAAGCTGGATACTCTATGAGAAACCAAACTTTGAAGGCCCCTCTATTCCTTTGGAAGAAGGAGAGCTGGAACTCCCAGATATTTGGGGTGCAGGTACTTCTGAAGAGGAAAATGAGGGCAAATCTCTAAAGCCTGCAGTGATTGGTTCAATAAGACATGTTGTTAAGGCAAGTAATAAGAAAACTTTCTATAGATGTTAATACTTGGTGATGTTTACTGATACAAAGTATGATTGATGTATTAGGACACAAGTGTAACATGAGTTGTAAATGCATGAAACAGGCTTTCATGTTGCGTTTCTTGTTTAACCATAGAATAAATGTGGGGACTTTTGCACAAAGGGGATTATGATAACATTCACTGGAAGGACAAGGCAGGAAGAAAGCTTAGTGGTTTTTAGAATACCCTCCAAAATGCTATGTAGAGCACATGCTTTCTAGCCTGGTCACACTCTCAGGAAAAAGCATCCCAGAAAAATAACAGTAGTTCTACAGACTCATGTTCTCAAAAGATGCATGTGGCTGTTTTTTTCAGTATAAAGTGAATTTACACTCAACAGGAACTTTAGTGTCAAACACTAAACCTTGTTTTATACTAAAAAACATAGCCCCATATGTAGAAACCTCCCAGGGAGTTCCTTTCACACGTGGTGGAACAGCTTTCCTGTATGCACTTTTAACCTACCATTAAGTAGTTACCTTTACAGGTTGCCAAAACAAGCATGAGCTATGAACTTATTTGACTAGGTAAGGAAAAAGGAGGAATATATATGGCTTGTAACTACAGTTCTTGTTTAAATTGCAGTCTCTTCAAGAATGGCTTGCTTGGTGTTATCATAGGATTTAATTTGCTGGAGGGGATGTTAACTGATGAAAGAAGGTGCAGTCCTGCTGAGATGGCAGCATGTCAACAGTGGAAATGTTTGACTGACTGTCGTGGTCCAAACAGAGACAGGCCAGCTGGCCTAGTTATACTTTTATTATAGGCATCTAATAGCAGGAGTAATTTAGAAGGGGGGAAAGAGCAGGTGTTTCAAAACTGATTTAGTTATCCACATTAATTACAGAACTCACAGCACAGATGAAATGATTCTGGCAATCTTCATTTCCAGGATTACAGGGTTTGTCAAATTGACTTGTACACAGAACCCGAAGGCTTAGGAGTTGTGACTTCCTTTTTTGACGACACTGAAGAAATAGGGGTGTTTGGCACCACTCAGAAGACTTGTTCTATCAAAGTACACTGGGGCATGTAAGTCTGTAGTTCTGTATGAACGTGTACTGCTATGAAAGGAATTTGGTTTAAAGCAGTGGTTACACCTGTCAGACATGCAAGCAGGCTGTGTTTATTCTAGACCTGTGTTTTGGCAGTATTTGTGGACAGCAGCATTAGTCCATCCTTGTTAATGCTTCACCCATGGAGAGGCTGACCTCTTAGAACACTTTGTTAGAGCCAGTTTTAGTTCTGCTTCCATGTAGTTGAGACAGAGTAACCCATGTGTATTTGTAGCAGAGGGATGAGTTTGCCTCTCCTGCTCTTTCTCCTTCAGGCAGATCTATCATAAATGAGAGTAGGGGGATGAACTCTTATGATAAGGCCACATTTTCTGCTTGCTTTTCTCTAAACTTGAAATCACTGGACAAAAAGAAGAATATTGCCAAGCTACAAAATAAGGCTTAGTGTCATGTGTGGATTCTGGAAAACATTCTTGTATTTCACAGTTCATTTCAGGCAGTGTTTTGATGGTGATGTTTAGGACATGTATGTTTTGTCACCTGAAAATATCTGGTCATCTGAGTTAGGAGTGTAATGCATGTAGTGAACTGAGCAAGCTCTTATGAGACAGGAGGTGTCTGTGGATAGATACTGTACCAATGGTAGTTTTGATATCTTAATAAACTTATAAATCAGTACTGAACTATATCTCAGAGGGGTACTGGGAAAAGCAAACAGAGAAGGGAGGCTGCTTTCAGGAAAAGTGAGGGAGTGGAACCTCTTTCAGTGATGCTGGGTCCTGCAGAATGTTTTGCAGGCTATACAGACCTTGGTTATTATCTGCTGGCTATGTTGTGTTTAGGCACTGATAGCATTTGCCTTACTGGAGATGATAGTCTATTTATAGTCTATTTAGTCTGTTTAACTATCAAAAGCTGCCCAAATAAAGACAAGTGTTTCATACCACTGCAAAGATGTATTCAAATATGCCACATGATATGTGGGGCATTTTAGTTGTTAGGAAAGGGGTGTTTTATCTGATTAGATCTTTACACCTTAATTTGGGGAAAAATAAAGCCCTTGGGTATCCATAGAAATGTTAAGGTATCAGAGTAGTTAGTTCTCTGTCAGGAAGTTTAATCCAAATTACATGTCTGCTCAGAGTAATGAAATCAGATGTTATTTGGAGGTGGATTATTAGTTGGCTTCATCTACCTTTCAACTTCTCTCCCATAGTTAAAAGCATTCTGTGAATAGTGAAATTCCAAAATTTTTGGAAAGGAAGCAGAGCCTGAGCGCACATCTCAGACTTCAGACTTTCCTTATTCTGGATCAGTCTGACAGTGGTTTTTGCACTAACTCTGCCTGAGCTCTTACTGTTTAAATTTTTCTCTGTGGCATTTGAATCCCTGGAGGGAATGCAGACTAGCACTTGCACCAGAAAGCAAAACAGGCAGTTGAAATCTTTCTCAGCTATCGTTTCATCAGTCCAATGTAGAAAGAAGTTGCTTCTGCCAATTGCACGCATGAGCAAGTTAATAAACTGTTGCTGCTTTTTAGCATGTTACAGGGTTTTTTCTTTCCTTTAGTCTACAGGCATGGCTTAGTTCTCTGCATTGGCAGTTGAGGGAGGCAGTTGAGGGAGGCTCGTGGCAATGAGTCACCTTGCCATGTGGGTGTGGTTGTATCTTCTTGAAGTTTCCGAGTGTTCCTGCTTAATTATTGTTTACTAAATGCTGCCAACAAAAATGAGTCAATAGACCTTTGTGTTCTGATTGTATTCTCTCCTTGGTCTTCATGTGTTTGACTTCTTGCATTGAAGTTAGAATCATAGAATCGTTCAGGTTGGAAAAGACCTTAAAGATCATTGTCCAACAATTAACCTAACACTGCCAGTCTGCCACTAAACCATGTCCCTAATCACCAGATCGTTTAGATACCTTCAGGGGTGGTGACTCCACCACTTCCCTGGCTAGCCCATTCCAATGCCTGATAACTCTTAATAAAGAATTTTTTCCCAATACTCAATCTAAACCTCCCTTGATGCAGCTTGAGGCCATTTCTTCTTGTCCTTTCACTAGTCACCTGGGAGAAGTGACCAACCTTGCTATAACCTGCTTTCAGGTGGTTGTAGAGAGAAATAAGGTCTCCCTGAGCCTCTTTTTCTCCAGACTAAACAACCCCAGTTCTCTCAGCCTCTTCTCATAAGACTCGTGCTCTAGACCCTTCCCCAGCTTTGTTGCCCTTCTTTGGACAAGCTCCAGCACCTCAGTGCCTTGTAATGAGGCATGTAGTTTCTAAAGTAAGCATATTGTCTTGTTCTTTACTGTTAAGAAATGTTCTGGAGTTCTTATCTTTCGCTTTCTCCACCTTTCCCTCCACTCTCCTTTAGATGGCTAATTTATGAAGAGCCTGGTTTCCAGGGAGTCCCTTTAATGTTGGAGCCTGGTGAATATCCTAATTTAGCATTCTGGGAGAAGAAGGAAGCCTACATTAGGTCCATGAGGCCCTTGAAAATGGTAAAATACTGTTATTACTTGCAAGTTACATGACCTGTTTGTCTTAGAAATAAAGTGCTAAGGTGACTAGATTTTTCAAGACTCACAGAAATGTAACTCCTTAAAAAACACCACTTCTAGTCTGTAAATTTCTTGAATTTTCAAGGTTTGATTGCATCCATTTCTGCCTTTAATTTGCTTGCTGGTTTTCACTTGTGTTCTTCAGGGAAAGTTTCCTCTTAATTCTGTCTTTGTTTTGAAGAGTTTATGACTCTAAGAGATGCCTGTAAGTTGTCTGACCAAGTACAGACAACTTATTTGTCTTTTAATTTTTTTTAAACAGGGTGGTCGTAAAGTTGAATTCAGTGGAGAGCCAAAGGTAAAAGTCAGTGTTTATTTCATTGTTCAAAGGTTATATTTTAACACATGAACTACACATGGGTAGAGAAATATATCTTGATTGTGTACTCTTTACTGATGGTTTAGTGGCTGTCCCCCTGAAAATGACCACACCACGAAACTACAATTTCTGTCACGTTTATGCATCCATCACACACATATATGACAGTGTTAACAGCTATCTGGACAATGCAAATGGGTAATGAATAGTCAAGCCTTCATGTTGCATGTCTAAGGAAAAGACCTCTTGAAGAGAGTAGAGAGATCCCACTAATTAGTTTTATAATGTTGCCTCCTCCCTCTGTGTGCCCATGTGAAAGAAACTGGGGGTTGTCAGAATTTATCATGCTCTCTGCAGCTTTTCTTTTACTTCATTTCTGTTGCAGGTAATCATTTATGAAAAGCCTTTCTTTGAAGGGAGACATTTGGAAACAGAATCAGAGATTCTCATGCTTGATGACAAGGAATCAGAAGAAAAGAAGAGACTTCCATCAGTGGGATCCTTGAAAGTGCTGGGAGGAGTGTAAGTGTGGGAGAACACCAGCAATATTTTCCCTTCAATTGAAGCAGTATCTCCATCCTCCGGGAATTGCAACAGATAAATTCAGTACCCATTTATTCTCTTTATTTTCCTAGTTTTTGGGTTTAGATCTGTGCCTGGGTTAAACATACAAATATTCACAGCAAAAGAAGGGATTTTACACGTGTGACCCTGCTCCATAACAGCTTGGAGGAGCAGTTGTCCATTTTCAGACCCAGACTCTGTTGTTGTTGTCGTTCAGTTGGGTCGCTTACGAGAAGCCTGGCTTTGAAGGCCACCAGTACTTGCTGGAAGAAGGAGAGTACCGGGACTGGACAGACTGGGGCGGCTACGACGAAGAGTTGCAGTCATTGCGACCGGTCGTTGGGGTGAGTTCCAAGAGCATGGAGTAAGACATCTCCTGAGTACACTTGAGATGTCACAGTTGCATTTTCCTTCTGATGCTTCTCTTTGTTTTAACAGGACTTCACCAGCTGTCATATGATAATGTACAGTGAAAAGGACTTTGGATCAAAGGGTTCCAATATTAATGTCTTAGGAATTATTTCCAATTTGAAAGACACTGGATATGGGCTGAGGACACAGTCTATAAATGTGCTGAGTGGCGTGTAAGTGATAGTTTTAATTGCTCTTTAATTCTAAATGTGGTGTTCTTTTTAGAATTTGATAGTATTTGCAGATTTTTTTCAGCACTCTGACTTCTAATGTCTGTGTGGAGTCTTCAGACTAAATTTTCTGCCCTTGACTGCAGAATGTGACAAGTAGAGTTATTTCCTGAATGTGTACAGTAAATGGATTTTCTTCTCACTGTAAGACCAGATGATCCCAGGAGACACTGGCTTACTGATACACAGAGTATGAAAGTTGAGATGACATTTCATCAGAAAGGTAGAAATAGCTTGTTTTTATGGCTGTATTTTTTTTAAAGCCTGTCAACAGCAAAAATCTTGTGGAACTAATTTCCAGTTCTGAAGCTGATTTCCAGGCTTCTTGTATTTGGCCAGACACAAATTCCTTGCTCTTTCTCTTAACTGATGTGGAAAATGGTGATAACTCTTCCCATGCTCACTAACACGTTCTGATATTGAGGAGACTCTTAAGTGTTCTGAAAAGGAACATTGCTTTTGAAGTGAATCCTGTAGGTTAATGGTGCTTTAGTAGTGTGACAGCCTTGCAGATTGAAACAAAAGTATTTTGGAAATACAAACAAGTATTAGCAATCATGTCTCCAAATATACAAGATTACTTAAAGTAGTGGAACCGAAAGAGAATGAGACACACAGTCTCTCTCCCTGCCTGGTATGCAGGTAGCTTGCTGAAATCTCTCTCTGCCTTACCCAGACACACCCTAAATCTTTCTGTGTGTAATCTATGCAGTATCTCTGCAAGTTTTGTCTGGATAAAGATTGCAGAATCCAGCTCAGTGAGTTCCAGAGGAATTTGTGTGTGACCATGGTGTGACAGCAGGTTTTTTATTACCTGATGACCTTTGAAGCCACAGCGCCCTTTTGTCTTGTGTAATAAGCAGGAGAGATGCATGGGAAAGAGTCACCTCTGAAGGCTGGGAAACCTATCATGGTTGTGGATTACCTATCATGCCCTTTGTGCAGTTGTTCTAGTAAATGTGTCTATTGCAGCTGAGATAGGAATCACTTTTGAGTATTGTAGTAATTAAGAGTGACTCTTAATACTCTGATGGTAAAGGCAGCTAGAAGTCATTACAATCAAAACTCTTGTCCCACAGGCTCTGCTCCTGCTCCTGTAATCTTACCTTGAAGTCTCTTAAAGATGTAAGATGGAGCAATAAGCTTTTTAAAAATTCAGATACAGGTGACTAGCACTCAACCTGTAACAGTCTTGTACCACCTGTTTGTTTCCAAAGAGGTCATGAGTGTTTGGGGGGTTCGTGGTGGGGTTCTTGCTAAATGCTAATGTGTCAGAAAGGTTGAATGATTCACGTTAAGATATGCTTGGTAGTAAAATGCTTTATTTTAAATGCTAAGTAACTGTTCAGGTAGAACATTTTTGTATCTTTCCTTCCAAGAAATCAGTCATAGAGCAATGAATAATCCATTGAGCAATTTCCTGGGCTGCTTAGACTGTAATGTAGATGATGTCATAGTAAACTGTGACAGATTCAGTGAAGGTTTGTCATAATATTTCAAACTAACCTTCCTGGTATCATATTGAAAATACTCCATTTAAAAAAGAAAGTGAAAAATGTATGAAGCCCTCAACCTTTCTTAGCAATTTTTTAACTACAGGTATCTGAGGTATGCAGTTAGAGCAGTGAGAGATAACAGATGATCTGTGTTTCCCACATAATTAATTTGATTGCTCTGTAATTTAAAGGGTATATCAAAGAAAAGAAAGCTTGACACTGCAGTGCACAGATACTGCTGAACAAGCTCTAAGCTAAACTGCATCTCTACACTGTATGCTGAAGACAGCCCAGCTCTGCTCTGGGGGTGACTGAGTGCTGGCTGCATGAGTGTTTTCAGCTGTTGTGTTTCTGAAGGATGTTTCTAAGCAATATTGTAATGTCTTTGCTAAATCTCTTGTAGAGACATCCTCTCAAAATATCCTAAGGTGATGAGGATTGATTTCTTTAAAAATGAAAATGTTTTGCTCTTGAGCATTCTTCAGAGACTGACCAAGTGTAAAACCCAGGATATTTTATTCTTCTGCCATTGAGGTGGGAGAAATAAGAGGTCTTTCTTCCTTTAAGTAGGATTTGCTTTTTACTTCCAAAGTGGCAGTTGTAAGTGGCAGGCAGTGGAAGTACTTGCCAGCAGCAGGTAACACCCTTTGCAAGTTGAAGCAAGTCCTGAAATCAACTGCTGTACAATTCTGATTTCCTCTCTGCTGAAAAACTCTTCAAGCTTGTATTTCATAGTGATCAAAATCACAGGAATTGCATGTTTGAAATGTGCCTTTCTTTATCCATAAACACACTGAACTCTTGCCAGAAGTACTGAATCCCAGAATCCCAGACCCTTGTCTTTTGTTTGATCCTTTTGGAACTCGGTGGAAGAACTTTTCCGGATTTCTTTTATTCACGTAGGCGTTTGTTGGACTGCAGTTCTCTCATCAGCCTGGTTTTCCCCTGATTTTCAAGTAATTAGGCCACAGTGCAGATTTGGTTGTTTCTAGTGTACACATGCGTAGTGAGTGATACTAAGGAAATTTTTAGGTGATGAGTAGTTCACATACAGGAGCCAGAATGTAGTAAATTTAATCTGGGTGCACTCGGGAAGGTAACGCGAGTGGAGCTAAAGAGACACAAGATACAAGAGCAAACCTCCACTGGGAGCTGAAAAGGGCAAGAGAGAACATTTCAGACAAAGGCTCTGCTTTCTTCCATCAAGGAGTCAGGAAATTTAAGTTCCCAGGTCTCTGGAACACTAGGAATCACAAGCACTAAGGGGTATGATAAAGAGCCTGTTTACTCTCTTGCCTAGAAACAGAATTTTAGTATCTCATCCTCTCTGTTAATCATGCTACAAATCTGCAAGTGCCAGTTAACTTCCTGGCCTCTCCTGGTCTGTCTGATTAGCATGTGCAGACCTATTTAAACCCATTTTCTCCATGTAGTATCTAAGCTTTGAAGATTGTGGATTCTATTCCAGACCTGAAGGAGTGCTTCTGTTCCTGAAAGCTTACTTTTTACAACTGTGCCATTTAACTGAATGAAAAGGTTACCATTTTTTCTGTAACTAAGAGATAAGGTCCTTCCAGGACTTAGGTAATCTGCTCTATCCTAAAATGAGTGAACAGTGTGAAAAGGAGTATTACCTCTATCAGCTGATGTTAGAAAGAGAGCATACATGATGAGAAATGGCCAGTATTTCAAAAGATAAAGTTAGGTAAGATGACCCCTGGGCTAACTATGGGTAAAGCTGATTTTTGGCAAGTTATCTGTGTTTGGGTTCTTTCCTTGGCTGTGCTTCCAGACCCTGCTAGGAACTGTGTACTTCCTAGACATCATATGTAGAAGGCTTTTGGGGAACATCCTGTGTGTGCAGCAGTACTGACAATATTTAAATGATGCTTTTCTCTACATCTCTGGTTCCGGGACCATGGGCGGTTCAGAGGAGTGACGATCTCCACCACCACCCTGCCAGGAACCTGGAATGAGGCAGTTGCTCAGCCTAAGTAAGGCAGTTTGTAGGGCTGGGAGTTACAAAAACTGTTGTGGTAGAACTTTCTCCCCGTGGGAGAGGGTTGTTGTTGCCATGCTGCAAAGCAGCACTTCAGTTTTTGCAGTGCCTGCCAGCTGGTATGTGACTCTTACTCAGATACAGAGGTGATGTCTTGCTCTCCGGGCCATTCTGTTAAGTCAGAAGCTGGATTTAGGCAGTGCTTCTTCCTAGGTATACTCTTGAGATCTGACAGGTTTAGCTGGTATTGAATTCAACTGCCTGTCTTTGATGTTGTTACTGCTCTCAGCAGCTTGTGCAGGCTTCTGAATGAAGTGGAAAGGCACAAGTATTCCACCACTAAGCCCTGACTCTGAAAACTGCCTGTGTGGGCTGAGTGGGACTTGCTTAAATCCCATTGATTTCAATGTAAATGTGCGAGTGAGATGCACTGATTACTTCTGTGGTCAGGCTTATTTTTGGGAAGGGAACAAAATAACTGCTACTGAGAGATTCTTAGGAGGGTATCTGACCTGTTTTATCATTCACTTGCTATCAGAAACACTTGTTTATGTAGGTCACAGAATGACAGAATGTTAGGAGTTGGAAGGGACCTTGAAAGATCATCTAGTCCAACCCCCCTGCCACATGTCAATCAAATTAAATTGTCATGCACTTTAGTTGTACCCTGTCATGTGTGCATTGAAAAAAATCTAATGAATTTCTGCTAAAGAAATTAAGGAAACCTCCTTTTCACAGCTTTTGGTATCTGTGGCATACAGGTATAGACACACCTGAGACATCTGAACTGTCTGCTCAATTTATTCTACATACCAATGTCTCTTTGATGAATTAATATGAGGTGATTCTGAAATGTGTGTTGAATTATGCCTTCAGTAATTAGTGCATAACAAGTTAGAATAATTGATTCTCTCTGAGGCAAACCAAGAGATGTGAATAATGATAAATGTGAATCACTGTATAAGTGTTTGTCATGGACAGGTAACACAGAGTTCATACTCTAAACACATATGTGTTGATGCAGCTTTATTTCAGTTTGAAGTTACCCCCTTTTTGTATCTGCAGAGTCTGTGGCATTTGTTCTTGGAATAAGCTTATTAGAATCCATTTGCTTGACACAGGTTTAGATGGTGAGAGTTAGCCTCCACTGCAAACTGTAGGTACTGTATCATTTTACTGCTTTATGATGTGAAATTTTTTGTTACTGTTGAAACTCTGCAAGAAGACTGCACTGAAAGTGGGTTTTGGCATGACCTCACATGCACTTGGTAAGCAGTGCATTGGCTGAAATGAAAAGCTGGTTGCCTACAAGTAGAAGATTTATCTTGTAGAACCAGGAACCAGCAAGATGTCCTGATCCCTGCATAAATTTAAAGAATGAAGTAATGATAATGTGCTGTTACTGTGGCCAGTTCTAATATCAGCACTCAAAAACCTAACCAAACAAAAAAGGATGAGTCTAAAAAAACCCCAGAATGTTCTTATAGGAAAGTTTGGAAAGTCTGGCAGTGAAAGGCAGCAGAAGTTATGGAGGTAATCACAAAACCAAAGGTAGTGCTGATGTGGGAATGCTTTATCTGAGCTTTCAGTATGGAGCCAGGGTTGGAAGAACACTGTAATAGAAGGTTTGTTGAGTGTAGTAGACTGTGCATAGGAAGAATAGCTGATGGCAGATATTTAAGCCTAAAAATTAAGCTCTGCAGAGGAAATTGGAAATTGGAGAGATATGTCTAGTGGTTTGGTGGCTTTTCTGATACTTAAGGTGTATATCTTGAAAGGTCATTGTCTTTCAAAAAGGCATAGTCTGGCTGGACTAGAAGTTTCAGGCTTGATGCAGAGATCTGAGTTTGTGGCCTGTGTCAGGGCTGAGATCTGACTGAGTTGTTATAATAATGGCTTTGAATTGAAATAAATTAACCTGGTAACTTTTGTGATGGTTTTAATCCTTAACTTTAAAGGATGTTCTTTCTGCTGATGTCTGTGATTCCTAGCAGGGAACAGCCTGCTCTCATTAGCATATATCCCTGTTGTTGAGACTCAGCTTTCTGTTGGGGGGTGTGTTTGCTTAAACACAAGTAAGCAGTAGGTACAGGCAGTGTTAAAAATCAGTGTTCCTGTCTTTATTGCCCAGATGACTCTGCAAGTTAACAAACTTGTGTTCTGATGTATGTTTCTAGAAGAGAACTTGATCTAGATAAAATAGCAACATTGTGAAACATCTCAAAATATTCTTATGGGAGCCAGCTTTTAGAATATCTGATGATGTATTTGAATGTGTGGTCTCCTTTAGTTCATTAACTGATTCATGCTGACATAGGGTGAAGGGAAGTGAAATTTGCATGGTTTTGGAGTATCAGAGGTTTGTTTAGTATTGTAATAGCACTACAGTTCAGTACTTGAGGAGAGAAATGTTTTAGTTCTGATGTTGAGACAGCAACAAATATCCCCATCTGTATTTTGGAAGAGTAGTGTGGCTTCTACTGATCACTCTTTTCTGCTGTCTCTCTTAGGTGGGTGGCGTATGAGAATCCAGAGTTCACGGGGGAGCAGTATGTACTCTCTAAAGGGCTGTATCCCAACTTAGAGGCATGGGGGGGGAAGAACTGCAAAATATCTTCAGTTCAACCCATCATTATGGTAAGGAGTTCATTTTTACTTGTTTTGCAACTTTCTCTGAAGTATTTGGAGCTATACTTGTTCTATAAAATTCAGATTTTTTGCATTCTTTAAACAATAATTAATAGTAAAATTCAGTGTGGTTTTTGTTTTATCACTCTTTAAAATTTTCTTTTCAATTTCCCCAATTTTTGCAGGATATTAGTGGAAGCAAAAGGGGTCAAGTCAAGGTAAGACATTTCTCTTAAGTGCATGAAACATACTGTGCAGTGTCTGTAACAGGTGTAAATAAATGTTTTACTGTCTAGTGTAACGCCCAGGTATTGGTATAGATGTCTGACTAGTCGAAGAGTGAGAACTGCAGGTGAAGAAAGGCTACTTTCCAAACCTCTTAAGTAAGGCACATTAAGGCCCAGGGAAGATGGGATTTAGCACACAGCAGCTATCAGAACTTTTTCAGGACACAAGCAGAATTTTGACTCATCAAGTGAGCTGGTTTAGGTTATTGAGGATTGTTCTGAGGACCTGGAGCCCACAGTCCTTTATGCAGAGGTGCAGGTACTCGGATTCTGTTGCTGAGGCAAGGGCTTTACAACTTAGATGTTGTTCATAGCACATTCCTCTTGAACCTAGTTCTTTACTTAACAGTTCTGCTAGTGGTGGTTGCACTTGAAGGGAACTTTGTTCACTCACAAATACTGCTGAGTTGTGCTTAAAAGCTAAAGCTATCTCAGTCAATAACTGAGAGGAGGAAGTGGCAGGGAGATGTCTGTTTAGTGAATTAACATTCTTGTGTTGAACTGCCTCCACTGGGCAGGTACTAATACATGTTTGGAAGGTGGGAGTCATGGGTGGCTTTTTTCATTCTTTCATATTTCTGAACCTTGTTGTATTTGTCCTTCTACAAAGTTACCTTTTTTTTTTTTCCCCATTTCAGTCCAAATGGTGAGTATGTCATGGAATTGAAAACTAGGGAGGAAAATCTTATCTGTTTTGTATTATATATTGTTTTGTATTATTCTTGTATCTCTCATTTTGTATTCTTGATTAGTAGTAGGCCTCACTGGAATTTCCTCCATATGAGGAATAAAAATCTCAAGACTTCTTATTTTCAGCTATGTGCATGAAAAAGTTATTTGCATCTACATATTATGTGCCTATTAAGAACTTACCCTAAGGAAACAAAGAAGTAATGGCTTGTAGTCAACTGACTGCATCCCTTGTCAGCATGTTCCTCTCTGGAGAATGCTGTACGTGCCCACACTCGTATCTCTCTTAAGAGTGAATAAATCTGGTAGGCATGTGATAATGGGAATGACTTTGTGTGATCAGAGTTAATTATCCTCTACCAAATTAGCAGCTTTGCTGCTTAGAAATGTTTTTCTTCTTAGCAAGGACAAAAGACTCTGGGTGATGTATCCTCTCTTACCCTCTGAGCAGAGCAAGAAGAACTGACATGGCTGTGGTTGTAACAGGCACATAAAGCCCATCTGCCCTGGGAATATATACCATTGTTGGCATGCTGTCTGAGTACTTGGCCAAGATTGTGCACCAGTTATGTTCTGAGAGACAGGAAGAGTATGTATTTTGAAGATTAAAGGGATGAATAATCTAAACCAAAAACTTTTATGGCCCTTCAGTAAAGTCGTACTTATCCTGGCTGTTCGGTGGGAATTTTAAAATCTTCACCAGCAGAGAGTCCAAGGAGCTATCTTTGTTAGTTTTGTCTTAATTACTTTGTGTGTTACTGAGTGATTTACAGCAGAAGTAATTTTTGGTATTGTTACTTCACTATCTTGAAGAAGGATTGCAGCACTGAAGAGGCAACAAAAACCACGTGTAGCTGAGGTGGTTTAAGTCTGTTTTAGTCTAATTAGAGAAGTAATGATAGACACATCTTACTGAATGTTGAAGAATGAATTGTTTTTAAATATGTTTATGACTTTTTAAAGGTCCAGTTATTTTCAGAGCCTGAATTCAAAGGTAACTGCCAAATACTTGGAAAAAACACAAGATGTATTGATTCGTTTACTGTGAAGTCTTCCAAGGTTGTAGATGGCAGGTAAGTTTTATTCAATTAATATTGCAAAAATCACTAAAATGCTAACAATTTTTAGAAAGCAACAACCAGCTTTCCAACACCTGAAGTGGCTTCACGTGTGGGGACTTGGAGAGAACAATGCTTTGGAGTTTATCTATCAATCTTCAGCTTGTCAGGACAAAACATCGTAAACAATCTTTCTGTCAGTAGCTCTTACTGCAGCCTAAGAAACACTAGCATTGGGTTTCTTGGGTAGAATTTCTTAAGAGGCAATTTTTCTCCTTCTTCCTGCAGCTGCATAGTATATGACCAGGAAGAATTCTCTGGTAACCAGTATGTGTTAGAAGAAGGAGTCTACCCTGATCTGACAGCGATGGGTTGTTCACCCCAAGCAGTTCTAAAATCTTTACGGATTCTAAGTATTGTAAGTAAAGCTATTAGGAATATTGTAAAGCTAAGGTAAGTACTGATGGCTCTCACCTCCCTCTCGTTTTCCAACAGTGCAAATGCTAGGGACACACAGACAACAGACAAGTTTTATTTTCATGTGGTTTGGGGGTTTTTTTTCCTGTCTGCAGTAGCAGTTAAATGTTCTAACTGCAGCCCATTTTTGTTGACCTCTGTTTTGTAAAGAAGAGAACATCACAGAAGCAGCTGCCTACGTTCACTGTTCTTAATAACAGCTTATAGAAGGACTTTCCTCAAAAGAGTCAAAGCTGTGTCAGATAGACTCCTTATTTCCTAGTAGGAGAGACCACTGAGGACTGTGTTGAGAAATGCTAGTATGACAGTGTGAAGAAATACCTCCACTGTGACCATGTTTTTAATACATATTTAAAAAGCAGACTTAACTGAGGAACTTTGCATGTAGATGTAATTGTAGATCACTCTTGCTATCACCAGGGAAATGCAATTTGACTTAATAATGAAATAATGCACCCTTCTAGATGCAGTAAAGCAACACCCAGTGCCATTTGGCAAAATCAAGTGGTGGTGTTGTTGTGTATGGTGGATACAAACTAAACAACATTTACATATTTTGTAACTCAGGGGTGGTGAGGAACGAGTTTGCTCAAGCCTGTAACCAATCCTTAGGATGGATCACTGCAAGTATCATTTAAGGTCAAAGTAATGAGCAGCAAAATGTGGTCAGGAATCCAGGAACTTACAGCAGTGTGAAGAGATGGTGCTCATTTTAAGGAAGGAGGAGAACACTATTGAGACTCTTCTTTGAATTTGGCAACTCTGGCACTCCACTGTAATTTTGGTAACCTGTCAGTGATGCAGCAGTTGACAAAACTGAAATGTGTCATCCTCTTTCATGTCTCTGGAGCATTTTGATGTGCAGTGTAAACAAACATCTGCAGCAAGTACGTCTGCCTTCTGAACTCTTTAGCTGTCCAGGAGACAGATCCTATTAAAAACAAGAGAAGTGTTTCTAGCCAAGCTTGATGAGTGATCACCATAAATTAAAATGGATGCTTTTAGACATGGCAGTATTGAGTTCTTGGATTTCAAATGCTTGTTTCAAGCTGGAAGGATCAGATTACTTTTGGAAGATTTATTATTCATGACAAGAGACTTTTGTGTTAAAACAGCCAAATGCCACTTTGGTGCCTCTAAGTTCTTGTAACTCCTGAAACTTGTTCCAGCCCTACAATTTATTGCATTTCAGACAGCAGCATGGAGCTGCATCTCTCTGCAAGTCACATGCTGCTGCTTCCTTCTTCAGAGGCTTACTACCTATGGAGAAGAGGAAAATGGGTTGCTTTGCTTAGCAGTTTATTAGCCAACCAGAATACAGAGAATAAGAAGTTAGGTGGAAGTGATCATATTATACTGTTCATTTTTGATAATTTTACAAAAGCTTGAACCTTATTATTCTAGACACTAGTTTCACCTGTCAAAGTTATTTTGGGACTCTCTTTGGCAGTACCAATCTTAATTCCTCCCCACAGTTTGCTGTTCCCATAACTTTCCTCATGATTTTTCATGACATTTCTGTACCTTCTCTATTTTAATTTGTCACATGACTATACTTGCCTAGTTTAACCCCCCTTTGCAGGGATGAATTTCTAAGGGACTATAAAAACGGAAGTGAAGAGGATATTTGATAAACTTGGAAGTTAAAAGGGCTTTTTTTCATAAGCTCAGGGTTTTTTTGTCTTCTACACCACTGTGTCATTGCTTGTGCTTGCTTTGCATGCTCCACATCGTTGTGCTGCAAGTGGAAAATAGCATTTTTCCTTCTTGAATTTGCTACCTGTTCTTTTTCCTGAATGTGCCATGAAAACAACTGTGAATATGGTGTCTGTGTGAACAGTCATGCTGAAAAGAATTCTTTTTAACGAGCAACTCTGAAATAACTAAATGCAGATCTACAGGAGCACCAGCTTTGTACAGTGCAGTACATGAGAAGTACAGAAAAAACCCTCCTGAGCTGAGCTTGTACTTCTCTTTCTGGGGAACATTTTCTATAAAGGTGTCACTGCTGGATCTAAACAGTGCCCAGAGTGGGAGGTGTGGCAGAAAATTGGAGGATTTCCTTTTTTTGTCTCTGTTTTCTTTGTAAGTAGGTTATTTCTGAAGCATTGCTTATGGCTCAGGGGCTGCTGCCTGACCAGTTATGTGTCTCAAAGTGCAGATACAGCCCTGTAAAAGGGCTGAGGTGGTCGGAGGCACTGGGACATCTTTATGGTGTGACTGTTCCTGTTGGGCTTTTTAGCTGTGATGACACATGACAGTCTAACTGGTGTTAATTTTTCACGGTGGGGGTGAGCATACTTTGATTTTTGGAGTAAGCTGAAAGACCTCTCCTAGCATTTTCCCCAGCCTGGCAGTGTGCGTGCACTCGGGAAGCATAGCTCAGCTGCTGTGCAGTAGCCTGGGCTGCTGCAGAGGTGATGGTGCCACTCGTGAACATGATCCTCTGGGCCCTTCAACATCAAAAGGGATGTTAGAGGAATTTAAGCTCTGTTTATAAGTTGGTAGACATGAGGTCTTGCCTAACAAAGTCACCTGGGAGCATGGCTATCTGCTGCCATGTGTTTATGGAGCCATCTCTGCCTTGGAGGGCCTGTTTCCATGCCTGAGGCCAGATGGGAGCCTGCTGAGACTTTGCCTCATGACGGGTGTTCCCAGTCCAGTTGATGTGTTTTGAACATACCCAATGCATGCCAACAGGAAGGAGCTCTTCTGGCTATGGCCTTAGTTTTATAATGTAGTTGCTGGAAGACTTGGAAGAAAGGGATTGGCAAGGTCGTTTCTGTCTAGGAGCATAAACTGTAACACCAGAACACTAGAGCTTAACTGACTTCACCCAGAAGGATTTCAAACCCCTACCTCCCAGCTTCCAGGGGAAGGCCTTAATTGTGAGAAGTTATTTCCAGTCCACTACAGCTACCTTGCCACACAGAAAAGAGTCCAAGGTTCATTATCCAGAAGACGTTTAAGATGGATTTGGCAGTGCAGGGAGGTTCCTATGGGCAGAATTCCTTTGACACCAGAAGCATTTTTACAGAGGGTATTTGTAAATTGCCCCATGGCAATTTAGAGGATTCAGATGTTACTGTTCTTACTGAAGTCATGAATTTCACCTCAGAAGTACTAATCTTGAAGCTTTTGTCTAGTCAGAGATTGATGTTACCATAGCCTACTATAACAATAAAAAATGAGAGCCTTAAGTGCTAAGCAGTGCTGACAAGGCTGTCATCATTTGAAGCTGTAGAAATCAATACTATCTTACTATGTGTTCAGGACTGAAGGTAAGAATTCCTGCAATGAGTGGTGTCTAGTGCAGTGGTGGAGGGCTATGTCATTAGTTAAAATATTTTTTAAAGCATACATAAGATATTATGCAAGAATCAACCACAGAGACATTTGTGTGTGCCTTAAGATAAAGAAGTTTTATGTTCCGTGCAAGGATCACTTGTGTGCTTTGTGTAAAGGCTTTTTCTTACTTTTTTCATTGAAGTAATCTGTGGCAGAGAAAAAACATGATTCAGGATTGTTGATCTTAAAGCAGTCAAGAAGAAACCTCAAATAAAAAGGCTGTGGTGGAGTAACGATGTTTGCAGTTAGCATCTCGAGCTCTAACGCCCTGTAAAAGTGCTCCTCTTCCTTTTGCAGGAGCTGTCTGAGCCTTGCATAGCTCTTTTTGAAAAGGTGGGGTTCCAAGGGAAGAAAATGGAATTCAGTACAGAAATCTTAAATCTCCAGTTCCTGGGATACAATCCTCGAATCGCTTCAGTTCAAGTCCTTGGTGGCATGTAAGTTTAAAACCAGTTGTGGTTCTTTAGAGTAATCTACCTATTCAACAGGAAAGTTGCAGATGTTAGAATCAAGAGGGTATAAAATTAGAATATGTGCAATGCATTAATACAGGGTTTTTGTTACAGAACCTTTTCACATCCTGTTTGAACATGTTATCACAGACTGCTTCCCTGTGCTAGGTGTTGAAATGAATTTGAATAAAGCTCAGAAAGAAACTGGTGTCTTTTCTCATGCCATATTATAAAAGCCAGCTTGCATAGCATCATAAAATCCACTTTTATGCTCTTCATTTACATCTCAGGCATAAAAAAAACCCCCTCACTTTGTGATCTGTGTCATGTGTCCTAAGTTCAAAATGTTTTAGTCTTCAGGTTCATGCTTTTACCTTAGATGCTATGGACACAGTGCTACAATGAGATCATGATCTGGTCCCTTTTGCATTAGTAACAATCCCTTTTACTTGAGGAATTGGATCAGACTATTTATTGTAAATCCAAGTTAAATTTGTTAGCTGTTTTAAAGCAGTTGTGCTCTCTAAATTTACTTTTGAAGATCATGCAAAAAAAATAGCCTGTGTTGAAGTTTAAGAGCTGTCTGGAAGCTACTGTGTGATTGATGTTCTTTCAGTCTTCCAGCAGATCTGCTAGATTTCTCTTTTTGTGTTTTTCCTGTTGTTAATCTTTACAACAAAGATACTTGCCCCAAGCATATGGTCAGTTTTCTCTAACCTGAACAGTGTGACTTAGTTTTTTAAGGATAGGTCCATGTTACTGTTGCTTTGCATTGGAAAGCGTGCTTTTGAAGAAGGAAATTTCCAAGGTGTGTGCTAGAGAGATGCTGTTGGATAGCTTAAGACTGCCCTCAAGTGGATAGCTAATAGCAGGTCTGTAGAGCAAACCATCTTCCCCATCTAGATAAGCTGGTGAAAGAGTTTCTTTAGCACACTGAGCTGGCATCTGAAACAGGAAGGTCACAAGAAGAGGTACATGCTCCATATCCTTAAGTCTACAGAGATTTCGGTGTCTTTCACCATAACCACAATATAGTTGATTCTCACATTCCATCATGTGAAATAACATCAAGTCAAAGATCCAGTTGCTTCCTTGCCAAGAACGTTGCCACTATGACTCCAGGTCCTTTGCTAAGAGACAGCTGTTTATAATTCTCTTCATTTCATACCTGGAACAGATGTGTATTTAAGCTGTGAAGAAGGACCAAAATTAGAGTGTGTTTCTTCTGGATATAGATTATCTCCTGACAAATCAGTCAGAGGAAAGGAGGTAACAGGAGAATGTGCCCATGGAGGAGTTTATGTATTCAAAAACCCATTTGATATTGGACTCCCAGCAAATCGGTGTGAGATAGGTTGCAATACAGAGCAATTTATTGACTATTTCAAAGTTTAGTTATAATTCACTGCCTGTGCCAACAGTAGAGAAGCAAAAGTCAGGTTCTGACAGATTGCTCTCAAATGTGATTGTAAATATGGTTGGATTTGTGCTAGGGGATGTTAAACAAAATTGTTCTGTATGCTCCCCCCCCATCTCCCCTGTTTATTCCCCTTGAGTGGAAAGAAGCATGTTGTTCTGAAATAAAACCTCTATCAAAATACCTTTGAGAACTTCACCCTGTTGCAGTTCAGTATTTGCCTGTTGCAGTCTGCATCCCTGGTAGTTCTTTCACCTGGGAAGGGGACAGGCTTGTCCAAATTAGGAAACACACAACTACTGGTTCTGCCCATGCAGCAATCTAGCATTTGCAGCATATGTAGCACGTAAATATAGGCTCCTGGAGGAGCTAAGAGTACCTCCTGAAAACAGATGATATTAGAAAGTTGAGTCCTCCCATTAAAGCAAGAAAATGCTTTATTTCATTCAGCTTATAATTTTTAAATAACAGGACTTCAGTTGTGAACTCCAGTGCAGTCACCTTAATGCTGCTCTGACCTGAATCAGGACATGATTTTATTATTTTTGAAGACCTGTTAAAAAAGAAGGACATTGGCTTTCCATAGCTAAACACTACTACTGTGTGGAACAGATCTCTATTCAACATACTTATTGATTGCAAAGCAGGATTTGGCAGTAAAAGCATTGTCTGTTTTGTTTTCCCTCTCACAGATGGATAATTTATGAGCACAGCAATTACAGGGGGCGTCAGATGTTGGTATCACCAAATGAAATTCCAGACTGGTATAAAGTGAGTGGCTATTGTCAGATAGGTTCTCTGAGACCTTTACTGCAGGTGAGTGGGCTCTGACCAGAGATTCTCAGGTACTAATTTATATTTTGTAATGGGATTAAGTGGATATTACACAGTTGAAAGCAAAGTCTTGATGCATGTTCAGCAATGGCAGTTACGTGAAGAAATTGCTCTACAATTTTGCTTGTAATAAAAGAGTTTGATTATGCTGCCTGCCTTTGCAGTTCTGCTGATTAGGCTGTTCATTAAGCATGTACTTTAAAGTAAAGTAGTGAAGACAGCATATAAGGATTGGCTGAATTATTGTAACAAATAATAGCTATAGCTACTGTATAAAAATTATTCTAGATTACTTTATAATTAATGCCCAAGCTGGTCACTGGCTGTACTGTCTGCATTATATTTGGAACAACAAGCAAATTGAATGCTTCAGTTAGTAGTGATTTTGTGTTGATTTAGGGGTAAGGTCCTGACAGAATAATATGCAATCTAATGTGAAACTTACTCCCCTGGTGTCCTTTTCATTTTGTTCTCCAAAAAGGACTGTGTGGTTTGGGCCAATGCTGCAGCCAGCAGCCCTGTGAGCTTTAACAGTTGAGGCTCTTACTGAGCCATATTTATTGAGGAGACAACATTTTCTAACTACAGATTACTTATACCTGCAACCAATTGCATTTGCTGTCTGTCAGAGCATTGTCTTTGTATAGCCTTAAGCAGAGTTGGGAAGAATGTATTTTGACTGCACTGGCAGTTAATGTATAGTAGGCTGCACCATGATTGTGCAGTGTAATGTTTGCTGCTGCTGAAACAAGCAGCACTGCACAAGTGCTTCCTTGATGAAAGCTAAGGGCATCTGTACAAGAAGTTAGCAGAGAGAAGTCAGTGTTGCTCTGAAGTAAAAATTCTTAGCTTTCCACAGTGTGCTGATCCCAGAGCACAGGAAAGCTTACAGCTCTCCATGCAGAATGGTGAGTTCTCAAAGCTTGGCTTGTCCTGGACATTTATAGACTGGAATTAAATTCTAAAATAGAGAAGTTAAACTGCCTGAGAGAGAGAGGGGAGGCCTGGGGTTCAGCACTGAAGTTACCCAGGGTGTGTTGAGAGGTGAGCTGTGGTTAAAGAGCGCTGTTGTCTCCTGCAGAAGCGAGTGTACTTCAGGCTTCGGAACAAGGAAACGGGAAAGTTCATGTCGGCTGATGGGAACTTAGACAATCTGAATCTGCTCAGAATACAGGTTGCAGAAGATGCAGACTCAGATGATCAAGTCTGGGTTTACCAGGATGGATTCATAAGGTGCCGGGTGAGGTTCAAGCTCAATGTGAATTTTCTCTGTTCCTCTCCAACAGTAGGGCTTCAGAATTCAATTCCTGCTGTGTCATCTTAATTGATTTGGTAGACTTAGTCTGTTTCAGGTCTAACAGAATATTTTCTTTGGTTTTTATTTGTTATTGAACTCTGATATAAACTAGTTGTATGATGCTTTTTTCATGTAGCTGAAATTTTGAGAGATCTTAGAACAGGAGATGTAGAAGTCCAGTCAACACCAGAAGATCCTTGTCTTGCTCTTCACGATCTCCTTCCACGTTCATACCCTCTTTCTCCACAGTGGAAATATAACAGAAGTGTCAAAGCAGGGAAGACCTCTTAAAAGGGAGACTCTTCCTGAAAATATTTTGAACTATGCATATCTTCTGGTGGGTCAGCTGGTGTAATGTAGGTTTATATTCTCTTCTTCGTTCAGGCAAGCTTAAAGATAAAGTCTTATTCTTTGGGGTTTCTGTGTTCTGGGTTTGTTTTTTTTCTGGTTATCCCTGTGTTTGTCAAATTCATCCCTTTTCTCTTCCTCTGTACAAGTTTCCAAATGAAGTCCTGCTTTTCTCACAGTCTGTAAAAGCAATCAGGTGTGAAATGTCATTGAGGTGAGCAGAGGTGTGCACAGTTCATAATGGCTAAGGATGAACAGTCTTAGGTAGGGAAAGCTGGCCAAAGAAAATTAAGTTACTTTAATAATGTTAAACAACTTGACTGCAGAGAATCATGTGAGCTTTTTCTATAGGATTGTGTAACTTCAAAGGAGCCATTTGTAACTGTGTCATCCATGCTGGAGGGAAGAATCTTACTGTTAATAAGCTAAGGCATTGTTTGGACATGTTTACAGGACACATGCAATGGTAAAAGGGATTTATGCAGACAGCAAAATGATGCAAAGTAAGCTAAAAGCTTTAATATCGTATACAAAAGATAGCTCATTTGACAGTGTCTCTCCAACACTGCACTGAAGGTATTCATATCGAGACAGTGTGGCATTATATGGCTTTGGATAAATGCTCCTGGGTTTTGTCCCTGTCTCTGGGTCTCATAAAGCAGTTTTTTGTGCACAGAAAACACACAGCTCGTGCTGCACAGCAGTCGGGTCGCTTCGTTGCAGAGCGCAAGCTGGCAACGTGGATCTTAACTGGCTGAACTCTTGGAGAGCTGTGCATTCTCTCTGTGGAATGGCAGTAAATGTCTTTTGCACAAAAAAATTGCTTTTCACCACATTTTAGAAAGAAAACTAAACTCCTGGGTGGAGTTTAGTATGAGCACCTAGGCAAACATAGGTCAGTGGAGGAACTTGTGCCTTTCTCCCCGTAAGCTTAGGTCATCTCCCCTGACTGAGTTATGGTACTTTGAGGTATGCCTGAGGCTTTCAAGGAAGGGCTGGTTTAGGTTGGTGGGATAACCAGTAGGCAGGATATGAAAGTCATTCTGCTTGTTTTGTCAGGAACAGATATGAACATCAGATATGAATCAGATGAGTGAAGTGGTGGCCTAGTGGACTTCATGTGTAAGCTTTGTGTCTTCCAAGTCCCACTGGAGAACATCTTTAGATACAGATGAGAATTTCAGAACTATGAATCAACTTACTTCAGTTGTAGGTTAGGATAGTAAGAAGTACTGCCTTTTCAAAACTGTCTATTAAATAACTTAGAGCTGTATCAACAATGGCAGATGGGTGTTAAACTGCCACTGAAGTCCATGCAGAAGTTACAAGATGGCTTATGGTGATCTGTTGAAAATCACTGTACTACTATTGTTGCCTTAATATTCTTTTCAAGTAAGCTTGATTTTTGACAGTGCTCTTTTGAACATAAAAACATTTGCAGTTTTGAAGGCAAGTAGTACAGTGACTAGGAAAACACAGGACAAAGAAGAAAATATTATTGTCCCACACTGTGATATTCATACACTAGATGTGTGCAGGTCTGTCCTTGATCTCAAAAGACTATTGATGAACTAGAAAAGATTAGAGAACGAAAATAGGATGTGCAGAGGAGGTGCATGGCTCCTATGCAAGGAGGAGACAAAATAGCTAGAACCTTTTAGCCTGCAAAGGGGGCAGTTTCAAGGATGGTCTCTGCAAACACAGGGTGAACAAGACATCCCTTAAGATAAGGGAGAGGAAGGGGGTGAAGAGATTGTCAAATAAAACTAGTAGTTGCCTAATTTAGATATATTTTGTTTTATTTTTTTTATAGTAGTTAAGATGCCCAGAGAGGCTGGGGAGTCTCCTTCTCTGGAGATACTCAAAACCCAGCTGGACACTCTTCTGTGTGACCTGGTCTAGGGAATCCTGCTGTGGCAGGGGGGTTGGACTAGGTGATCTTTCCAGGTCCCTTCCAACTCCTAATATTCTGTGATTCTGTGATTTGGAACTGTTTGCCACAAGAGTTGTGCTGCAGAAGGGTATTGATGACAAAGGGTTACATTAATCTCAGTGGGTAGACACAAATTTACATATGGGACAGAAACCATCTGAGTATGAAGAGAAAAGCCTCTGGGATGGTGATTGCTGTAGACTGGGAGAGGTTACCAGGATCATCCTGCATACAAGAGTGAATGTCATCTTTCATGACATCTGTTATTGGCCATTGCTAGAGGCAGGTGCTAGTTGTGCCTTTTGATCTGATACAGCATGGTTGGTTCAGTGTTCTTGCAGAGAGTGTCGGCAGAAACAGGAACAAAAATAAGTGGTTTTGAGTTTGGGAAGAAACACATTCCTTTAGGGAAGGTAATTCCTAGATTCTGTTCTCCCCTGCTGACATCTCTCCTGTCTGATTGACAAGCAGTGGCCACTAGAAGTAAGGCCATTCTGAGTAACTGCTGTTGCCTCTCTGGTCATACAGATGGCAGAGGATTGCTGCTTGACAATCGTTGGAAATCTCATAACCCCTGGCTCCAAGCTGGGGCTCTCGTTTGAGCGGAATGAAGACAAACAGTACTGGCACATCAGTCCCAGTGGCAGGATCTATAGCAAGATGAAACCCACGCTGGTTTTGGATATCAAAGGTAAGCAAATGTGTTATCTCATTACACTGTGTCTTAACCACATGGTATTTGCAGTGGGCTAGGCACTAAACGTGCCTATAAATTAAGGACAGTGTTATGGTTACTTTGATCTAGGCTCAGAAAGGACCTGATCAGCTAGTCTGACCTCCTGAACTAGACAGGCCCTAGGACTTATCTCCTTTTTCCTACCTAGACTTCAGTAACTCACAGTACTTGCTTATCTTGTATTCCCAGTGTCCACTCAGTGTAGATATCCTCAGTTAATTTTAGGTGGCACTGGGTGATGTGAATGTAATTATTGAAAATGCTGAAGCAAGAAGAGCCTAGCTTCTCATTAGCTTTAATTTGTGCAGAGCAAATTTTCTTACATAGTAGTTGTAGATGCAAGAGGCACAGGATGTTAGGAAAGCAAAAGCACATATGTACACTGATGTGATTAGATGCAAAAAGCTTTCTCAGTTGTTTATTAATGGCTACACCTTTCTTGCAAACATGAGGTTCTGCCATAGAAGCCTAAGATCTGTGTGCACTAGATGCATGCTTTACAGTCACTTCTGCTGCAGCAATTTAACTTGTGTGGATCCTGTTTCTGGACTTTGTTTTCATAGTTCCACAAGTCTGAAAAGGCAACCAATGAAATGATGAGCAGTATTAGCATAGTCAGATGTTCTTAAAGGTCTGCACATCTGGGTGGGGGGAATAATCATTTTCTATAGCTGTTGGATTTTTTTAGCTGTTTTAAAGGTTTGCATTGATGATGTGACATTAATTACATCAATAACAAAAAACCCACTCAAAACAAAATAACACAGAAAGAAAGAAAAATTCCAAAGTCAGAACTGTGAGAAGAGGGTTACCTAATGTCTGACCATAAATGACACTGGCACAAATAGTCACAAATTCTCCTTACTGCCATAAAAACCTAGTGATGTTTAATGATAAACTTCCCAGAAAGACTCCAGTTGAAGGGAGTGTATTTAGTCACAATGACTCTGCATAGCTTTTGCTAAAGTCAGTTCAGAGTTGCACCAAACAAGCAGAAATAGCATTATGCTGCCTTCTCTCCAGATAATCATGATAAAAGCAATTATGTATCTTGCATTTATAATTGAACTTCTCAGTTGATAGGTCTGGTGATGAAAGTATAGATTTTAGAAGCTTTTAAACCCTTGGTTTGAAAGAAGGTAAATCTGTACAGTGAATCAGAAAGAGCAGGTACATTTAGCTTGTAGTTGAGAAACCCTAGTAGGAACATGACCTGTTTCTGCCAGTTCTGCTGATCCGTTTGAGCATTAGTGAGTTCTCCAGTAAATGAATGCAGTTACCAATGCCACCTTGTGGATGCACAGGCACAGCACAAAGCCTTGTCCAGAGCACTGGTCCATCAAAGTAAATAGTCTCTTGTTCCACTGAAAAAAATTCTCATCTTTTCCCATTCTAGTCTGTTTGCATTCTGTCAGACACTGCTTACAAAGTTCTTCTGCTCTCACAGTGATAACTGAGCTGTGGAGCTAATGTTATGTTTTGGTACCTGCTGGCTAGGCTTTTTTCCTGTGGGAGTATTTCATCTGGTGTGCCCTTCTTTCTCCTCTCTCTCTGTAGAACTTGGCAAGTATTTCTGCTGTCTCTACTGCTTTTCAGTAATTACCTGGTAATGGTAGGGGGAGAAACCATGTTGGTGTTAACCTTCTGCCCTTTCTGATCTGGGACAGTGGCACCAGAAAGCCTCCCTCAGGTTCCTGAAGCAGAGAACAGCTAAGGTGCTTGAGGTGGCATTTCCTTAGTACAAAAGAGCTGCTTTTACATGTGCCTACCCCTGCAGGACTCTAGGTGTCTAGCATACTTCTGAGATCTGCTAGAATCCATAAAGCTTTCAGCTGCCAGGCTTGTCTTTCTGCCCATTCAGGGAGGGTGCAGAGTGAAAGATGGTGTCCATAGCGTCCTGTGCTCTGTGGAAATGGTTGTCTCTGATGGCTGCTTCCAGTGGGAATACTGCCTGCTATTGCAGATGTGTTGTACTACATGAGATGCATGTGTCCTGCACTTCTGCAGCATGTACTAGATCTGAGAAAGAAAACAGTCAGTTCTGACTTTTAGCTCTAGCTGAACATCTCTTTACTTCCAAGTTTAAGTAAGAATAGTAATGGTGCTCTTGTATGGGAACATGTTTGGCATTGCATCAGGTGAGTAAATCCAGCCTCTCTAAGAAAGGGTTGTATTTTGCATTCAGGTATGTCCAGCTGCTGGTGGCAGCAGCTGAACACTGGGTGATAATCTGTGTATGGCAACTTGTGATGCAGCTGGTCAAAATACAGGATTATCCTGGTGAAGAGTACATGAGTACCAGCCCTTGTCTCTGGTGTGGTCATGCTTGTTTTGTCTGTAATCAGCAGGATTTATTTAATTGTGTCAACATCATCGCTAGAGCAAAGTGACAACTGTTGAGGGGAATCTGAACAGCCAAGTGTGTGACTTTTGGGAAGTGAGAGTCTTAAAGGAGCTACACCTGCCTGTACTGCAGTGTTCCCTTCCTTTCCTATCCAGGCTGAAAAAGCCAAGGTACTGAATTGCTGAAGGAGTGGAGAGGAGCAGGCAGGCTCCCTTGTTTCAAAAGCAATTCCAGAAGCAGGCAGTGATGAAAAGGAGTGTGTCTTTTCAGTGCCTTGGGGAGAAGAGAAACTGCCTACACCAGCCCTTCCTAGAGTTGTCCTGAAAGCCAGAGTACATGTCTGTTCTTTGAGGGCTAATCAACACTGCCTTTTCTTTGCAGGGGGTGCACAGTATGACTGTGATCATGTTGTTGTCAACACAGTCACCGAAGAGAAGTTAACGCAGTGCTGGGAGCCCCTGGTTGTATGAGCGCAGACCAGCAGGGATGCTGTTTGAATTAGCCACTGTTCCACAGACTAGGATTGGCACTGCCATCTCTGAAGGATGCAAGATCAACAAGGAGAGTTTTTGTCTTGTCTTTGCAGTTTTTAGAAGAAGCAGCAACAGAATGGTTTCACCTCTATCTAAGATTATTATGCCCTTAAAAACCTGAGTATCTCTCAACCTTACTGTTTTTCTTATAATTATCACAACTCAGTGTGACAGAGAGTGGTAGTATGCCTCAGGCTAGAGTGGAAGAACTAAAGGTGGGAAGAGACCTCCATGGAGTTAAAATCATGTCAGTAAGTAGTTAATACAGAATAGTCAAGGAGCATTATTCTAAATTATTTTTCAGAGATGTCTTTTTTTAGCTCAAAATTAATTCAAGCTGATTTCCTAAAGGACAGAAGTGCAGTGTGGATGTGGATATAGCAACCTGGACCTGGTGTGGTCATGCTGGTATTGCTATATGGGTTGTAGTATAGAAAATACTCACTACTGAAAATTAATATATTTGTTTAACTGGAACAAACTTATGTTTACTGAAAGTTTAAAGGCTGCTAGCACACAGCACATCCAAAGAATTTTGAACATGTGTCTTCAGAGAGAGTTAGTGCAAATATATGCCCTAAATTAAGAAAAAGTCTAGATTTTCTCATGTAGAGACAATGTAAATTGGTAGATGTTTGTTAGGAAAAGAGGCTGCATCAGAATGTGAAGAACTTGCCCATTTTCTAGGCTGCCTTCACTTTCTGAATTGCAGGTATTTTACTTCTTTGCCAAGTCAAATTTTTACCTTTTTAAAACAGTTCCAGTAAATATAATCTTCCTGAACTACAAAATAATACAGAAAATAAGTATTCTTAGGCAAAGTGTCACTAAAGATGACTGCAACAGCACCTAAATGCTGTGGTTCCTAAGTTTTCAGCCACTGCTTGCTGGGAGTCTGGCATTCTCCATGGTAAGCCCAAGTACTCCTGGAGATGTTGGAGAGCAGTGTCTGCAGTGGGCTGTTGGCTCCCGGTTGCTGCTGGGCAGAAGTGTCAGGCTCTGCTCTAGTAAGGGGCCTAGCCAAGCCTGGATACATGCCCAGTCACAAGGGCTGTGTCTGTTCAAAGTAAGCATTAACTGGTTTAGCAAAGAGCTTGTGACATGTAAGACATACTGATGACTGCAGGTTCTGCTGCTGCCCTGCTCTTAACCTGGTTTTGTTAGTTTTCCTTAATGATGTTGGCAGAAAGGTAAAATACAAAGTCTTGTACTATGCTGCTGTGTTTTGTGCTGGCTTAGACCAGTGTTATTACAAGCTGCTCCTAGGAGCATTCAGGCCTTTGTCTTGCATAGTAAGTCTGTTTAAAATTAAACTTTCATTACTATTGTATTGCCTCAAAGGATACTGGTGCTGTTATTGTTACCACCCTAGAGGAAGTGCCTTACTAATTTTCCTCCTTTTGTACAGACCTACTGAAGTTTTGTTGCTCTGAAATGTGCTGCTTTTAGTTCTTCATAGAAACTGTTCCAGGTTCCAGACTGGTACTCTGTCATATTGATGTGCTCTTGCTATATATTACATAGCATTTTACAAATAAATTTAAGTTGGGTAACTCTTATTGAAATTCTTTTTGAAGGCAGAAGGGTGATAGTTTACAGTTAGTTTTGCTTCTGTCTTGTGCCCTTCTCTGGCCATAATTGCTCTGTGACAGGTAGCTAATGAGGAGTCAGTGTGTGGTGTGGAACAGCTGCAGGCTCTGAGGAATGGGTGCTTCTCCTCTGCAAGCACATGACCAGTACATTAGCAACAGGGGGGGCCACAGTTCCCATGGCTGCTGCTCCTGGCCCCTGCTGGAAGCACTGCATGACATGGGCTCTCCAGCACCTAGCTGCAGCACAGCTGGTGCAGATCTCAATTAAGAGCCTACCACTTTCCTTTCATCTACCTGCATAATGACAGGCAAAGTCACTCCATAGCCCATCTCTGGCCAAATGGTAAGTTTGGAAACAGACCAACAGACACATACTCCTCAGGCACTTCACCCCAGCAGCAGGGACAGGGGATGTGGCAGGAACAAGATCCCCTGATAACTGACCAAATCACATCTAGCCTCCCTGCATAAAGACTGTAGTCAGCTGAATCTGTGCCAGGAGTTAGGCAATTAGAATAATTATCAGTTAGAGATTGATTTTTGTGCCATGCTTCTCCTCAGATTAGTGATGCCATGAGAAGTTTGCCTGTCAAGATTAAAGTACCAGTCTTGAGACAGCAGTGTGACCACTTAATGCAAGAAACATTTACAGGTTCTGAGAATGAACTGTACTGAGTAATAATATATAATAATAAAGGTGAACAGAACTAGGACAGGCCAAGGAAAAAAGGACAGCAGAGATTTCATCTAGACAATTAGGTAAGTGTCCCTCACCATTTCAGGACCTTAGCTAAAACATATGGAAAATAAAAGCTCCAAGATCTGCAAACTGAAACTGCTGCTCTTCCCCTTCCTCCAAGAGTGAGGCTGTTTCTGCTGAAGTCACAACTGCCTTCTGAAGGTGGGTCTCATGTAGAAATACCTAAGGCACACTGGTGGTTCTTGTCTGCACAGTAACAGTTACTAACAGGCAGAGTGTGAAGGGATCAAAGAGGCTTTTCTAAAACAAGACTTAAAGGAAGTTATGCATCCTGTGTGAGCTTTTCAAGAAGACACAGTTGCTACATCCCACTTCAGGGTCAAGTGTCATTTACCAGTAAAGGACTGACTGCAGAGAGTATCATGATCAGAGATGCTTTAATTTTTACTAAGTACATTGATGACTGTTTTCCCACGTGCATGTCCTCCTTCCAACTTCAGAAAGGCCTTTGGAACTTCAGGAAAAGTGAAGACTTCATCAATAACAGGTTGGATCTGCAGAATAAAGAAAAAGTGTCACTGTCTTAGGAATAAAATAATGTATCACTTTCACACTTCAAAATGCTGTGAAGAAAGGGGGGAGGTTCTTTTATAGTATTGAGGGCAAAAACTGCCCAATGCTGTAGAGACACTAGTGTCTAACTTGTTTCAGGGAGCTCTCTGCACACAAGAGAAGGCTTTCTACTTTGTGCCCAGGTTTTGAAACATCATTACTAGCAGTTTGGAGCCCTCATCTGGGACTCTTCAAGTCACCACACAAGGGGCCGAGTCCCTTGAGAAGCTGACACTGTTTCATCTTTTTGTTGTCCACAGTGATGCACTGAGGAAAAGAAAGAACAGTTTTTATCTTGTAATTCTCTGCTGGTGTTCTTGTTAAAGCCAAGAATTTTGAAAAGGTCAGATGTTGTAAAGATACCTGTGAATCTAGTGCCTATCCACATCAGTACATGCAGCAGTAGCCTTAAGAGACTTGGCCACAATCAAGGGGAAAAGAAAAACCCCAACAATTAAGTCCAAAAGCATTTGTTGCTGAGTCATTTGGATACACTTAAAAACTCAGCCACTGTATATTTCTGTGGGAATAGGTCATTAAGCCAGCTTCCACTGACTGCTATTTTGGCATTCATTTTGTAAAGTACATCTTCTGGATTGGTTTAGCCCCGTTTCTTAATCATGAAGGTGAATTACCCTGTTGTTCACTGTTCCCACTATTAGCTAAGGAGCCTGAAACCCCTATGAGCATTTTCTTCAGACATTATAGTGTACTGACAGAGGCAGAAGTAATCCCAGCTGCTTCTGAAAATTACTGCTGCTCCAAGCAGTGGACCTTTTTCTGTGATCAAGGTCTGAGTCAGCTTTCCAAGGGCCAATATAACATCTGTGTACAAAAGAACCTGTGACACCTCCTCCCTAAGATCCTAACATCAGCCCAATGCATGTTCTTGCATTGGTGAAGTGATCCTAGGCCTTTTACCAGAGGAAAACATTAACAGCAAGAAGAGTCTGCAGCTAGCTCTTGCAGTGATGAAGATCTGAAGTAACAAAGATCCCAACACCCTCTTTACTGTGCTAGAAAAAGATCCCTGTTACTTGTGTCAGTGACAAAATACCTTCAGGCTTTTTCCTCACAGCCACTACACTGTCTTGTTGAGTATGCTAGAGCTGGGAACTGTCCTCTCCTGGTAGGTATAATATAAAAGGAATGACGAGCAATAAGGACACAAAGAGTTTGGCAGCCTCAGAACGGCACTAGCTTTCCAAAGGCTTACTTAGACCAGGAGGGGGAATGTATGACATGCTGCTTAGAAGGTGAATGTGCAGCACTACCACAGAAAAGGTTTTATGTGCACACATTGTCCAAGCAGCAGCACTGACCACCCAGCACCCTCTCAACAGCACAACAGATGCAATCTGGTGCTTGCTTGTGCTCCTGCAGGATCTCTTTAACTCTATTCATATGCAGTGCCTTAACCTTGAAGTCCATTCATTGCACTAAAATAACTGCAGCTTTTGTAACTACTTCAGGATATCAGTAATCTATTACATTGCAGTATCTCTCATCCTCTCACTAGATTTTCTCTTTTTTTGGTCAAGGCAAGCTTAGCAGTAGTGTCAAACTTTACATAGCAGAAAAGTAGGAACAAGTGAACCTCCTCCAAAGAAGTAGTCAGAATTAGCAGCCACATCACTGTAAAAGCAACTGTGCAAATAAATAAGTTCACTAAGTGCCTCAAATTGGCCATGCTACAGGGTCCAAGGCTGGGTAATTCCTTCTTGTTCTGCCAGGCCAATCTCTGTAAACAAACCCCTAGTAAAGTGAGTAGTAACACACCAGAGAAGCCACAGAGATAACTATGTAACACTTTCCATTGCTCAACTGGGGAAGAAATGTGGGATGTGAATGATCAAGACAAAATGATGTTTGGTTAGCAGCAGCATGGAGTGGGAGTATTGTCCTGGACATCATCACCTAAGTCAGGGACGTGGACCCGGGGCAGCATAAACAGTGAGACAATGGTTTGGGGTGAGCCAAGCATCTGAGTAAACATTTGAGTACACTGCAGCTGTTGTGACCATCAGCAGGAGGAACGTGCTGCTGATCAGCAGGGACTGTTTTGAGGAAGCCTGATGCTTGCTTTCACAGCAGAAGCTTGGGAAAAAACAATTCAGTAACCTTGTTGAGCTAAGCACAAGTGCAGCACTTGTACAAGTGCTTATTGTTAATGGCAGTTACATACAAAGCTGTGCTGTACATAACCTCAGCCTGCTGAAGCATAGACAGATGACCCTAGCAGGCCAAGAGGCTGGGAAGAGGGGAAAGGTATTCAGGGAAGAAAGCAGTGCAGCAGCACAAGGGATGTGAAGCACAAGGGATTCCAGGGAAAGGCAGAAGTTCATTTCAGACACCTGCAGCAACTGAGGGGAAAAAAAATGAGTAAGCAAGCCACTTCAGTATTTTGCTACCTGCAGTCATCTACAGTAGGCTGCAGCTTGTAACCCTGACTGAAGGAGGCATGTTAACATCCTCAGGTAAGGTTCAAAGCATTGCATTTGAAAAGTGGTGACAGAGGGGTTCAGAGGAACCCTGAATTCAGCCTCACAGTTGCATGCACCACACACTCTGCTGTGCCCATCTGCTAGGTTGATGTAACCTCTAGCTCCATTTAAACACTGGCTTTAGGCAGTGCTATAGAGAGACGTGAATACTAAACTGATGATCCTGGCACTCTAGAGCATTAACCAGTTTATCTGGCTGGCTGGTCAGTCCCATTGTCTGACTAACCCTGAAAGGGCTGACCCTGGTGCAGCACAGTGATTCACTCAGCCTTTACCATAATCCACTGACTAAGATAAAATTTCTTCCTGTGAGCAGACAAACAAGCAGGGGAGCGTCTGCTGTTTGCTGAATGTGTGATAATAAATGGAGATTAACTGGATAATAAAAACACTGCCTCTTTACAGCCATGCATCAGTTCCTTGCCAGAGGACACCTATTTGTTCAGGGAAAAGGGATTAAACTAAAGTCTGGGAGAGAAAGGATTACATGCACCCACATTGAAATCTTTATCTGAAAACAGATTGGGCCTGAAAGGTATTTTCTTCCTCTTCATTCTCTCTGATGCAGGACATACTATAGAAATGAATCTCAGGTCTCTTGAAATGAACTCATGTGTTTGGAAAACAAAAAGAGCAGTTGCTGATGCTGATGAGGTCTAGCCTACATGGAACACAGAAGCAGTATCCCAGCCTATCCAGCTCTGAATGCAGCAGGCAGCACACAGCTGCTGACAGGAGTTGGCTGCTCAGCAGGAACACACTCCTGCTAAGGGCAAATTGAAGCCCACCCTTGAAGGTCTCCATTTCTGTGGTAGCAAGGAGACAGTTCAGATGTATCAGGAGAGGACAAGTGAGAAAACACAAAGGGCATGAAGAGGGCTTCGACCCTCATTATTATCAACAGGTCGCTCCAGTGGGTGTGGAGCCGCTTCTCGCCGCTGGAGGGAGAGCTAGAACCTTGCCATTCTCAGGAGAGAAACAAACCCAACCTCAGAAGACCTCAGAGCTAGCCTAGTTCAAAGCAGACAAGAAAAAAGTCCCCTCAAGCTCTGGGCAATGGCACTGCTGATGGCCGTGTCAAACCTGCAGGGCAGCCTTGCTGTGCAGAGTGCCCCCCGGCTCCTGCCACCCTGTGCACACCCCCTGCAGAAGCCTCGCTAAGGGATCCCGAGCCTGCTGGTGGCTGGGCACGCACTTGCCTATGCACAGAACAAGAGCTGTTACGTGCTCCACCAGGCATCAAAATCCTCTTGAGGGTTTGCCATGATGGAAAAGACCTGCTTGCCCCTGTGACTAGCTCAGTTAGAAGATAATGGATGTCCTCCTCCAGAAATGAGCACCATGCCCAAAGGAGGTATATGAGCACAAATGCAGAGCTTGATACTCCCTTTTGGCTGTCAGTGAGTGTCCCTTCAATGCCAACAAGAGACTTGAACAAAAGCCATTACAAAGAACAGTCCCTGTCCTATAACTATTAAACAGTAGTTACCTGCTCAATACTTCGTTGTCAGCTCATGGCACAAACACTAGTTTGGGACACTGCTGTTTCTGTTACTTCTTGCCATTACCCAAGCATCTCCTCCTCTGCTGCACTCAACTTCCACGTTCTTTGGGTCTCAGTCCCACTCCTTTCTTCATCCCTCCTTTCCCTTAAAATGGCATGCAACAGTGTGTACTAAGCTTCATACTGCTTGCCAACATTAGGTTCTAGGGTCAACCCTCACTGAAGACAAAAGATTCAAGTCCTTACCTCCTGGAACACCTGGCTGTGGTCATGTGTCCTGTGGGTAGCTTCCCACCCATACAGGAGTATGGTTTTGATTAACTTGCATGTCAGAGAATATGCACTTTCACCCCAGAGCACACTAAAGGACATCAGGTATGTGATATTTCTGTCCTAAATGCCTAACAGAAGTCAAAATGATCCAGCCAATGATTCAGTCTCATATGCCCATGAGAAAAGCAGTGGTGTAGTGGTTAAGACATAGGAATGGAAGGTCTGTGTCCTGGGGTCTACTCCCACAGTCATCTCACCAACACCTGCATTACCAAGTTTTGGTTGTGTTTTCAAGCCAGGGTACATTCATTCTTATCAAGACTCATAACACAACAGCAGCCCACAGGAACTCATGGGTATCATCTACAGCCATTACAATTCTGTCAGATAAACCCCAGTTAAGCAGCTACTGGGGTAGTTTGGAGTGTAGAAGAGGCTAACAAAACCCCTACTTTATTAATTTGCCCTGGTACAACAGCTTCTACAGAACACAATGAAGAGCAGCAAGAAACTGCAACAAGCCCAGAACTGTAGTGTATGCCAGCCTAGCCCAAGCTGAAATCAGGGGAAATGAGGAAGATCCTGGGTTTAGTTACCTACTGACCCATGCTGAAAAATTACTACCTAAAGGAAAAAGCAACACTCTTCTGGAATCCCCTAGCAGTCATGTTCCTGGTAGTTGTCCTGACATTCATGTTGCTAATTAAAGCAATCTGGGGCAATGCTACCATATAATTAAGACACAACAAACTTTATATTGCAGATATATGTATACACATATTTCTATATGAAAGCATATTATATATTATGTATATAATAGAAGACTAGTCTTGCATGTCTCCTCAGGTCTCAGCAAAGTCAAGTCACAACAGACAGGAGCTGTGACCTCACAATTCACTGCTGTGCTGGACAAAATTCCCTCCTACACAAAAGCTCTGAACACTAGGACCAACCTTCTATAGAATATGCAATTATACCAGGCTGAAGCAACATTTTGATTAAATACCTGCTATATGATGACATTTTTCCAGACCTGATTTTAGTTTATGTGAATTTACCTATTCAAACATTATCTCTCCACAGCATGCAAGATTTCCACTAGTCTTCTTCATAGCCACTTTATGATGTAATCACACAGCACTTCCTTAAAGAGCAAAAGCAAGTTACCACATCCTGGAGGAAGAGGAGCAGATGTGTTTTAATAAAAATCACAGTGTTCTTTTGGTGGCTGTGACAAAATGCTCTTCCTTTTGGAAAAGAAAAGACTGAACAGAGCTTTTGGCAACCTCTCCTTAAGCAGCATCTCTGGGCAATAGCCAACCAACCTGACAAGCAAAAGTACTGCAACACAACACCAGAAAATTAAAAAGAAAACAACAGTTCAAGCCTTGCAGCTCAGCATGAAGAAGGATGGTCATCAGAATGAGTGTGACTGACCAGTGAGAGTGGGGAGGACTAATCTCTAGTCAGTTTAGACACTGAAGTTCAGAACCACCAGCCTAGACTCCTCTCATCTCTATGAATATCAAAAGGCTAATGTAGCATATTGAGGCTTTGAATGTTCTCCAAACCTGGCACCTCTAGCTGTGCTCCTCTCTGCAGTAATTCCACTCTCTGTCTTTATGGCTGTGCAAAGGTATCTTAAGGTACCTGAGGTGACCCACCCTTGGGTAGTGTCTCCTTCACTCTCCCATCTTAAATCATGGCCATCCAAACAACTGAAAACCCAAGTGATATTAAGTGGGTGACCACTTCCACTTGAGTTATTTGCTTCCTGAACAGCAAAGACTGGCAAGAGAACACAGCTGAATTCCACAGTGTAACAGGGAATCTCAGAGCAAGTCACCAAGGTGGATAAAGGGCATTAGCTCTCACTAGCAGAGAGAGAAATGACAGCAGTCAAAGGCTGTGTGGTTTGTACAGAAGACAGCAGAGTACTAAGCCACCAGAAATACTGCACACTCACACCTGCACTGCATTTAAATGGCACTGAATTAAAAATGAAAACTTTAAATTTCTCCAGGGCTGCATCTTAACAAACATCCTCTCACTGTCCAGCAGGAACATACAACAGTGATCCCCCTGAGGACACCAAGGAGTCTTTGGAGCTTGCCTTCCTCCATCAGGCTTTATAGAAGGCCAGGTATGCACTCAGTGATAAGTTAGAGGCTTTCTACAAAATCATGTGCTTATATGACTTCAGAGTATTTTCCCCAAGGAGGAAAAAGTTAAGCAAGCAGCACAAACCCCAAGATTGCCAATGTCCAATCCACAAATGCATCAAACTAATTCCTAAGCCTTTCAGTGATGATGCTGGCAGCAGAGACCACTGATGATGCTTCAGCAAAGAGCCTGCCAGCAGATCTGTGTCCTCAGCTAAAGACTGTTGATTTCAGTTGCCTTTAGATGAGAATTTGCAATTCACCAGGAACACTCTGTGTGAGCTTTGCAAACCTCTGTTCCTTGCTGCAAAGATCATCCCTGTGAAGAGCCAGTGTCTTTAAACAAAATGCCCTTGTTGCTTATTCTTGATTTCCTGAAGGATTCAGAATCCTTTTGCTTTCACAAAGTAAGATCAGGAACTCAGACTAAAAATCTGTGTTGGTGCAAAAGGACTAAAAGCAACAACTGACAAGTCAATGTGATCTGTGCCTGCTTTAGGGGTAGTGCTCTGCAAAGATTCACTTCCTGCAACATCACCTCTTTAAACCATCAGCTCTTTTAAACTTCCTTTATTTAAATCCCTCCTCAAGATTTATACTCTCCTGAATAAAACCTCCCATTTTCAGGAGCTCTCCAGCTGCTCTCCTATTCACACTTCATACAATCTCAACATAAAGATTTCTGCAACAGAAAAGACAATTCACTGAAATCTCAAAATAACTAAATCTGCATTACTCAAAACTGTGCTCACTCCAAACTACATGAGCAAACTTTGCTGCCTGCCCTGAGTCTTCCTGCTACACTTTCACTGCTGTGTGTGTGTTTGGTTTTGTTTTGTTTTGTTAACCTTCTCATTTATTCTCTTCTACCCAAACATAAACATTTCTTTTCACTTGGTTATAGGGAACAGTGGTACACTTCTCCCAGTAATTCTCTCCTGCCTTCTTCCCAAACACCTACTCTTCTGTATGGATGATCTGTCCACCTAAGAGAACTCTTGAGTCTGGACAATAAAGGCCATAGACTTATTAACATCTGTCTAAGTGAAACACATCTGGGTCTTATAAACTCCTGATGACAGCATGGGTGTTTACAGGAGCATACAAAAAGAGAGTGCAATGCTGCTAGAATAATGACTATGCAGAGAAGCAGTTTGACATTATGACTTGGTTTTGCATAGAGAATAAAAAGTCTCCCATGATCATCTTACAAGAGAAAGTCCATCAGGACATCCAGGTATACATGATGTAAGTTTTAAATGGCTTTACAACTCACCTGTCCAGACTATTCAGCAGAGAACCCTGACTGAGCCCTATCTCTACTGCATAAACAGGTGCTTCCCAAGAGGCTTTCATGGGCAGATTCTGCATTTGTTTTGCATACAAGGTAGGAACAGAACACAAAACAAGCTGTGACTGGCTAAGAATCAGGACAAATGGTAACAGCAAAGCCAAGGGCATTTCTGTTTCTTAGACAGTCATAATTTAGATGTGATTGGATGCTATCACAGGATGAGGAGCATCTTCTAGGGTTTCTTTCTTGACCAGGGGATAATGCCTACAGCACTGGACATAATGCAAAGCAGAGTGGTGCAAAGCAGTAACCAGGAAGACACTTCACTACAGCTTATTTGCTGTAGCAGCTTCCATTTATGAGTAGGTAACTTTTTAGGAAACACAGGCTTTCCACTGGCTGTGTCAGCAGCAAGCTGGTGATGAGGGAGGAATAGGAGTGGCTGAATTCAGGAGGATTTTTTATTCTGATCAGCAGCACTGAGGTGGCAAATAGAAGCAGTCAAACCTGAAGTATGGCAGCAATTTAATTACTCTTCTCCAAACTCTGGAACATAATGCACAGCAGAAAAGATCAACACCTGAACTTTGAGAGCTCTCAATTTTACTAACAGGGCACATTTGGAGCACAAGATGGCCTGACAGCTCACATACTGGAACTCCCAGCAGCCATGGCACTCTCCTTCCTCTTCTGCTACCACACAGAAAGATTAACAGCAGTTCTCTGTATTCTCTGCCATGGGAATTTTGGCACCACGAAATCACTCAAGAGGATATTGCCAGGACCTAGAGCACCACACAGTCCAGTAAACAGCCCATAACACACATTCTGCAATAAGCTCATAAACCTGAAAAGATCAGAAAAGCACCAATCTATTTGCCACTTCCTGCCTTTCCTCCAAGTCCACTAAGTGATTCCCAAAAGCCTGTGAATGCTCTCAGTCATCCTAGGCACTGTGCTGAATTAGCACAAAGATAGATTCTGAAGCACTGAAATAATGAACCACAAGATCCCTGGCACCACTCTGCCAGGGCACTGCATCTATGACCTGCAATAATCTGACCATTCTAGTTCCATGCACACTATGGACAGCACTCCTGATCCCCTAGGCTAAGCAGTTTTGCCCATGCAGATACACAGTCATTCATTCTGGCCAAAGAACCAAATGACCTCTCTGAAAACACTTCCAACACCAAACTTCAAGCTCAACGATTCCCACTGGCAAAAATAAACATTCCCTGGACTTCCTTTTCTCATAGCTTAGGAAGCTTTGTGTTTTTCAAACCAGGTAGGGTGGAGAGGGAGAAGGCAGAGCAATCTTAAGGGTTACAAACTCCTGAATTCCATGCAAAAGGCAGAAATCAGAAACTGGAGCCAATCAATCGTTAACAACTTTCCCTCACTCTGACTCCCATCACATTTTATTCCCTAATTGTGAACTACATCATTTTTGACTCAAAGCAGCATCTCTTTCAGCACAAATCCCCAAGTAACCAGGACTGACATACCTTTCCAGAATCAACTAGTTCTGCTATTTCATCCAAACTTGGGCCACTTGGCATAAAAAATGCCCACCGGTAATGGACTCCTTTAAGGAGATGCTGCAAGAGAGACCACAAATATATTATTAAAGCATCATGAGAGAAAACTGAAATGGGAACTACAATTAATGAGAGAAGCACCAGAGAAGGAACTTTAAGGAAAAGACATGGAAATTATATGCTAGTGCCCAAAAAAGGAGTGACCTAAGCACATGGATTAAATGTACAGACAGGGATGTTGTCTCACCACAATTGGATCGGGGTGAACTCTGTGTTAACTGCACAAGTCAGCTAGTTGAGAAAAACAACCACCTTGGCTCTGCAGCTAAAAACAGCATTATTTGTTACATAGGAGAGAAATGGTGCTGTAGGATTATACACATTCAGCAAGGGGGTGAAATAAACCCAGCAATATGACATTTAGAACCTTCCATCTCAGTGTCCCCGATTAAATTTTCTCCCCTCACATCTGCTGAAGTCCCCACTGTCCAGTGACAGATGGCTGCTCACAGGAAAAGCATTAGGGGAGGATCTCACAAGCCCAAGTCAAGAGCACCTCTTCTGAGTAAGTCATTACAAGAACAAGAGCTGTCATCTGCCAGAGTGATGATTTTTAATACCTGGCATACAGCGCTTCTCATGGTGGAAACATGCAGACTGAGAAATAATATTGTATGATTTTCACAGCCTTTTCATTTTTGTTGAGCTTTCCTTTGAAAGTATTGGTGCAGGACTTAGGATCTCATCCAACCATGCCATCCCAGGAATACCACAGCCACTGCTTGAAAAGCATTCATTTGGAGAGCAGCTATACACGTTGAGAGAAGAAAGGAAGGTTCTAAAAAGCCTCACAGATCTGGCCACTGGCAGAGCTTTTTAAGATCCAGTTAGGAAAACTAGCAAAATCAGTGTCACTATCCAGACACATGAACATGAAGGAGATGAAAGCCTTTCTAGCCACCCTCAACCACTGCTACTACTCTCTGGTGCTGGAACAGGGTGAGAGAATCAGTCATGGAACAACGTTTTGAGAGAAAGCCTGACCAGCCTAAAGCAAGGAGCAAAACAGTTCAGTGAGGCAGGGACTGCTCTGTGACATCTGAAACACTAGCTGGCAGCAGGACTCACAGGGAGGCCATATGGAAAAGGCCACAATGAAAGCACAATAAGGAATCAAAAGTTCAAAGCACCCCAAAGCAGCACAGAGACCAATCAGCACCACCTCAACACTTCTCCCAGTGCAAGTGAAAAGGAAAGCATACAAAAGCCTCTGAAGTATACTTAGTGATACAGGAGGAAAACACAGTAGAGGTCTCTAGATGAGCCACATGACTAGCAAGAGAAGCCACAAAGGAAGCCACTAGGGTACTAGGGAACACGGAAGTATAAGGATGTTGTCAAATACCTTTACAGTTTTGGAACCAACAGTGACTCCTGTTTGCAACATGCCATCAGCCACTCCAAGCTTGTCCATATTGATCAGGAAAGGTGTCACTAAGGTAACATATGTTGCTCCTGACCATTTCTTCAGGAGATCTAGAGCCCACTTCTCAGTGGACCCACCAACATTATCTAGGATGAAATCGAATCTGCAGACATGTAAAGAACAGGTTTAAAAACATAATAGATATGCAAATAATTTCATCATAATTAAGCTAATTAATATCAGAACTTGGATGGAGTTGACATTTTTACATCTCACTGCAATACAAAACAATAAGCTGCCTGCCAGATGGTGGCAAGAAAGTCCCAAGACTTCAGCTAAATCCCAGCTTTACTATATAATGGGAGTTAAAATTACAGGTTATTGCTCCTTCACTGCATAGCGGACACAGGCTATATAGCTAAATTAAACTCCAAAAAGCAGACTCTCAGATGCACAGCTACACTGCTTAAAGCATTCTAGAGCTCTGCCTTTTCAGCCCTCCCACTGAGACTACTGCAACACTCTGGAGGTTTGGTCCTAGCATTGAACAACATGGTATGTCCATGGAGAAACTGGTCTGGACTCCTGCCCTGAGTAGGAATATCTCCTGTACAGGCTGCACTCACAGGGAAGTCAGTTCCAGTGGCCAAAGTTACATCAATCTACTCACCCTTATCTCCTCACATCTCTTCTGTGACCCAATTCTCAGCTTCACTTCAAAAAGGGGGTTTTTTGACTTCCTTATTTGTTTGGAGAAATTCTACCTCTACTGACAGCTCTTCTCTTTGCATCTACCTATTCCATGTAGAACCTAACTATGCAAAGGGTCTGAAACCTTCCCCCCACCCTGTGGAAATGGCATATGCAGCCTCTGGCAACAAGCCACAGTCTCAGTGTTCCTTCTCATTATCCCAGCATGGAAGCCTGTAAAAGCTGAATAGGGCAACAGGGAGCTCTGCATCTATTGTGCTAGATGTACAGCTCATTCCCTTTTTCACCTGTAGGTTTCCAGTAATCTCCAGATTGCAGAAGATATGCATGTACACATACCTCTAACCTAAACAGCCTATAAATAAGAGGGAAAACACCTCATGCAAATTAAAAGAAAAGTTCTTATCTCTGGACAGACATTTTTCCTGCCTGTCTCCCAAAGATGTGATTTCATGTTAAAGTCCAAACAACCTAACAGCTGCCAGCAAGAGAAATTAGAATGACGAAAACTAATGCTCCAGGAAAAGTTAGCTGAGCATGGGGTCTGAAGTCAGTATAGCTGAAAAAGGGAGGGAAGCAGGAACATCCCTCTCAGTACACCTGACTGATCTGCTCAGCCATCTCAAAACTACACCCTAGGGCAGTGCTGTTGGTATCTCCTTAAGAGGGTCATTTGCTAGCATTGGTGTTTAGCATACAAGATGCTGAATTGCACAAACACAGATTTAGCACTGCTTACAAACTGCAAAGCTGGTTGCTGTATGTGCTGCCCATACAGATAGTGCCAGGCCCCTCAAAGCTGACCTCAGGCCTGCTGATCATCACATCACTGTCAAAGGGCACATGCCTTCCTAGCACAGTTACCAGGAAGATTCAGCTTCTAGTTCCCCTCCCACAAAGTGAATTCAATCCAGCTAACAAGAGCAGTGTGAATGCCATATTCAAATCCAAGTCACAGCAGACTAAGTTTAAACATATGGAAAGATCACAGAAGAAAAGAAAATACTTAAGTTCTAGAGAAAAGCCCCAAGCTAGTTTAAACATAACTGCTGTGACAAGAGAAGTGTAATTGTTTATCAGAGGCAGCCACACCCAATGGTACAGAAATTTGCTCCCAGTTGAGTTGGTTAAAGACCTTCAAGCAAATCACTTAACTGCTTCATTACATAGTTCTTCCCTCTAGAAGATCAATTTTACTATTTACTAACCTGACATAGGATTTCTGAGACTTAGTTTAATTTATTCATGCTCTGTAAATGCTCCAAGATCCTTGGATGGAAGCTGACAAAACCATTCAACTCACAGGCACTGAAAAGCAGCATGTGAAAGTGAGCTTGCCTCTGCAAGCCCAATTAATTGGCTTAGTCTCACAATGAAACCTGTGCTTGGGATACTCACTTGGCAAACTGCATTCAACAAGGGCTGGGACGAATTTGCTTTACAAAGTAACACTTTAGAAATGGGGGGAGGGAGGAAAAGGAGTTCTGATAGACTGGAGTCAAGCAATCAAAAGGCAGAAAGGTCTGACTGCCAACTCCATCTCAGTGTTACACAAGACAAACACTTACAGAGGTAATGCTTTGAGCTGCTCTTCCAGATTTCCAGATCTGTAATCAATCACATCATCAGCTCCAAGCTTCTTCATCAGTGTGCTGGCATCATGAGAACAAACTGCTGTCACATGAGCACCCCAGGCCTTCACTAGCTAAAAACAAGAATAAAGAAGTCCAAAGATTTTTTTCCTATTTACAGAGCAGAGTTGATAATGAAAAAGAGAAAGATAATGAGAGCAGGCTACATATTTCAAGTCACACAAACCAGAGACTTCCTGCAACCAGACTGTGAAACGGGATCTTGCACTGCCTACACTCACGACTCCTTCCTTTAAAGTCCTCCCTTCCTGCTCTAGACTAATACAATGTAACAAATGCAAAGCAATAAACCTGACAGTATTTCACATGTGGAAATACTGATCAGCTGGATCAGACAAATCAGTCAGTAGCCTGCTATTTCACTAGTCCTTCCCTCAATTCCCTTCTGTTCTATTTTAATTCTCATGTTGAATAGTTTGAAGATGCACACTGGGCATGCTGGTTTATATTACCTGCACAGCAAATGTACCAACTCCTCCTGAGGCTCCTAATATTAATACTCTGTAAGAGAAAATTAAAATATATTAAATAATTCTTTGAATAAACTCCATAGTTACTAGGTATTCTAATGCTCTGTCTCCATTTAGCCTAGATTCAGTGCTGAGCTCTAGCAGTTGCTCTATCCCCTGATGAACCTCCCCCAGCCCTAAGGGGGGATCAGACACCCCTAGGTTGAAATGAGAATGGACTTAATGAAACAGCAAAACTAATACCAATAGAAAGCTATATTCTTCCCAGTGAATGTGTGGCAGTTAAAATAAACAGAAAAACAGTCCTTAGGAGCCCAAGCAGGAGACCCTCCCACCCTCAGCTGAGTGTGACCTCGATGTTCTGAGATACAGCTGTGAGCCGACTCAGGTCACCTGCCCTGGCTGACTGGGAACTGCTAACAGCCTGCAGACCATGGCTGGGCTGTGACTCCAACCCAGAGAAACCAGGACATGCTTCTTACACAGCTCTAGCACCAAATCACTTTAAACAAAAGATTGTATTTGTCCTGCAGTGTTACTTATGGGTTAACTCTTCAGATAGCCAATAATGGGACTGAACACTGCTGATTGTGTCTCCTGTGCCAAGAGAATTATCCCAGCACAGCCAAAGGGATTTCCTCACATGTGCATTCCACTAACTCAATGTCCTTGTGGGTCCCTTCCAGCCCAGAATATTCTGCAATTCTGTGAAATCCAGGCAGTGGAGCTGTCAGGCAGTAACATTTATTATCCAAAAACCCCTATCCCTGTCCTCACTTTCTCAACTGTAATTGCTTAGTTTGCAGAAAATTAGGTAAGAGTCTTTCTGCCTCTCTGCTGTATCTCCTGAATCAAAAAAATCTGATTCACCAACATTTTACACAAATTGGTGTTATCTGAGAGAAAAAGTAGGTAGTATCACATTATTTAGGGACACTGGGAACTTCAGAATATAGAGAACATAATCTTCCTCTATTGCAAAATCTTTATCTGAATGAAAGACAAAAATACAATGAAGCAGCCTCACAACAAGGAAGTTTAATTTCTATTAAATTAGGATATCTGCCCTTTTCTTTGGAAAAAAAAGAGAGTAGGATTTTTCCAGTTCAGTATATCTCAGCAAGAACCTGGAAATGCCAGGTTGTGGAAAATGGCACACAAGAAAGAAAAGGAAAGAGCATATCACCAAATTATTATTAAGTGAGAGTTCATTCTAACTGAGCACACTGTCCTAAATTCCATACAATGAATGCAAGTTTAGCTGCGTGGGAACCTTACTGCTACTAAACTAATCACTCTTCAAAAACTTCAGCCAGCTATTTGATTAACTAACTAACCAACAGGAAGTTAATTAGTAAGAAAGCCTTGCTCCTGAGGTTACAGTGGTTGGACTTTGGACCCATTTGCTAGTTCTAGGACAACAGGAAGATCCTAGCTGAAGCCTTGGCATAGGACTGGGGAACATCAGGTTTCTCAGAACTTCTGTTTGCCAGAAAAAAAATGATTCTCCTTGGAAGCTGGTGATGTTCCTGTTCTAAATCTCACTGTGCTGGATGTTGAAGGAAATTGCTCGTCACAGAGCAAAACTGTACTATACAATCTGGAGTCTCAGTTCACAAAAATTCTTTGAAGTAACCTAAGAGACTTGGCTTTGGTCACAGTATCCACTCTCAAATGCTTCCTCCTTTGTAACTGATCAGATTCCAGCCCCTCCTCTTTCACTGATCCAGGCTGCAAAATTAAGATTAAGAATTTGAAACCACAATGCCTGCAGCTTTTAAATCTGCCAAAAAGTACTTATCCTCAGAACCCTGCTTCTAACAACAGCTGCCTGAAGCAACATTCTTATTTAGATTTTATTCTACTTCAAAAGGCTCAGGGATGCTCCAGTCAAGATACTGGATTAAGCCCATCTTTATCCTTGCAAAAGACAGTTACAACAAATCCTTTCAAAGAAACCCTTGACAAACTGCCTTTCCAATTTCACTCCTTGCTTAAAAGGCATGTCTTCCACTACAGATTTTGGAGAAAGTTGTTGTTTTAAAATGCACATTTTGCTTAAGGATTTTGGTAACATTTTCAGTTTTGGGGAGCTGCTTGGCTAGGACTCTTTATTTTCCCCTTCAGTAAAAGCCCTTCAGATTCTTCAGGAAGAAATACTTTCCAGACCTGGTTTGTTCCTACGTTATGTGGGCTATTTTCTATCAAAATTTCTAATTATTGTAACTCTCTCCATGCACTGACTTCAAGAAAGCTTCAGAGACAAACTATGTCTGCACAGGAGACCCCTGTGCTGCAGCTGAAGGGATCAGCACGTTTACAACACTGAGGGCAGCAAGACACTTTGTCTGGCACAACACAAGTAGGGAAACACTTGAAGGTGCAGGACCTGTCAGGACACTACTGAAGGACCACAGATGGTGGAAAGTGCCAAATCATGCACAGTTTTGTTTGCATTGCCTCAGGAAAACACAGCCAGGAGAAAATGGATCAGAAAAACTACCTGTTTCAATGCAAAGGTGAGCTCAGGAGTAAACTAAAAGGCAAAATCCCTCTAAATTCCTAGAGATGCCATCCTTACATTCTCTATACAGTCCTACACACTAGATGTACATGGGACTACCTTTCTATAGTCACTATGTACAGGAATTGAGCAGCAAGTGACTAGGTATTCAGGCAGGGTCCTCTTCTCAGTCTCCCTCTAAAGAAGCCCCTCTCTCACCAGCTGTGTAGATTGAACCCAGCATCTTCAGGCCAGTTGGTCTCTGTGAATATCATGGTCCAACCGTCCTCATCACTGTTGGCCATGTCTTAGAAGCAGTTGATCAATATAAAAATGAAATGTTTTAGCACCAGAACCATTTCCTTACCTTTTCCCACTACAATTGCTCTGGTTCAGCCCTCCAACCTGCTTAACTGCAGCCCATGCTGTGAGACCCACGTAGGGCAAGGAGGCAGCTTCTGTGTGACTGAGACACTTGGGCTTAAAAGACACCTGCAATAAAATCAGCCATAGCTTAAGTCACACAGCAGGTCTTGGGGGACAGTGAAATGGTTAAACAAGCTTTACTGAGCTGCAGATTGTGTACTGCATATTTTCAACTCTCTTCAAAACTAGCTGGAGTTTAAATCAATCCAAGCACTAAGAAACAGGAAGTTACTTGGACTCCATGCCAGTCTTTGCTGGTTTGGTTTGTCTGTTAGCCACAGTTGTGAAGGTTTACCTCGTTTCCACTAGCTACCACAAACTCTGACAGAGTGCCCTGTTTCCATGGAGGGATTGCTGCCCACACCTAAAAACCAAACAGAAAGCAACCATCAGGTTTTGTGACTTTGCATATGATTATACCTACATAGAGAAGTTTTATTCATTAAAGAAATATTTTTGGCCAGTTTGCACAGTTTCTTCACTATTGCTTATCAGAAATCAGCTTCAGCTCATCACAAGACTGCCTCAATGAGGGACTGCAGAGCTACTGAAAGAAATTGGACTACACTGTGCATAACACACAATTTAAAAAATAAACCAACCCAAACCTACTTCCATGCCAAGAAATACATATGGGGGAGGATGGGGGAGGGAGCAGAATCTGCTATACTAAAACTGGTGAAATGTGAAAGCAAACAGTATCAGTATTTATGTGGAAGCTCATGATGTGGTTCTTGGGTTATGGCAGAGTTCCTAGCCTAATTGAGTTACTACAGAAAAAAACCCAACAAACAACTAACCCCTTCCCAGCAGAATTCTATCTCCAGTCAAAAATGAAGCAGCATCTTGAGTGTGCACTTCTGAATAAATAAATTCCTCTCTTGCTACCACTGAAATGGACCAAAATTAAAAGAGATTAACTTGCAGAAGCAAGTCTGGGAAAGACCATGTTTTCCAGATAAAAAAGGCAGGGAAGAAAGCATTCTTGGAATTCACTTCTGGAGAGCCCTTGTTCTATGGGCAACAATATAGGTACATTAGAAAAAGGATTTTCTGAAGAGGAAAATGAAAGCTTTACATCTCATAGTATATTTTAACTATACCCTTTAGGAAAACCAAAGAGCTTGGTAGAATCACCTCATCTCCAGGTTTGAAATAAGACACACTCAGTCCACACTCCATAACAACACCAGAGACATCTCGCCCCAGGGTCAGTGGAAACTCAGAGTCTGTGCTTTTGAGTTTCAGGGGATCCCTCTTCATATTCAATGCAGTTGCACCATAACCACCTGCAAAACATGGAATGAACCATAACATACCACACTGAGTTCTGATTTATTAACTGGACAATTCCAATCAGAAAGCATTGTCTGTACCTATTGTGCCTCATTTCTGGTACAACTTAAGCATGCAAGCAACCTGCAATGTTCTATACTTTTATGAATTCTACTACTAAAGAGCAGTTTTCAGCCTGGCTCACTTGTCCATGAAATGGCTCTCCATTATAAAAATATCTAGTGTGTCAGAGGTTCTAAGAAGTCTGCTGAAAATGCTAGGAATGCTCCATTTTCCAACAGCATCAGGTAGCTACAAAGCCAAAAGACTCCCAAGCTTTCCATTTATCTTTTCAAATAAAGTATGCCAAAGGCAACATGAACATCATTACAGAAAATATTAAGGTACATCTCTTAAAATGAAAAACCTGAATTTCTATTCAGTAAGCAATAGCTAAATACTGCAAATCCTTAGAACTACCCATCTAACAGCTCTGCTCAGCCTAAAAAAAGTCTGCATTCAGGCATCTGTGCCCTTTCAAGTGTTTGGACAAGTCTGCCTAGGTTCCCTACTATCCTAAGAACTGTTTTGATGCTGAAAAGAAACAGGCACAAAAGAAGGCACCTGAAAGCACAATGAAAATGTAGTTTCTTCCATTAGCTTCACACAAACTCAAAATACCAGTTGCAGCTCAACAGTTCAAGTGGGTCATTCAACAGCAATCCTCATAAGCCCATCATCAAACTCACAACTATATAGAAAGATTTTTTTAACATTCGTTTATTAGAGACCACAAACAAATCACAGCTGTGCTGGTAAGCTTCCTGCAGACACCTCTGCCTCTGCTGCTGAGTCTGAACTGATACACAAGATCACTACTCAACATGAAGTACAAAGTCTTCAACTACCACAGCTTCATTCTTGTGTTTCAAATCTTGAAACTTAGGAAAAAATCTAATTAAGTATGTCAAATACAGATACAGATTTCCTGGGAAAGATGACAACAGGTGTCTGGATGTCAATTCGGGAAGAAAGAGCATGACAATGAGCTACATGGGTTTGTATTAGGTCACACGTGCTGACTTTATGCTACCCTTGACCTTTAGCCCCATTCATCACAATGGGATAGGAAAATCCAGCACTTCTCAGAGGGTACACTGCTGCTAGTCTCTTAGGTTGAGAGTATCATCACACAGCTGGTGGGGACAAGGGAGAAGGGCAGGAAACAAGCCCTATCTTGGTTATGCTAAAAAAAAAGGAAGCTGGCTTGCGAGCTGCAAGCCTGCAGAGGACTACGATTAGTTACTCGGTTTAAAAGCTTACCCCCACAACACACACTCGTCTCCAGAAAGGCAATGCCTTTTTGTACCGTTCTTCCCTGAAACCTACTTTTTCCCAGTTCCTAAAGAGGCAATTTCCCACAGGGCTCAGGGCAACACCTGCTTTGCTGCGTCCCTCTTGGCACTGCCCAGAGACGCCTACCGGGGCAGAGCCGGGGACAGTGTCTGTACAACTTTGGGCGCTGGGGGACACTGGGAAGCTGCAACCTAAGCACCCCTTCTGCCATCACGCCAGCCCGGCCCCGGCCGCTCGGGCTCGGCACTTACTTCTCATACTAATGTCGATGGGGTTCAGGCTCGCAGCGTGAACCTTAATGATGACCTCGTTCGGGAAGTGTATGATGGGGAACACCATGTCCCTGGTGAAGCGCAGCACTTCGTTGCCGCCGTACCGGTCTATGACCCACGAGGGCATGGCGGATCGCAGCCAGGGGGATGCGCGGAGGCCGCGGACGGGCGGCTGCCCTCCCGCCCGAACAGCCCCACGCAGCACCCCCCGCGCCAGCATGGCAGGGGGAGCCGGACCGAGCCAAGCCGGGCTGGAGGAGCCGGTGTCCTGCGGATCGAGAAGGGACACAACACTCCACGCTCAGCCCCACAGGCCCAGCCCGACTTGCCCCTCTCCCTTGCCCCGGCGGCACTCGCGGCCAATAGGCAGCCGACTTCTTGGAGGCCCTACCAATGGTGCCGCTCGGTGTTGCGGCAAGATGGCTGCGCCCAGTCGCCGAGCTGGGAGAAGAGTCGGGGCAGCCGGTGCGTTTGAGGTGGTGGCGGTGGCAAGGGAGTTGTCATGCTGCGCGCTTCTCTCTGTGAAGTGAGTGGCGCCGAACCAGCCTGCCGACCGCTGCGGCCCGGGAGGGGGCGCGTCAAGTAGCGGGGTGGCGGCGGCGGGGTGGGCTCGTGAGGCGAGCGGGCCCGCCGTGGTGTCCCGTGTGTCCCCTCGTGTTCCTCCTCCCCAGAGACTGGGGCGGTGGGGACCAGCCACAACGGAGCCTGGGTGACGTACTTGCTATGGGCTCCTTCCCGAAGTGGCAGCGGGGATCGCGCTTTATCCCCTTAGCGCCCCGAGCAGACTCTGTCACCTGGCTGCCTCGAAACGGAATTTGCTCTTTCAGGTGTCGGCAGCGTTGAAGGAAGGACGTGTCACTCCGACGGAGCTCTGCCAGAGGTGCCTTTCCCTCATCAAAAGCACCAAGTTTCTTAATGCTTATATTAACGTAGCGGAAGAAACTGCTCTGAAGCAGGCCGAAGAATCAGAGCAAAGATATAGAAGAGGTGTGTTTGTTTGTAACTAGTATTATTCCTTAAAAGGCTGTTGTGCGGCAGCTCTTTATGTTAGGTGAAACACGCTTTCTTTTTAAAGCAGGTGCAGGCGCTACTCGTTTTGAGGGGATGAGGCTTGTGATTGAGGCTTCTGTGGGTGCATGCTCACAGGGTGTATGCTTGGCACCTGGTAGTCAAAAATCAGTTCAAAAATCAGAGACAAAACCTGGATCAAACTAGTCACTGCGGGTTAAATAGCTCTGTGATTCTTGAGCAGCACTGCTGCTGGTTGCCTTTTCTTGCCCTCAGCAGTTTACTTTAAATTGGTGAAGACTCAGTGGTCTATTGCAGACCTGGTAACTGCGGTAGACAAAGACCTGGCTCAGCCTGTCAGGTTTCAGTTAAGAAAGCAAATGAAACTAAAGCAACTTTGTTGATTGCAGATATTAGTTGTTGATCGGAGCAGCATTTAGTCCTGTTATCTGCAGCATTTAGAGGCTCACCATCCTCTTTTTCCTTTGCATTCCCCAGAAGACAGAAAAGGGAAATTCTCACCTAACAGAGTACTTTTGATTGACACTTGCTGCCCTCTGGCAGCTTAAGAAAATTACTAGCCAGAGTGTTTTGTTTCCTGACATAGGCCTTTTGATTTTAATGTTTGTTTGCTGGATGGTGGATAATTGATCACTTAAGGAAGATTTTCTCTGCTTCAGTGATTTATTTATTTTTTTTTAAGAATCATAGAATGTTAGGGGTTGGAAGGGACCTAGGAAGATCATCTAGTCTAACCCCTATACCATAGTCTAGTATGTCAGGTTGGCAGAATTTATGGCTCTCCACCTAGGGATGGAGTAGATTTAGGCAGTTCTTATGGTTGAAATAAGCATTACACAATCACAGTTGAAGTGGTGAGCTCTCCTGTGGGATAGCTAACATATAAGAAAGCTGCTGTCTGTCTTGTGGGCTTAGACATATTTGCAGAGCTCTGCTCTGTGGGGGCCAAGTCTGCTTTGGGCAGAATATTCAATGCTAGAGTTAGAATGGAAGATGGTTCTTGAAAATGTAACTGACAACCATCAAATGGTAAGTGGATAGCATTCTTGCTGCCCCTAAGCACCCAAAGGGACATGCAAACTCAGTTGCAATTGATGAGGAGAATGTACATACAGCACACTTTGCTGTAATCACTGTTGTCTTTGCAATGATTCCTAATGCAGGTCAGCCACTGGGTGTTTTAGATGGAATTCCTGTTGCAGTAAAAGACAACTTTAATACAGCTGGCATTGAGACAACATGTGCATCAAACATGCTAAAAGGTACAGTAGAATTTTTAAAGTAAAGCCAGATCTCATTTCAGAGCTTTTGCTCTTCTCTTTAGAAGGGTTTATGGAGTGGAGTCTTCTGGAAGTTACATAGTTTCTTATTTGAGAAAATATGTTTATCTAATTTCTTCTGCCAAGTTCAACTGCCAGATGCATCTTTTTCTTCTGTAAGCACATTATCTCCTTTTTTCATATAGTTACATGCTTTTAACAACACAATGTTTATTATAGACCATAGACTAAAAAAGAATTGTTGTGTAGTTTGCATTTTGCTTCAGGTTACTTTTAGATCTCCAGGAGAGCTGTCAGTGCTGATCTGTCTAGCAGAATCCAGAGACAGTCTTTTTGTTCTTGTTCTGTTGATAATTGTAGACTTTCTACAGCCACATGAAAAAAATACTTAAGAACAGACATTAACAGTTCTTTTCTCTGTATTTCTGATACACAAACACATTCTATGAGGCTTTTTGGATGTTTTGACATTTTCTCAGCTCATTGTTTCTATTAATATGCTATCAACATTTGCAAGAAGATGTTAGAATACTTTCATAGTAAAAGCAAAAGTAGAGAACATTTCTTCATAGCTGTTTTATTGTGCACAAAGTAAAACTCAGAAGTTTTGTGGAAGATGGCTCAAGTAAATTAGGAGAACAATGTGATATGGGGTTTGTTTCATAGGAGAAGAAACAAAAGATGACTGAGTAATTTTAAAAAATATACCTGAGATTCTTCTCCTTAAAGCACATTCTCAGACACATTGTGATTAATTGCATTGTCATGGCTGAGAGCATTAACAGTGTCCTTGTTCCACTGGGGGGGTGGAGAACTCCTTGTCAGTATTCACAGAAGGGTTTGGTTGCTCCCTAGGACCTCATGCAAGTGTCATGGTTCTCATCCTGGTTTATGCACTTGGTAAATGGCCATGGGTGCATGTGTTTGATCACAGGATAGCCAGTTAGTGTTTCAGCTTGTGGTTTCCCATCTGCCCCCTTATCTCCTGATAATGGAGATAATTCAAGATAGCCTGACACTTTTCTGTGAAGAGCTGTTTCTCATCTCTTCTTATTTTAGACAGTTCCTGCAAATTGGCTGAATGTGGTAACTTGTTGCCCTTCTGATAATGTCTTTGTGTGCAGCCTTAGCTCCAGACTCTAGAAATGTATCATCCAGAATTACTGGGTTATAAATTGTGGAGGTAAAAAAAAGACATTGCAAACAAAGCAGCACTTGGTTTACTTTTGCTGAGGTTTATAAACTACTCATCTTACTCTGAAGCAGACTTTGGCACTGAGAACTGACAGTTCTTCTGCACAAATACTGACAACTCTGAAGTGTTGAGCAGCTGTTTGTAAAAATCAGCTGTGTCTCACCAGTCACTCTTAATGAATTGTTCTGATTGTTTCCAGGTTATATCTCTCCTTACAATGCTACAGTAGTTCAGAAATTACTGGATCAGGGAGCTGTGCTTTTAGGAAAAACAAACCTAGATGAATTTGCAATGGGGTAAGTGATGTTTATTGTTTTTAATGTGTGATTGCACATTAAATAGAATACACACCATCACTTCCAATCTACCTGTAGTCTTTAACTCCCATTTCTGTGAGGTTAGAAAGTAACAAATACCTAGGAAGACTAAAGAGTTGCATGAATTTCTCTCTGAGCATTTATGCTGTTGTGTAAATTATTTAAGTGCTGAGTTTTATGAAAATACTGTTTGACTATAGTTGTGGTTGAGGGAGAGAAAGCCTTTGCAGAAGGCCAAGAACAAGCAGACTTCCTCCAGATCAAGTAGTGTGTTAGTAGAATTGGTTACAACACCAGTTAATTGCTGCCTTTTTCTTTCCCTTTACTAGAGGTTTTTGCCCCTAGCTAATTCTTATCATGCCCCTGATGGCAGTCAGTGCTTCTGGCAGTCAGCACCTGGAGTAATTTTGAGGAGTACTGCCTGATTTGCTGCAAAACAGGCTAATCTGGATCAACACTTTGAATTGCCTGAGCTAATGGTGACTGTTTGGCAGGAGCAGGTTGGAAAATGCTTTCAGAAATTAGTTCTCCAGCAAATTGGTGAAGGCAGCCAAGCTGTAGTAGGGAACAGCACTGGACCATTAGGGGTAGCAGTTTCTGTCACCACAGCTGCTGGGTCTGGAAAGGAATGTCTGGGACTTCAGTTACCTGTGAGGAACAATAAGTATTGTGTTTTGGTTTTGTTTGGCCTAAACCAAAGACACAGTTTGATTGGGAATTCATGTGGATAAAGTAGAACTATTTTAACTGTAATGTTAGGGATAAAGTAATTTCTGTGTGAAAGAGACACTCTTCAGAGGAAGAGCAGGGAAAAAGTGTGGAAAAAATTGATTATGCAGTATTCCAACTGCTCTAAGCTGACTAAAGCCAGGATTCCCTTAAAAAACCTTATCCCACCACTGGCCTCTCATCTCTGGGCTGTGTGTTTGCATGATCTCTTATGCTGGCACCAACACAGCTGCACCATGAGCTTGATCAGGGAGTGGATCCAGCTCTAAAATAATGGTGTTTCAATAAGGTTAGCTTTCACCTGCTGTGTCAGCTGCATGCTCTGTCTGATGGTTTGGCTAATAACACTGGCACCCTGGAGTCAGGGGGAACGTGGGGTGGAGGTTGTGAGGAAGGAGGAAAGAACCCCTGCCCTGACTTCTTGTGGCAGCTAACATAGTTGACCACAAGCTGACTGAAAGCAGTTTCTGAGAAGCCAGTCTAGTGCTCTGAACCAGCAGACTGTGGCCTCTGGAGAGGGCTACAGAGTGAGTAATAGTGCTTTACTTAAAGAGAAGTGTTTGTTCCTGCTACTGTGGGGCTTTTGCCCCCTGGCTCTACCAGCATGGTTTTCCACAAGACTGTGGTCATCTTCTTTTGCCTTTTCCAAATGCTGGGTGAAGAAACCAGAAGACCTTTGTTTTGAAGCAAATGTGCAGCTTGAGTGTTACATAGCTTAAATCAGTTTTATGGTTTGTGATTACATTCTTTTCAGTGGCATTAGCAGAAGTTAGAGTGCAGGTTCTCTGCAGAAAGGGATGAAATTACAACTTTACAGTACTGTGTAACATTGTTGAAGTTGACTGCACAAGGATTTACACACTCTAGTCTTTTTGTGTTGTAGATGAGATAAGAAAAAGCCTTGGAGAATGCAGTGTGTCATCTGTCACTTCTCTCTGTGTTTGTTCTCTCTGACTCTCTTAGATCTGGGAGCACAGATGGGGCATTTGGACCAGTCAGAAATCCCTGGAGTTATTCAAGACAGTACAAGGAAAAGTCTGTCCCAAAATCCCCTTCTGAGGCCAGGGAGTGTACCTGGGTGATAGCAGGAGGGAGCTCAGGAGGCAGTGCAGCTGCTGTCTCATCTTTCACCTGCTTTGCGTAAGAGGCTTTTCTCAGTTGGTTTCTATTGAATGTCTCCAAATCTGTTGCAAGGTTTTAATTTTGTAATATTCTACTTTTGTCATTTCAGTTACTTTGAGGTGTGAGGCATCTATTTGCCCTGGCATGCAAGAATTTATTTCAGCATCTCTAGTTTATTCGTGGCATATTCTGAAGCCAGATTGAATCCATATGGGCAGATTTAGGCTTAATTTTGGGTGTTCTTCAGCATACTAAGATGACCACTTTTGCCCTGCATGAAATAGGATTATAATGACAGTGAAGGAGTGACAGTTCTATTATTCTCAGGTACTCTGTTAAAAATAAGAGGGGGTTTATTTTCTCCCCTCCTTTGCTTTTATAGCAGGATTATGTAAGAGTACATGAGGTTTGGGATCTAAAAGCTTTCAAATCCCTGACTTAACAAAAGGATACACAGATAACTTAACTACACAGGTACTTAAAATCCTGTCTGCTTCAAAAAGTTAGAAGACAGTTTTAGATTTTTGGGGACTTTCTTAGAGAATGGAGTGTTCTACAACAATTATTATCTGCAGGGAGCAGCAATGCACTAGTCAGTTGTCTGTGCTGTCTTCCCCATCCAACTGTTAAGAGAAATCTGATTTTTAAGACTTTACACCTTTCAAGTTTTTAGAGCTGCATAGTGGAGCACATTTTATAGAAGGTGATTTCTGTTGTGCTCCTAACTGGGAGGTGTTTAAGAGTGCTCTTCAGTTACTGTGCCCTTCTTTACCCATATCCTAACTGGTATAAGCATCTATTTTATTGCTAAAATATTTGTTGCTAATGTTGATTACAGCTGGTTTTTTAAATACTGTGGTTTTATAGACAAACCCCAATTTATTGTAAGATTTTTACATAATACTGCTCTTCATCTCATTGTCCTAGCTAGCATGCAGCGTATTTCATGTTTTAACACTGTTGAAAGGACTGCTGGTCCTTATCTTGAGCCAGAATGGCCTGATCCTGATCTGGCACCTTCTCTTATGTTCCTGGGTGTACTCAGCTTCTAGTTTGCACTCCTCAGCACTTTGTCAAGTCAGGGAGATTTTTTTGTCAAGCTATTATATTGCCTATAACCTATTGTATATCCACTCTATTAGTTTGTTTCAAGCATCAGGAGTGGTGCCAGTCTTTGTCGTTTCAATTTGAGATTTGGATGTACAGAAATGCTACAAAATTGGGGACACAAAAGCTTTGAAAACATTCCACTTTAGCAAAGGCAATTGAATTAGTTCAGCCATCTCAAAAACAGATGTCTATGGGAGAAGTTGCATATGCACTTTAATAAAAACTATACCTCCTTCTGAAGTTTAATTTATTTTTGGCAAAGATTTGGATGAAAGCTGTCTTAGTTTTTAAATGATGCCTGAGTTAAAGTTATTAAAAACAAGAGAAGGGCAGGTTCCATTTCAATACAAATTTTCAATTCCATTGCAAGTTTTGAAATAAAATTTTCAGTTTAGGAAGAACAAGGTTTCACCTCTGAAGAACAAAACAGAAGAAATCAACCTGGACAAACAAACAAAACCCAGGAAACAAAGCCATGTTCTAAAAATGCACCTAAGCTACTGTAAACTGGGAGTTCTGATGCTGTACTTTGTAGGTTTGGAAACAGAAGAAACATCCTAGGCTTTGAAAAGTGTGCCCTGGTGTTAGGGGCAAAAAGTGTACTTTGTTGCTCTTTATTTGTGTACTGGAAAATGCTGCTTCATAGTGTATTGGCTACTGGATAAATAAGATATCTGTGTCTGAAAGTCATACTCTAAGTTGCTTGAGACATATCTTTCACACTCCACAGAACTGGAACAGACCAACAGAGAAGGCAGAAGTAGATATTCAGGGCTATATTTGGAAGGCTTAAGTTCTACCTCTCTGCCTCTGCTTTGTGCAGAGAAACAGGCCCAAGGGCTCTGTGAAGAATAAAGAGAACAGATGAAAAATAGCAGACATAGGGAGCAGACTGAAATTCAGGCTGCATGATTAGGACTTTAATCTGGAAGAATTCCATTTTTAAATCCATACATCTTAAACCCATACATTTTTATTCCTTGAAAATGTTCAGTTCTTTTACTAATGCTAATGCTTTTGACACCACAGAGCTCTGGGCTCAGACACAGGAGGATCCACCCGAAACCCTGCTGCTCACTGTGGTGTAGTAGGCTTAAAGCCAACGTATGGCCTGATCTCTCGCCATGGTCTCATTCCTCTAGTGAACTCCATGGATGTGCCAGGAATCCTGACCAGATGTGTGGATGATGCAGCAGTTGTGCTAGGTATTACTGCCTGCCTTTGTTTACAAAGTTGTCTCAAAACAAATTGAATTCTGGCTACCCAATGTACATTGTCCTGCCTCTTCATGTGTTCTATGTCAGGTTCCCTCGCTGGACATGATCCTAAAGACTCCACCACAGTTCAGGACAACTTTAAGCCATTTGAACTACCCAATGTGATTGATGTCAGCAAGCTCTCAATAGGAATTCCAAAGGTAACATTTGAATCCTGTCAGCAATTGTGGACAGGGGAAGCAAATGGGACACCTAAAAGAAAATATTTGTGTCTTGCCAACAACCTCCCAGTCTCTCATGATGTAAAACAGTAGAGACAATACAAGCAGCTCCTGGAAAAGAGCAGTATGTGCTCTGTTGCCTGTACAGGCAATTTGGAGTGAGCATATGTTTCATCTAAGATACTTTGTTGTCATTGTGGGAAGCACTATTGGGAAGTTCCAGGGGACACAGGAATTTCAGTTCTTGGTTCTTTCTGTTACTCTTCATCAGTCAGCAGTGTAGCCTCAGACAAGTTGCTCTTAGTGCCTCTCATACAATGAGGTTAGTGCTGGTTTGTGGAGTGCTTTGAGATACATGTCTAAATGGCACTGTGTTAATATGAAGCAAAACTTTAAAGGCAGTTGAGTGGCACAGGGAGCTGTGATTTACAGAGCTCTAGTGGGGATTGAAAGACAAGTGTAGTCTGGTTTCTGATGCATGCAATTCAGTTGAGTTTGTAACTAAGGATACTTGTAATTTATGCCCAACAGTTGGGACTTCAACCTATTTTTAATTGCCTACTTTAATTTAGTAAAGGTTCTGCCTTCAAAGAGACAGTGTGAATAACATTTACTAGTTTGATTTGAAGTATTTGAATCTGTGCTAGAACAGTTTTTAATTTGGTAAACAGAGATGACTGCTGACTAATTAATTATTCAGGATCTGTGAAATGCAAAAGAATGTATGCCTAGAAAATTAATTAGCTGCATACTGTTTAGATTTTGATAAATCTAAAAGAGTTTTGTTGGTTAATTATTCATATCCTTTGGACACTTGTTTTCTACTGCTACAGATTATCCTAAACAGATAAATGCATATATTAAATATGGATCGTAGCTACTCTGAAGTCAGACAGTCAGACCCTGATACTGTATGTTAGGACTAAAGCAAGTATCTTCAAAAACAGAGACTAGAGTATCTTTAACTTAGCTCTTGAACAGGGATGTAGCTTTTCTAAGTCTTTTCCCAACCCATTGACTGTAGTTCTTTCTCTGGTGGGTTGTTTTGTTTGTTCCATTCCAGCTGCCATGGACATGCTGTGGCCATAATTTCTTTTTAGCTTCCCTGCTCACAGTGCCCTAAATACTAGGACTTAAACCAGAAAAATGTCTATCTACAAACTGCAGACCAGTGCAGTATAGTGTTCATGAATAGGCAAATAAGTGGATAAATGGGCAATTTCTCCTTCAGAAGAAACTGCTGAAATTCCATGGTCTGTGGTATGTGGGTTGATCCTACTGAGATGAACATAATATTCTCAAGAGGACTGAATCTTGTTCATTTAATGCTGCTTGATTATATAATATTTAGTAGATGCAAGAAGCTCTGGTAAATACTTTAAAACTATTACTTCGCTACTATATGATTTAATCTATTTTTAGCAAAGAGTATTTGCATTTTGGTTGCTACTAGGAGCAAACCAGTATGTAAAACCCCTCCTCTTCTTGCTTTTCTCTTAAGGAATATCATGCACCAGGGCTTTCCAGTGAAATTCTGTCTCTCTGGTCAAAGGCTGCTGATCTCTTTAAGAATGCAGGTGCTAAAGTGATTGAAGTGAGTCTGCCACACACTCCTTACTCCATTGTCTGCTATCATGTGCTGTGCACAGCAGAAGTGGCATCAAACATGGCCAGGTTTGATGGACTGGAATATGGTAAGACCTTTGAAAAAAATTCTTTCCCAGACAATAGAAACATTGCTGGATGCATTAAAATGATTAGTTTTAATAGGTACTCTTTTCATGGGTGAATGTCTGCTGATATTTCTCCAAGATGGAATAGAGTCAAACCCCTGTTGAAATTAAAATGAGTAAATAAATACATATTTTAATAGATTTCACTTCTAGACTTATGTGGGTCTGGGCTTAAAAATCTGCTTCATACTTCTATAAGAAACCAGGAATATGCTTTGGAGTTGTTTTCTGGAATGGTAGCATGTCAGACTGCAGTAAACAGCAGGCTGTTGTATTCCTGTGTATGACATTTCCTGATGTTATTAAACCTTAGGAATTACAAACAGCACCAATTTCCAACCTGCTTTTCTCTTCAGGACACCGTTCTGCTGTCAACAAGTCCACAGAAAGTATGTATGCTGCAACACGAAGAGAAGGCTTTAATGATGTTGTTAGAGGAAGAATTCTATCAGGAAACTATTTCTTACTGAAACAGTAAGCAGTAACATCTTAAAACTTAAATTTGCCAAGTTAACAATTTCTTCAGATGCTACTGGTGTAGTGTTAAAAGTTCTGTAGCTGTTGCTCTAATTAAAACTGCACAGGAAAGCTGCTGGTACATTCTGCTGAGGTCTTCTAGAGAAAGGCAGGAGATATGGCAATTAACTACAGCTTTTCACCTCAGTCTACAGGGAAGGGAAGGCACTGGCAAAGGTACTCAACTATTGTCTTTACAGAAGACAGGTTTTTATCCAGCTCATGTAGAGAAGCTGGTGCATCAGTCAATGTGTCTTTTTTTATTAGTTTTCATTCCTTATCCAACAGTCCTAATCTATGTTAGTAAAACTGCTGGGTTTCTCTGTTTTAATTTGTTAGCTACTAACAGAAATATTATTCATGTAATCAGGCTCAAGGCAAGCGCAGTACAGAAGGAGCTCTGTCAGCAGGGGTAGTCATCAGATGTGACTTGTAGCAGCTCTCAGAGGCAGGAATGTTGTCAGTATGTAACAACCAGCTCTTATGGAATGTCGATATTCCTGCCAAGTCTGCTCCTTCTGGTTACAACTGTCCAGATCAGCTTTCCTAAGGCTGCTTTAAAATTCATGTAGTTCACTCTTCTGTGAAGAAATAGACAATTGGCTTCCATCAGGATTGAACAGGAGAGTCCTGTTCCTGCCCACAGTAAATTACTTTTGAAGAACAGAACCCAGGGTTCAGAAAGTGTTCTTTGAATAAATAGTAGAAGAAAGAAATCTCTCTCTTCTGCAAATGTTACATGTTACACATTATTTCTGTCTTACTTTTGAAATCTGTCAAATGACTAGGTGGTTGTTGGGGAAGCAGTGGAAGCTTGTCAGCATTGTATCAGAATTATCAAAGTATGGATTTGATTTAATGGTATTTTTCACTTCTTTAAAAAAAGACAAACAAACTAGTCTTTGCAGCTTAAAATACTGTCTTGAGGCCCTTTTTGTTCCTTTCACTGTTTTTCTGAAGTTAACATCTAGGATGATTTCAGAAGTGATTGTGGTAAAGGTGTTCTTTGCCATGATACCACTTCTTAACTTGAATCTGCTGACTATTGCTGATTATAACAATCTTCATGGCAGTTTTTCAGAAACATGACTCTTTAAGTTACTCTAAAGTGGCTTTGAGGCAATTTCAGTTTTATTTACACACACTGTGGCATGTAGCAGTAGTTAACCTTCCTCCCCCTTTTTGTTTTAGAACAGCTGTGGTTTCAGATGGCAATTGCTTTTGAAACGGAACTTCTCTGAATTAATGATTCCACGTTTCCCAGTTCTGCATATGAAGTTAAAAGGAACAATAGACACAAAGCTGACTAATTTGTTTCTGCTTCAGAAGTAGAGACAGTTTAGAAATCCATAGACCACATGAAGTCCTCCATAGAGGATGGGACTTTTTCATATGCTTTAAGTATCTTGCTGGGTTGAATCCTACATGACTAATGATGATTTTCCAGGCCTAGTTAGTTCTGTATTGTTTCTAGGCTTTGCTGTGTTGCCCTGCAGTGAAATTCAGTACACAGCTGAGTTTCAGAATGGTCAGAAAAGCAGTGTTCTGATATTTAGTTAATTATTGTCAGCTAGGTCTTTGTTTTCTCTTCACCTTTCTTCAGTAACATGCCCTCATCTTTGCCTTCTCTGACAGCTCTGTTGCTATGAAAGCATAAACACATTTGATGAGTAAGCTTCTGGTATATCAGACACTCAAATACAAGTGTTAGTCTGTTAACCAGAAGGACACTGGCCTTGTCTCTGGTACACTAAGACATGACAGAAGTTTATGCCAGACCTTCACCTCCATGTTTCTTCCTAGGAACTACGAGCATTACTTTATCAAGGCCCAGAAGGTCAGGCGCCTCATTGCCAGTGACTTTGTGAAGGTGTTCAGCAGTGGTGTGGATGTTTTGCTCACCCCTACGACCCTGAGGGAGGCAGTGCCATACATGGAGTTCATCCAGGAAGACAACAGAACCCGCAGTGCACAGGATGACATCCTAACACAGGCTGCAAACATGGCTGGTGAGCAGGGACAGGAATTCAACTCTGTTTTTCCCTTGCCTAGACATTTCTAACATCCATTCCCTTCAGCTATTTATTCCCTTCTTTAGAATCAAAATACAGCACCCTTGTGTTGTAACTCTTGCAGTGATAAGCAAGTATAAACATAATTTTAAGTCATTTCATTAATAAACTAAGAGTAGATTTTTACAAAGAGGAACCTTGGAGCTGGGTAGGGGCTGCAGATAGGATGAATCTGTTCAAGTTCCAAAGACCAAACTCTCTCTCTTAGTAGAGTTGATTCTCTTTTCAGAGGATGCTAACACCTTAAATTAGTCTGATTCATTTCTTGTGGTCACCTAGCAGTATCCTTAGTTCATTGGAATTATCTTAACCGTTGTTACAAAAATGATTCCAGCTGGATTTGTTTAATAGTAGGTCTTTGTGTATGTGTCTGGCTTTTTTTTCAGGACTTCCAGCCATTAATGTCCCTGCAGCTCTTTCAGAGAGAGGCTTGCCAGTTGGGCTTCAGTTCATTGGACGTGCATTCCAGGAGAAGCAGCTTCTCACTGTAGCCAAATGGTTTGAAAAACAAGTAAAATTCCCAGTGATCCAGCTAGAAGAAATGAAGAGGCACGACCAGGGTGTCTTTCAGCATCAGCAATCAGCTTCTTTTTCATAAGATGGGACTTGCTAGTCAGCTAAAGCAAGAAAATGAGGGGGCTGGTTTAGGCATGTATTGCTGCAGTCAGTTCTAGAATCCATTTGAAGACAGCCATGTGCAGTAATGCACAATGGAATCATGACAACTTGTTACTATGTAATAAAGGCAAAGTGAATCAGTAAATAAACATGGCTATGTTATTAGGAACCTTTTCTAACTGATACATAGTTTCAACTTGGTGGGTTTAGTATCTTGTGCCTGGGAAGCTGCTTTTGCCATCCTTCGAGGGTGTGTAAGGTGGCAGGCCCTTTACAGAACTGTCCTGAACTTTTGTGTGAAAATTGCATGGCTGCCAAAGGGCTTGATTTTGGCAACAACCTGAGAAGCTGTAATGGAGCAAAGGTTTCAAGGATCAGTTCACCGACAGGTGAATACAAGAAGAAACAAGGGAATCACATACAGATAGTTCATTTAAGTAAATAAATAATCCCTACTTCTAGAAAACTTAGGCAGGAGGTGAAATAACCTCCAGGTTTACAAATCACACAGAGTACCCTGGTTACATCCACTGTAAGAACAATGAATTTCACATTTCTTCTGAGAAAAAATGCCTAGTAGTCCTAGAGCAGTTATTTTCTTTTTCTTTCATCCCTGTTCTTTATAATCAGCACTTAAAATGAATACTTGCTAAGAATGAAATCACCTTCTTCAATTTAACTCTCCAGAAGAGTAATACTACCTGTTTCTTCATGGACAGCCATTCAGCATAACAGTCATTTGAAACAAATTTCCAAACCATAATCTTAGTAGACTGGAAGACCTACTGAGCAACTAATAACCTGTCTTGAAGTTGTTTCCATTTTTCAGAAGTGGAAAAAGTGTGAGGGTTTCTTTGTAGATTTGGGTTTGCATCAGATTCCTTTTCAGACATGGTCTGCAGCATGCACAGATGCAAAAAAGTAGAGGGTAGGGAATATGATTGAGATGTAGTCTGAATGGCAATGTACAGAATCTTCCTGAACTATGCCTTAACTCTACTGTCACCTCTATGAAAAAAAACCACCTTATTTATAAGAATTGCAAATTAATTGGTGACTTTTCCAAGGTGAGCTATTCCAGTACATTTTTTTTTTGAGGCAGGGCTCTGATTTCAGTCTCCAGCATCCTCTACATGAGCATGCAGCTGAAAAAAGAAATTGGCTGTTCTGACACAGGTCCATCAGAGTTTCTGCTGTTGGTAGATTTTTGAGTACAGGATAACTATACAGTGAAATACACAATAGAGGAGGAACAAACCAGATGAGTGGACTTCCACTCTGCAGCTCTGAATAGCATGGCATTTATAACTTTGTTAGTGGTTGAGATCCTTTGAATTAAAGGGTGTAAAGACTTGAAAATAAAACTCCTAGGTAGATAAATAAATTTCTGGGCTGTAAGATTCAAGGCAGTCCCAACAAGGCTTCTGTCCTGCTCCCCCTCCCATCTGTTTTGCTTTTTTGGATCCATATGCATGATAAACCAGCCCCATGCAACACTACAGACTTGGGGAAGCGTGGCTGGAAAGCTGCCTGGTGGAACAGGAGCTGGGTGTGTTGGCTAATAGCCAGTTGAACATAAGCCAGCAGTGTGCCCAGGTGGCCAAGAAGGCCAACAGCATATCCTGGCCTGTGTCAGAAATAGTGTGAAAATACCTGAAAGGAGGTAGTAGTGAGGTGAGAGACAGGCTCTTCTCCCAAGTAACAAATAATAGGACAAGGGGAAATAGCCTCAAGTTCTGCCAGGTTCAATATCAGGAAAATTTTTTCACAGAAGGTGTGAAGCTCTGGACCAGGCTTCCCAGGGAAGTGGAGTCACCATCCCTAGAAGTATTTGAAACACATGTAGATGTGGTGAATAGGGACATGGTGAAATGATGACTTGGTGTTGTTAGGTTAGCAGTTGGACTTAATGATCTTAAAGCTCTCTTCCAAACAAAATGATGATGGTTTTTTGCCCTTCCCTATCACACACTGGATTTTCACCAACCTGGGGTTAAGAGCTTGGTCAACCAGCTTCAGGAGTTAAGCAAGAGTTCCTGAAGTTGTGCAAGAGGGTATCTTAGAGACTTTTGCTGTCTTCATATCAGCAAACCATTTTGAGGTAGTTCCCTCTGGGCCCCTCAGCAGTTCCTAAAGTAGCTTGACACCCTGGCTTACCTGTAGCTAGAGCAGCTGTGAGGTATCTGAGCAGGGCTTTGTGCATCTGCTACCAGTGCCAAGTCATGGTCCCCAAGTTACAAACAGGATCACTTCCATGAGGGATAATTAGACTCTCCAAAGGGCTTGTTGCAGAAGCAGAGGAGTTCCAAGAAGCAGGAAGGTCTAGGGAGGAAAAAAAAAAATAAAGTAAAAAGAATGTAGAGCTGCCTTGAAGAACAATTCACTGTAATAATAGAGTTGAAAGTTGGGTGGCATTTCAGCACAGGCACAGCAGGGGGTAGGTGTAACCTTAGCACACAAGGAACCCAGATAATTCCAGTGTTTCCTGAAGGAAACAAAAGCCAGAGCGTTAGCAAACAAGCAATCTGCTTAAATGTTCAGGGCTGCAAAACTGCTCAGGTAATGAGAAACTGTAAGGACATTGTAGAGTGGAAAAGTTATTTTTGAGAAGGAAATTGTTCAGAAGTTTTGCTTAAGATGTTTTTTAAATAGAGCTGCAATCCAGCATTGCAGTTTATGCAGTTTCTATATATGTGTTTTTCCCTCACCCTCCTTAACACACTCATATCATAAGGAGAAATTCAAAGCAACCTGACTTGGGCTACTTCTCTATTCTTATGTTTCTCAGTTTTTTCAGGCACTAGGCAGTTAATAGTTCCTGCAACCTCACTGCAGCTTGGCCTTACAGGTGCTAGTCACTTCTCCATCAATTTGTGATTCACCTAGGAACTGGAAAGCTGCAAAGGAGAATGGGCTTCTACCTGGGATGTTCCAGGGGCCCCCTTCAGCTCTTCCCCCTGGAAGACTGAGCAATACAAGTGGACTTGGAGATGGGCAGCTGGAAAATGATGAAGAGGTGTGCACAGTCTACCTAAAAACGACTGCAAGGGTTATAAAGCTGTCACAGTTCATGTTAAACTGGTGTCCACAATGCTGCCAGAATGGGCAGGGAAATAAGCAAAAACGTCAGAGGGGCAAAACTGTGTTTATCTAAAGTTTGCAACTTTTCAGTGTCTCTCAAATAAAGAAGGTATCCAATTACAGGGATGTTAGAAAGAGGCAGGAAATGAAAAGCACTCAGATTCATCTTAATTGGCTTACACACCTTTGCTTGACTAATATCCTGATGCAATTAAGGGATTCCAAGCTAGCCTTTTTGTAAACAGAAGAAAGGGTTTTTCCCCACCCAGCAGCAGCATCCTCCTGTGCTGAGAAACAGCAATAAAAGGTGTCTTTAGCTCAGTGATACAGTCTTCAGAAGCAAAAGCTGGAACCCAGGCAGGCTTCTTTGCCTGGTTCTGCATGTGGTTTTATAGCCTAGGCTATGTTCTGATGCCTGTACAATGAGGGTGTAAGCCCTGTTGAGAGTGGCAAGTAAATGCTGTAACACAGCATGTGATGACATGGATTTCAGAGTGCTGGGAACTGGATTTTTTTTGGCTAGAGGGACTCTTCTTGTATGTCACTGTGTTGGTTGGTGAAGGGATGTGTGGCCTGCCTTGCTGTGCTGTTAATGATGGGTAGTGGACAGAATGTTGTGCATGCCAGCTCAGACTCCTAGGGTAAATGCTCCTCTCCAGGGGACCATGTCTGGTGGTGGGAGAGGAAAAGGGCTTGGACTTACAGGGCTGAGGAAAGACTGACTGAAAGTCTTTTGCAGGTGAGTGTAAAAGATGCAGCCAAAAGGGAGCAAGAACAGAGGTGGTAGGTGGTCAGTACTGCCTGGCAGTAACAGGGTACCCACCTATGCTATATTGTGAACCAGGACAGCTGCTGAGTTACAGCTGCCATTTGCCAACACTAATCCCAAAGGGGAGGCAAGCTCCTGCACTGCAATGTATGGAGGAAAAGCACCAGGCACTTCATTGTGCCACACAAGAAGGGACATTTTGGCTTCAGAAGAGACACAGAGAAGCGCCCAAAGATTGTCTAGGCAGGCTGTGAAACACCAGGAGGTAGAAAACACACAGAAGAGGGGAAAGATTAAATGTCATAGAAACAGGTAACTTATTCAAGAAGCCAGAGGCTGAGGAGAGGAAGACTGAAGAGGTTAAAGCACATGAGGATGAAGAATCAGAAGTATTCTGGTGCAGAGAGGGCCCCAACTTCATGTTCCTAAGTTGAAATCTTTGAAGGTGGGTTCCTTTATGAACTGTACCTCTCTGAACTAGAGAGTCTGCTTGATTTAGTCCAAGACCCAAGTGCCAGAGTGTTTTAAGACTTGAATTGTCAAGCTCTTAGTCCCAAAGTGGGTGCTATTCAGACACATAATGCCTGGCACAGATATACATATGTGCTTAATGAAGATCAAAAAGAAAACACATTATTAACAATATACTTCAGAAAGCCTAAGAATACCCTGCAAAAGGGGCCTTGTGGGCTCAATTTCTCTTCATAGGTAACTATTTTCATACAGTCATCTCCATAAATGTATTAAAATTTATCTAAAGAGTATTTTAGTTTCTTTCTTCTGTTACTATTCCAGAACCTTTTGTTAGCAACTTTAATCACAGTCAAGCCACACACACCTGTTTGCTCAAGGCAATATTGTTCTTTTGTATAAATATGCCTTCTCACTCCTTGGGTTTAACTCACTCTTGTATTTATAAATCACAATTGCTTTCTTCCTTAGCCTTTATTCTGCTAGGACAAATAAGTCAAGCTCTTCCAGTTTACTCCTGTATCTTAGAGTGCCCTGTGCTAATCCCTGTAGCCATTCATTACACCTGCTCCAGCTGAATCCATCTGGCTTCCAACGTGGGTGACAACTATTGTAAAGACAATTCCAGCTGCAGTTTTACAAATGCAACAGCATTAATATTTCCCTACTGGTCCTCAAAAATTCCTCCCCAGAACACTCTGGAATTGAACTTGTCTTTTCTTCAGACACATTACACCATACCAGTAGCTCAAAGCCAATTTATGATTAACCAGTGCACTCAGAGCTTTCTCTGTCTCCATTGCTTTCAATGGATAAGCATTTCTGGTATGAGCTGAGAGCTCATTATTAATCCTCTAGGTTCATGACCCTACACTCCTTCTCGTTACTGCTATTCAAATTATCAGTGTTTTCCAGTTTTTCCTGTAGAGTCCTACTCTCTGCTATTTTGACACTAACTCCCAGTTTCATGTCATCAGAATCAAAGAATGTGTCCTTCAAATAGCTTATCACCATACCTTTAGCCTCATTGCAACCTTTTTCTAAGCTGTTGTTGCTGATGGACTTAAGGGACAGCAAAATCCAGCTTCTCCTGTGTGGCCTCTGTAAGCCTCACCTCTGCCCTGATGAATCATGCCAATGCACTGCCAGTTGACAACAGCTAGGTACAGGCTGAGGAGCTGCAGCCACCCTTAACAAAAACTTGGGGTTTTGGTCCTCACTCTGTTCCATAAGTGCCTTCCTTTGAAGCCTACAAGCAAAGAAAGCTCCATTGCAATAAATATTTTACAAGGGTATCAAGAAAAGAACCCGCCCCTGAAAAGAGCTTGCATCTGCTGTTCATCTATCCAAACCCCCCCATAAAACCAACAAAAAGCCCACCCCAGGATAAGCTATTGTGAACAAGAGCTGCCTTTTTGCTCTGTATCCACAGCACTGCAATCATAAGAGCCTGAATGAGCTACTCTGAACTGTGAACAATGGAAACACGCTGAATCACTAAAGCCAAACCATCAATAGGCAAAATGCAGCCTTGTCACTAAGACAAACTGCTCATAGCAACAATGAGCTGGGAATAGCTTGTATGGAGCCAAACTGGCTCTTGTACTTCAGCTGAAGTTCATCCAAAGTTGAACAGGGAAGTCTCCAGATGGTCACTGCTGCCAGGGCTAGATGGAGAGTCCATTATGCTGCTTTTTTGTTCATATACAAAGTACAGAATTTTGTTTAATGCTTAAAATCAAGATTTTGTCCTAGAAGAGTGGGCAGGATAAACCATGAGGGAAAATGGAAATGGCAGATCATAGTACTGTAAAAAGATGTTGTAGTCATAGCATGTTAGCAGTTAAGTCAAAAAACTGGGGAAGAACAATTGTGTTGCAAAGTTTGTGCTGTGCTTTTTTCAGACAGCATGCAAAACAATGCCATTTCTTTTATAGAAGAAAACCTGTAATTTCACAGGATTTAAACAGACAAGCAATAAAACCCTCTATTGCAGCCCTGGTCAGGAACACAACAGTCAGGGAGATGTCCACATTGTTGAACTGAGCTGTAAGCTACACTTCAGTCTGGGCATTCCATTTTGGGTTGTGTTTTTGTCTGTCTCTGTGCTACACAACCGTGCTGACAGTGCAGGCTTTGCCACCACAGCCTGGCTCAGGATAAGCACAAAATACCTCAAAAAGATTTTGAGAGAGAGGCATCAGTTCTAAATCAATCTGTCCACTCCCAGGGATACTTGTCTGCTGTGCAGACAAGCAGTAGTGGGAAGTTTCTGGGCTGCACCAGCTTGGTCACACAACAAGTCAGAGAAATAGTTAGGAGGAAAAGCTGCCCCTGAGAGAGCTACCCACTACACCAGGGCAAAGGCTTTCTGTGGGGACACATGAGGACAGACTTGGTGCCTCTCCAGCAGTGCTGGCCCATAAGAAGGCTAGTATCAAGTTTAGGAGAGGTGCATTTCTCAGGGCTGTTCATTACTAGATCTGTACTTATACTCAAGCATAGTGATGATGATGATGATGATTATTATTAGGCTTCTTAGCTTCCATAGTCTCAATGATAAATTTGTGTTTCTTCATTTTCCATCCCAGTCTTGAATCAATCAAAAGGTTCAAAGCACCCCTAATAGCACACACACAGTGTGAGGAACACATAAAAGCTATGAGGGCTATGTGAAACACTGACTGTGCAGCTGAGGTTGTAACATATCCCAAGGTACGGGGTCTGCCCTGGGGAACTTGCTTCAACATTCTCAGGGAGGATCAAGGACACAGCTCAGCTCATGCCTGCCTGACTTGAGACTTAAAGCATCCAGCTGACAGAATCACCCTCAAAGCCAAAACACATTCACTCTGTGTTGTAAGCCAACACTGCTGCACACCTTTGCCATGAGACCTTCTCACCCGAGGGCAGCCCAGCAGGACCACAGCACATCCTGGCAGGAGGGGCTCCCTGCACAGAAAGAAAATAGGCTGCACTGATTTTCAGCCAAAGGGAGAGGAGATTACACCTCCTAGTATCTCTGTTGGGGGAGGAACTCAGTGAAACACAATATTCTAAGAGAAAAATACTCTGTCCTCAGAATACATGCTGAGCCATTGCAGGTGCCAAGTGTTTTCCTCCCATCCAGGATGTTTTTCTTGAAAATCAATCTCCCCTCTTCTAGTAAATGGTACAGAAGGAAAGGATAGTAGTGTGGAACTTGTAGCATACCTTTAAAAAATGAGGGAGATGCGATGGAATACCAGGGGAGAAAATGGCTTTTGCAAGCAAGTCAGCAAATTATTCTGATGCATTTGCTTTTGAAGCACAGTTACATTTGCAAACAGCCTGGTGGAATGAGGAACATTGCTTTAGTTCCACCATCTCAGAGAAACCAAGTAAGAGCATTGAAGGATTAAGACTTCATCTAACATGCTTTAAACCTGGTGAAAAAACAGACTTCAGCTGAACCTGCACTGAACTCCCTAACTAAAAATTAAGATAATTATTTCTCTTTGGTTTTTAAAAGTGAGACCCTAAGACAAATTATGGCATAAAGGAATTCTAGGCAACTATTACTCTTCTCAGTGGAACCTTTGTGCTTTCTGTGTAGATTATAAAAGACTTCTGCTCTTCCAGTCTGATACTTCATCTCCACTAAATTCAGTCCATTTAAAAAACAAGATTTCCTAATAAATTTGGCCAATAAACATGGAATTCATTGACAGACAGGAGATGGTGGTGGAAATCTTTCAAAAGCGAGAAGAAAGTTTATTCTACTTTCAGTAAATGAAATGGATGTGCTGTTGTCAAGAAGAGACATCAGTAAACATAACAATGTGCATGCTTGCCTAACAAAGTGTCCTCAACCTCCTTCTCCTGCCATTCTTCACTCTGAAAGCACAAGCATTCCTTAAATCATTGCCTGTGGCTTTCATGAGCACTCACTAAACAAATGTCACCTTTTCATACAATCTACTATTACCAGAGTGAGTGTGATATTGAATTAACAGCACTTTAAAGCCATTTTAGAGAACATCTCAGTCTTATTTAAGATATGCTATAATATCTTATTTAAGATATGAGAATTTAACTCATTTCAAACTCCAGCTCTTACAGCCAGAAACTGCTGTCATTGCCTTAGTATCAGTTAGCACAGTGGATGGGTGGGAGACAGAACAAAATATTGCTTAGTTATTCTGTTAATCTTTAAGGCTTTTTTCTAGGACCTGATGCAGGCACTAACCTTTATCTGTAGTGACTATTAAAGAATACTGACAAGAAACAGTTCTGAGAAACTATGAACTCTCCAAACATGAAAACAATCTGAAAATTAATTTCATTCTTCATTAATACCCTCTGGAGATATCTAACTGTGACTATATGGCTGACATCCCCTCCTGTCCACACCACCTTTCTTAGGGGATTATAACTAGTGATTTAAAGAGTTCAGTCACCAGAAATTTCCCATCAAGTTCCAGCAATGCTATCTTTATTGAATTTATGCTCATAAATGAAGAATTCCTCTGTTTATTATCTAGGACCCTCACATTGGTTTAGGTACCTAACTATTTTCTCCTTATTATGTGCTTGGGCATTTGGGTTGCTTTAATTCATTGTGGCATGGCTTAGGGTTAAATAGGTGCTCATTTGTCTCCCCTTTTCACTTATTCCTAATGCCAGGGCTGCTGGAGTTCCCATACTCTCTGCTGTTGGTCCCTTTCTCACAAAGGGCAGAGGCAGTGGAATTTCCCCCAGTGGGCCCAGGGGCTGCCTGCTCACCAGAAACTGTCCAAGAAGAAGACTTCCTTCTCTTCCCCAGCCAAAGGCAGGGGACATTAAACAAATTTATGCCTGCAGCCTTTCTTCAGCATGCACAAGTGGTTTCTGTTATTACTCTGGTTAATACTTGACCATGTGCTGCTTTGCCTCTTCCTCCCTCCTTAAAAAACACCCAACACATTGCCCTGTGAGTTAGTCCACTTCAGAGGAGGGTAGACAGGAAGGAACCTTTAAAACAAAAGTAACTTAGTGTGTATCCATATCCTTGCTCTTAGTGTTCATTGCCTCATAGGAGACATGGCATCAAAATATCAGAGCTAAGTGAAAGGTTGAAATTGTTTTATTGAACGGAAGTTCATGTCTTAGTGATGCAGTCTTGTCCTTTGAGTTCTAGTATGAGAGCAAATTTCATCAGGGTGGGTACAGCACACAAACTACTGAAACTGCAGAAGCCTGATCTTAGAGGCAGTGTTGCATTTTGCCAGAGATGTGCAGGACACTGCACGAGAATGGTCTCTAGCAATCTTATGTCAATACCTTGTAAAATGGTCCTTTCACAGGATGTGCTCCAAAAAAAAAAAACCCAGGACCAATTGTTGCTACAGACTGTAATACAAATTTTAGTGTAATTAGTACATAAGAGCAATAATGAAAGAGAAAAATAGTAAAAGAAAAGGAGAGAAAAAGCAATCTATTCAAAGTAATTGCACTTCCACCTATTTATTTGATGTTTGCCACTTTCAAGGCTTGTCATCTCTCCAGTACAGTAGCACAATGTTCTGCTGCCAGCCTTTTATATGTCTCTGTAGAATAAAAGTCTCAGCTGCTGTATTCCCTTTCTCTCAGAACAGAAATGATTCCTTCCTAATCCAAATCACCTAATGGCTCAGCATTTTGAGCTGAAAGATCTTACAGCTTCTTAGGAGATCAAATAAGCAACTTTTCTGTTGAGTGTCCTAAAGGAACTATTGTCTATATAGCTGCTTTAAAAGCCAGGACTTTTTTTCCCCTCCCACATCTGAAGCATTTTTTTGCTGAGGAGATGTTGATTGCATTCTCTGTAACCACTTCTTACTTAGTTTGCTTAGCCAAATACAAACCTCACATTTAATGACCTCCTTATTATTTCAAATGCCTAAAGAAGCTTGAATGAATTCTAAGGCAATACAGGTCTAAAAGATTTCCTTGCAAATCTGTTGGAAGAAAAACAAAGAAAGAAATAAAGTCTAGAAAATAGCCACCAAGAACAAAGGTACAGGCTGTGTTAACAGGCATGGTTGAATGACATGCAGGATTTTATACTCTTTCATCAATACTCCATGCAGCTCAGGATCTCCCAATCTGCAAATTTTAAGGGCTTTTTTGTTGTTTTTTGGATCTGTGTCTCCAGATCTGTGGCTGTGAAACATGAAGCAAGTGCAAATCACTACAGCGTTAATTCCCAGTGCTGGCAGCCAGACTGAATCAATAGTGTTTGGAAAGCATGAATTGCTTCACACATTTCAATGGGTTGCTTGGTCACCAAGCTACAGACAACCATTTGGATAAAGAGTATTTTAGCTGTTTTGTCACTGATTGTGCTACCAAAACCACTGAGAAAAAGTATTCCTCTCTGTATGTCAGTTGTGTTCTAGAGAGTGGTAAAAACCTTCCAGGTTCATCCTTTGCCATTCCAATGGCATATCAATGAACTGGCAATAGGGACCTTTTAGATAGCAGGAAACCCAAGCACTGAACATACAAGAAATGTTAGGAAAGCAAATGTACAAACACATTGTTCACAACTGTGCAGAAACTCACCCATTTTCAGAGTGGCTGCTTGGACTTTGTAGCCTGCCCTGACCTTGTGCCAAGGCAGCCAGGAGCTCTGAAGCAAACTTCAAGTCCTGCTTGCCACCAACCTTCCAGGTGTACCTGCCTTGGATAAATTGGTCTGTCAGCAAAAGAAATAAACTGCTTTGCATATCAATGAAAGAGCTTACACTCTAGTCTGCTGTGCAGGAGCAGTGATGGAGAACCTTGTTTGCAAAGTCACAGGCTAGTAATATGTGTTAGGGTGAACATAAAGGTTTTAAAGCCTGATTTAAAGCCCAACTGAGTTAGGGAAGGGCTCAATCGTGTTAGTGTGATTGTTGTTTGTGCTGGAGTTTTTTTGATTTTGTTGGTTTGGTTGGTTGGATTTTGTGTTTTTAAAAAGACAACCCCCTGCAGGGCTTGTTACCTGTCCTACACTAAGTTTTGTTGATTTAATTTTCTGTATGGGAACAGCTATGTATTGCAGAGCACATACATAGTGTTGTGGTAACTATGTCTGTATCTGTGGTTGTGTAAAGAGCAGACAATCTGGGAAAATGCCCCAGTAACTGAAATCTTTGGTTTTTTCCAGTGCACTGGTTGCTCTAGCAAGGGCTATTACTTATATTTGCAAACCTTGCCTGCTTTACACTGTACCCACATTAATGGTATTGTACCATTTTACCTAACCTGACAGGCCATAGCAGAATAAGCTATGCTCTGTAGGAATGTCCTAAGGACCATGAAAAGTGAAAGTAGAAGAGGGTCCCGCATTCTGGAGCTTCATTTTAAGCAACAGTTACTCCCTGCCTCCTCCAAGGCCAGCTGACAGGGCAGTTTCTTTTCTAAAGCTTTTAATGGTTTCCAAAGAGCTGCTCTGATCAGCCTGCCTTGCCTACATTCTTTATCGAAGTTACTAGGGACTTCTCAGGTGAGCAAACCTGCTGGCACACGTAGTGGGGATGCAGCCAGTTCTCAGCCACCTCCATGGAAGCCAGTCCTAAAATGGGATCATGTTTTTTTGGAATGAATTACTCCACTTGGCAAGAGAAGAGCTCACCTGCACATGGAACACTTAGCAAGTACCACACATGCTGTAAGGAAGTTTTTTGCCTGAAACTGACACTGAATCCCCCAGGCCTGCTCAGCTCCATGTTCAGAGACCAGAACTACCCCATGGCTGCAGCTTTGTACTCCCCACCCAGCACTGCCAGTACCCCTGGCAGCATTGCTGTAGGCAGCCTCTTTTTGACCCACTGCAGCGTCACTAATTGCTGAGCCTCAGGTCCTTCTCCATGGGTGCAGTGGTGCAGACAGACCAGCCCATGCACCCTTGTGTCTGGGCAGTCCTCATCACATTTTCCTGCATGTGATCAGTTGTGCAAGCACTTTGCCCTTCCAGATCAAGTAACCTGACCTAAGATGTCTCACATGATGAGAGGCAGGAAAATCGAGAAGTCTGAATTGCTATGGTTTCACCTTTCTCAGGTGAAGCACCTGAACCAACAACATTTTTACCCTTCTGAAGCCTAGGGACCTACATATTTCCATCATCCCTCTGAAAAAATGCAGCAGAGCTGTTCTTCACAGAAAGAATCTGAGAACAAAAAAGACTGACATGAAAACAGAAATATCAGTATGGAGAGTATACATGTATGATCTGGCTGAAGAAGCAGAAGGTTGAACTGAAAATACCACACAGATAAGTTCTGGTTATTTCCAGACTCAAGTTCCAAAGCCACACTGCTGTGCAAAACATCCCATCCCACTGGGGAATGGAAAAGCATCCCTAAGCACCCACTGCATGCTGCAAGCTAAGCAAAACTGAGCTGCTGACTTTGTGAACATGCACTTGATGTAATGTAATTATCATATCTTTTTGCAGTGCACCATCAAGAATTTGAGCAGGAAGAGTTTCATCTTCTCTGCTGTGCAACTGAAAAGCCAACATACGACATCATTCACCTTCTCCAAATAACACAGCCACCGAGTTTTAAAGTGATAATGACTAAAGGGATTAATACTTATTTATTCTTAAATCAATGCTTCACATTTACTTGGATTCAAGGAAGAAATAAAGTCTTTAATCTTCTAGCAGTTCACCCAACTAAAAAATACAAATAGACTGTAAATATTTTGGAGTGTAAAACTGTAATAGGCTTCCTTGCTGCCTTGGATTCTGTTTTCAGCTATAAACTGAAGAATCAGGGTATTATGACTATGATTATGGGCAGGAGGTAAAGTCCCTTGCTCCTATTGCCCTGTTGTATTGCTGACATTCTTCATACCTGAGCAGCCATGACATTGCCAATTTTAATGCAGCAGCTGGCTGTTTATATCTCATGAACATATATAGTTTTCTATCTGAAAATTCATCTCCTGAAAGTCAAGTGTGGACAGTGAAGTCGATCCTGGTCCATCAATAGTTTCAAATAAGATTCTGCAGTTCCCAGTACTGCTTTCTGATCCCAGTCTGAAGGATAGAAGATGTGATGAAAACTGGCTGCTTTTTGAAACACCAGCACCTACGTTAAGGTGATAGCCCAGATACAGCAAAGTGAATAAATAAAATGAATAAATAAATAAATTAGGAACTACCTACTACTCAACATGACCTAAGAATTCAATCAGGTCCCTTTCATATGCTAGAGCTTGGACTTAGGACCTCAGGTTTAGGCTCCCGAGTCTGAAAGCATTGACATTTGTTTGGGCAAAAGAGATGCAATCTTGAACCCCTGTTACTGCACCTGTGAGACTCTCCTCTCACATCCTAGAATCTCTCCAGGTTTGGGTTTAACCTCAAGACCCAGTGTGCTTCTGACAGCCCTTTCTGCAGGTGCTAAAGCACCTTTGACTGCATGAAGTGGGCAGCAACTTCACCGAACAACTGCATTGTGTGCATCTTAATTCCATTTGAATTAGCACTTCATTGGTGATGATTAGCTTCTGCAACAAGTTCAACAATCACCATTTGCTGCTTTCTTGCAGTACTCCACACACCCATTGCCACTGTACCATTGGTAGAAAGAGGCTGTTTTCATGGGAGCACCCCCTCTGCCCATGTCTCACATGTGTGCTGCTCTCTCCATCACTAACCTCTACAGTTTCAGCCTTCAGAATCTATTTCTGCCTGTCTCGTACCTTGAGTCCAGGCTGGTGCATGCAGAGGTGCTGTTGGTGGGAAGACGTCTCCACAGTGAACAAGAGGGCTGCCTTCTGAGGCAGGACATGCTAAAGCTCACACAGCAAAGGCTGGAGATGTGCAGGGATACCTACTGGCAAAAGAGCTTTTGCAGCCCCCTTTTCTCCCCTCACTGCTGTTACTGTCACATCTTACAGGGGTAAGACCTACCAGGACTTAGCCATCTTTGGGCTGGAGCTTCCTGCTCGGGGGGGTCATGGATGAACCCTGCACTCAGAGCCCTGCTGAAGGGCAAACACCTGCACAGCACCAGCCATTTCCTCACAATATGGTGTCCCCACACATGTACACAGATGATGTGTCACACACAGATGTGCATTTGCCAGGAGATAACTCTTGGCTGTTGTTGCACCTACCATGAGATCCCAGAATGCTTAGAGCTATAAAACCATTTTGACTTTCATTTAAACTAGTTCCTGTGGCAGAAAGGGCATATGTGAGGCAAGGAGGAGTATATCTACCCTGCTGTTGTGAGTGTTGCCACTAAATGGGCTGGCAGGCTGGGCTGTGTCAAACCTGGCAGTGCTGCCAATGAGACCATGTGTCACCATGCCAGCAGCTGTGGCATCTTAATGTTTCTCTTCTCTGTGCATGCAACACAGGCTTATGTGAGCTCCTAATGGTGCACAGCCCATTATCACAATGGGACACGTTCCTGGAACACAGATTTGGATACAACTAATCCAAAGATGGCAGTCTTGGTTTGGGGCCACCTGATGCAGTGCTGACCACTGGGTATGGCTGCTCCTGCAGCCTATTTGCAACACATGTAGCTTCCTTTGCATCTTTCCCCACATTTACCATGACTGCCCACTGGAAAATGTCCCTCTGTCATCTTCTCTGGCTGCAGCCCTTTCTGTCCAGCATAGCCAGGCCATGCCTTGCCAGTTGGGTTGCACCAACACCCCACCATCCCTTAGCTGCTCCAGACAAGCTGCCAAGGCACTGTGGGGATGGCACAGCCCCTGTGTTAGGTGGCCATAGGGAGACACACGTCTACCCGACACATGCACCACATGACATGGCTGGCCACCAACATCCAGACAGGGCATGAGCTCCTGCAGGGAGCCTAGGTCCCCCAGGAGCTGCAGCACTGCCAATGTCACCTTACCCCTTGTTTCTTTTTCCAGATCATTAACTGTTAAACAGGGAGAGAAAGCAGAAGCAAGTCCTGCTGCCCTGAGAACAGCATAATGTCTAAAAGGGATTGCTACATATCAGCAGTCCTCTGCTAATGCCAGTGGAGGAGATAGCTTTGCCAAAAACAACCAAGAAGGGCAGAAGCACTTCTACAGAAAAAACCCTCCCTAGGACTTTCTGGCTTTCTTCTGCCAGTGTGTGCTGGTATGAATCAGGCTTCAACAGCAAGTCCTCACTGACTTTGCCTGGCTGTGCCCTGCTGGGGCTGTCCCTGGTGAGCTGGTGGCTGCCCAGACATGGCAGGCAAGGGGCACAGCTGCTGGGACTGGGGTGCCCAAATGGGACAGCATCAGCTGCTGGAGGAAGCAGGCTTGGGCAGCAGAGCAGAGCAGCACAGTCAATAGCTGGCTCTGACATAAGGCTTTCAAGTGGACTGGAGTGAAGTCTCAAGGTACATTTGCTGTTTCACCTTCATATCGAAATCCAATTTTCCAACTTCTTGAAGCCCTCTTGAAATCACGGGAGTTTCCCTGCTGTAGTGGGTGGCTGTATCACCCCACACTCCCACTGTTTTCAGTGCAAAGCAGTTTTCAATATAATGTCCCAAGTGGGAATTTCCAGCCATAACTTGGCTCCAATTTTAGTGAGGCAAGCAAGGAGGCTGACTTGCAGCCACATGATTTGCTTTTGACATTGAACTGTTTGTTCTTTTCACATCCTGGCCACTTCTACCATGCCTAAGCATTGCTCATAAAACTTAAGGGCTAGAAAACAACCTCCAAAAAAGCTGCAGAGCCGTTTGGTGTGTACTGCTCAACAGTTAGATCCTTTTCAGCACTCAGTCTTTGTTTTAAGGATTTGTGTATCCCACACACACCACTCTGTTGTATTCTGGTCACACAGCTCATTCAGATGCGTGAGCATGTGCTGTGCCGCACCCAGCTCCATACCTCTGGGCAACAGCAGCCCCTGATGCAATTGTATTGATCAAAAAAAGATGAACCCAGGGGCATACCCAGCTATCAATCTAACCTAACCTGCAAGGACTGCTGATGAGAATTTCAGAAAGTCCTAGGCAGACTTTTTAGCAGCTCCCTTTGATTTTAGTGATATCAAAGGATGCAGGTACAGCTGCAGGAGGTGTAGAGGAGGGGAGTAGGAGAAGCTGGGCTTTGCCATCTGCTTCAGTAATGTCTTATTCTCTCCCTTGAAGGCCAGCCAACACCCTGGATTAATGCTGAGAGAGACACTGCCACTTCAGCTCCACTTTCTCTCCACACCTTTGGGATGATGTGCCCTGCTGGAGGCACCAGGAGGAGGCAGGCTCCAGACTCTCCAGCACGAGTGCTGCAGTCACAAGGAACTATCCAGTCATTGAAAATAAATGGGTTTGGAAGTTTTTCTTTTGCACTGGGCAAGAGTCAGACATTGCCTCCTGAACTGACTGAGGTACAGTTCTTCTGGCACTGTTCCAGGCTTAAATAAAGATGAGTTATAACACCAAGCTTTGCAAAAAGTGTCCAAAAATGCTGATGAGGAAGTTTAGTGTAACTTCTTGGCAAAACTCAAGAAAGGATGGATAGTTTAATCTTTATAGATTTATGGTTGCCTATAAGAAGGGGAAACTCTTGATGTGGCTGTGGTTCAAATAATTAATTTCCTGTGAACTGTTTCTGCATCCTATATTTTATATGATTGATCCCTCTATGTATCCTGATTCCTTCAGACCAAGCCTGGCCTCTCAGATGCAGTGCCAGATTCCAGTATGAATCTTCAAGAGGGAGAGAAAACACAATACAAATCCAAACTGAATCAAATTTCTGCTTCAGCATAGCCTTCCATTAAGGCCACACTGGCAGCAGTTGGTGAAGTCCTTGTGTTACCCATGCTACAGTCTGCAGCCAGTCTGAAGACATAAACAACTTCTTCCTTCATCTCTTTAAGCACTTCTCTGCCAGTATTAAAAGTCCTACAGCTGTTACACTGTATAACATGCTTACTTTGTTAGCAGTTTTGAGTCAGTGGTTAAAAAAAGCCAGACTGGTCGGCCAACAAATCCCCTAAACATCTGTACTATATTTTTTTAACTTTTATATTAATATGCATATTTGTTCCCATTAGGAATCCACAGCCTATGTTCAGTTAAAGATTAAACAAGCCAGTATAAATTAACTTCAATTTCCACATTTACAAATCAGTCAGTATGCTTTCATTCATTCTCATTCAATTCCAGTGTTCTCAGGTTGTTCTGTCTTTTATTATTAGTAATAGTTATCATTATTGGGAATTAACTTTCAGTGTAAAGGGACAAAGACAACTGCACCAAGCACTGAAACAAAGTCTGAGGAACATCAAGTTACCATTGTGTAAAAAAAATACAAACCAATCTCAAAACCTTTAGAAAACACAGCACACAAACATATGCTCCTTGGTTTCTCAGTACATAACACCCCTCACACAAACAGTGTTCTACCTTCTGTCAAGTCTGTGAGCACTATTAAACAGTGGAATTGCACAAACTCTAAATTTTTGTTCTGGAAAAAGTGTTTGAGTTAAACTAAGATTGTTTTTTTCTGAAATCAGAAGGAAGTCAGGTGTTTCAGAACTAGTACAGACTGTCATATAAAATGTGTGTGTATCTTTCTGGGCAATTATGTTTTTTCATGGGTACACTTACAACCAAAATATCTATAATCTTTTTTAATGGTCTAATCAAGATGGGACTATTTTGATTTGAAGGCTATCCCAAAACATTTGGTATGCTAAAGGGAAGCACTATGTAATTACTGAAAGTCTCTTCAACATCCTTGTTAAAACAGGTTTAATTATTGTAGCTTTACCTAATGTGCAGAAATAACTTACAGGAGCTGTAAAACATTTGAAGATCCTGTTCAGTGCAGGTGAGAGATAAAGATCTTACTAGCATGTACGTCAGTGTTTCCATGCTTGCAGAACTGACAGAATGATTCCCAATTTTTTTCTTAGGATCCACAGAAAAGCAATCAAAAGGTTTTGCTGTATCAGCTTCAGGAGTATGTTTGCCCCCTCATTGCCTATGATCTAGAAAAGCAGCTGGAAGAAAGCATTGCTTCTTGTCTATTAATTTGCAGACAACATGTTTTCTAAACAGTAATATTAGCTGCAGCAACTGAAAGCAGAGGTACACCAGTAAAACCATCTATTGCTAATGTATTTGTTAAATTTTTTATATTCATAATAGTGAGGTCTTGAAAATATTAATGTAGAGAACACACTATTCTTTTCTACCTATCCAACAATTAATGTTGGAAACTTGGGGTATTTCCAGGGGTTTGAGGCATCAGAAGCCACAATCTTTAATTGTTTTCTAAATTGAAAGAGGATTGGGTTATTTACAGTATATGAAGGTCTCTCTCCAAAAAGCTAGACTGCTTCAGAAAAGGGTAGAAATATGTTACTTGCTGTGAGAGTCAAGAGATTTATGTGAATGGCTGCAGAATATAGGATTCCTGTTCACCACTTTTACAATGCTAATTTTTGTTGTCTCTAAAAACCATCAAGTTTTTATTGGAGAAGTTACATTATGATTAGTTTTTCTAACATATTCCACCTTCCTGCTCTCTTATGTCTGATATTTTCTGCATGTGCTGTTAGGCCTTATGTCCATGTACCTCAGCTGATCCACAGGAAGCCATTTCTCTGCTCAGACAGGCAACGCAGAGCATGTCTTCCATCGCATGCAGGAGCAGCACCCTGGGAGGGAACCCTACCATTGTGCTCATGGTCATCATCTGTGGAGACCACTCAAACCAATGACACATCACTAACATTTCAAACTGGTCTTGTTCCACAATCAGCCTGCAAACCACAGATGTTCTCTATTTAGTCAATATTTAAGTCATGAAAAATGGGATTAAAGTCACTCCTAGATCCTGGAAGCCCAAACATTTAAGCATAATCACAGGGTCTTTTTATTTATGTAGAGCATAGCTATTTTAGAGATTAAAGTAAATTTAAAGTGTATTTCAGTGTGGAATTAATGATGTTTCAGATCCTTTGCAATATAAACTGTCCTTTGATCAAATTTGAGATATTTGGTGTCTCAGCAAGTAGTGGGCACCTGTTATGATGCAAAGTCAGACAACCTTTCTGGAGAAGCAAAATCCTCTTCTGTTCTGCACCCAGTTAGGCTCTTTCTCCTTCAAGCCATAAGCCCCTTGACAACAATTACGAAGCCTCCACTCCAGCTCTTCTGAAAGACATCCTCCTCCTCTTAGTTCTTCTCCCCAGCTCTAAAAGCAATGTTTTTCTCTTTCCAGATGCATGACCAAGTCATGAAACCCTCATTTTACAGCTTCCCTTCCTGCTCAGAAAGGGCCAGTAACTCTTTACAGGCTGGTGGCCTCACCTATTTACAGGCTGCGAGGTGAATGTTTCCAGAGGACCTTGTTATGACTCCTGCGCAGAAGTTTCCATGTCATGCCCAAGTGAGCTGGCACACCATCACACTCCAGCACAACACACTTGGTGAAACACCAAACTGACTTTTGCAATAAAGCATATTGTATTTACATAGTCACTAGCAAACTTAAAGAAATCTCCCATGAGGAGGAGAACTTCTATTCCCTGTGGCACAAGTACAATACTTCATGTACAGTGTATGCTGGTGATTTCATCAGTAAAGCCTGTCATCCTCAGCTATGCTTTAATAGCTTTTTCTTTAGAAGACAGATTTTCTTGGTTTTATCCAAGGACTGAGGCTCCTCACACTGTAGACAAGTGCCTTCAGAGAAGACAGATCACTCTAAAGATAGATCCTTAACCCATAACCACTCTCACACCATAGAGAAGTAGAGCAAGAGATGATCCTGGAAATAAACAGTGGCTGATCAAACACCCTCAGTACATTAGAAGTACTTTCTCCCACTGAGCTCTGATCAGCCCTGACAGACTCTGCAAGCCCTTCTGTCTCATAGCTCTCTTTTGTTCAACTATGTGTACCTGCTTGCCTATGAGGTGCAAATACAGCCTCTTCCATTGATCTGTCACTGCCACTTGAGTGTGAAGGACCTTCCCTATGCTTGCTGAGCTGAGGACCTCCGTGTCAGCCCTTCCAGCCAGATTCCCCTGTTCTGCTCTCTCCATGCACTGCAGCAACTGGTGACTGTGTCCTGAGCTAAAGACATACAAATACCCTGCATCAATCTTTGCACAGCAACACTGATTCTGTGAGTAAAGAGGGAATCATGCTACAAGAAGAAAGCAAAATCCTAAAGGAGAAAAACTAACCCTTTTTTCATAGGTCATTGTGAAGTGAGACTCCAGATTATTTCCGTCTTCCAAAATGCATCATTCATTTTCTACATTTTAAAATGATTTCTTTAGTGCTTTTCTGACATCTTACTATAAGAGTCATAAAGATTCTAAAGGATGTATTGGATTATCTTAATCCAATAAAGTCTTAATCTAAGACTTCGTTTCTTAGGATATTATGGACATTTGAAAGTAGAAGAATCTGTATTTTAAGACCTGTTACTAGCAACATTAAGTCAATGTACATCAGGACTTATGAGTTGAGGTCAGTAACATTTAGAGCAAGTAATTATTCACAAGTCTTTTTATAGAGTTAAAATCCCAGAACAACCTTTATATAAATTCCAGCCTTTCCTAAACAGCAGGTATTTTACTAAATTAAAGTCTTTTCTAACTGAATAACCACTCACACTTATGAAAGCATTTTCTGTGGCCTTATGAATTTTATTTCTGGTATGATCACTCTAGTTTCAGCACTAGACTTTCTTATGACCACCTTCTAGGCTGAAGAACTCTCTATTATAACAACACTTGCCTCCACAAAGTAATGGAAGTTTCTGGACAGCACACTTTTTCAAACCAGTGTGCCAGGTGCAAAGTCACCAATATTGTAGGCTGAGTTTTAACCAACTTTACTAACATTACCTTATAGTTTCATTCAAGTTTGATTTCTCCATTTTACCAAGAGCACTGATGAGTTGATGCACATCTTGGCCCTTCTATTAGGTTTATTAGGAAACAAAGGTGCCCCCATGCAGTATCTGCCTGCACACAACAGTGATAACACTTGCAGGTGTTCTGTGACAAGCAAATCACAGAAACTCACCTTGGGCTTTTTGCTTCTATCAAGCCTAACAAGAGACCTACAGGTCAGTCTCTTCTCTCATTCAAGTCTGTATTTTCATTTTAACTTAGGTGAAGCTGCAGCTGAGAAAATAATTTTTTTCCTGGCATCCAAAATTCAACAATTCACCCCATAAATATACCACTTTATAAACCCAGTATATCCAGAGATCTGCAGATTCTAGTAAGTAAGTAAATAAATAAATCTACACAGGTATGCAGACATCTCTTCATTCATGCTTGCATTCAGAGGCAACCCTTTGGCCAAGAAACACTGAATATCAGTGACACTAAGCAGTTAGTTCTGTGGTTCTCCTGTTACACTCTGGAGCCTGTGACTGTTCCTGTCTTTTAAGAAGTGAGGTACTGAATACACACAAAACCCAACTCCACAGATGGGTAGAATGGTCTAATTATTGCACAACAGTCTTAGAATATTTTTGCTTGTGAACTACTGAACACCTGCTCCTTACTAGAGACAGATAACAAGGTTAAAAGTATAACACCAGTGTATCTTGGATGGATGAAAAGATCTAATATTGTACAGAAGTCTCAAGTAACTGAGAAGGTATATAAAAAGTTGAGACAGCTTTGGTATTACTTATTCATCTCCTAGGCCTAAAATAAGATTTATAACTCCTATACAAACATCTTCCAGACATCTTGACATGCAAGACAAACTATTCTAAGAAAAAAATACATTATAAACAGAGAGGAAAAAATATAGATATGATCAATCTTACTCAGTTTTAATTTAATTCTCTAGTACTCCTTCTCCCCCAAAGTAGGGATGATTATAAAAATCTCTAGCAAATTCAGAATCAACAGGGGATTGTATCTGACCACTGTAGGATTTGCCAGGTAACAAAACTAATGCACACAAACATTGCTGTTGAAATTCTAACTACAGAGTGAAGTCCCCTGCTTTCTTTGACTATTTTGATTCTCTAATAGAAAGTCCAGAAGACAAATTTCTTCTCCATTAAAAAAAAAAACCCTTACTTTTCCTGTGATTTCTTACACTCTCCTGGCCAACTGATTCGAAAAATCTACAAACATTGTTTCAGAAAGTATATTAAAACCTATTTAATAGGAACACAAATCAAGAACTGAAAAGAGAATTTCATGAAAGCAAAACATATTAAATAAGACCAGTATTTTACTGAAAATACACTATTATGGGTGCATCAAGAATAATGTGACCAGCAGGTCAAGGGAGGTTTTTCTCCCCCTCTACTCTGCCCTAGTAGGGCCACATCAGGAGTCCTGGGTCCAGTTCTGGTCTCCTCTGTCCAAGAAGGACAGGGAACTTCTGGAGAAGGTACAGAAGAGGGCTACAAAAATGATTAGGGGACTGGAACATCTTTCTTATGGGGAAAGGGTGAGAGCTGGGTCTGTTTAGCCTGGAGAAGATTGAGGGGGGATCTTATCAATACCTAATTGGTTGGTGTCAGGTGGATGGGACCAGTCTTCTCAATGAAGCCCAGTGACAGGACAAGAGGTAACGGGCACAAATTTGACATAGGAAGTTCCATCTTAACATAAGGAAGAACTTCTTCACTTTGGGGGTGGTGAAGCACTGGACCAGGCTGCCCAGAGAGGCTGTGGAGTCTCTGTCTCTAGAGACATTCCAAAGCCGCCTGGATGCCATCCTGTGCAACCTGCTCTAGGTGACCCTGCTCTGGCAGGGGAGTTGGGACTAGGTGATCTCCAGAGGTCCCTTCCAAACCTGACATTCTGTGATTCTGTGAAAGTATTTTCTTAGGTGACAGCACTTAATGGTTTTAAACACAGACTGAAAGCACAGTCTTAAGCCAAGACTCAGGTTACAGAGTTCTACAATTCTTTACAACATTCAAGTAATTTTACACCTAAACTCATTAAGTCGAGTCAGTTACATCTCAATTTCAAAATCTGAATGTCTAATCTTCTGAATTAGTGCCACCAATAAAGAACTTGAGGGTAAAATAATCTTCTGTTGGTCTTATTGCTTTTCTGACACCTTTATATTTGTCTTCTGCACTTTTTTAGCCTGCCTTTTCATGTACTTTCAGTCAAAATATCATTTTAATTTTCAAATAGTCAGAAACATCTTAAGATATGAAACTCCTCTGTGCAGTAGAACTCAGCCTTTCAAAACTACGTTGTCCCCAGCAGAATTAAAAACTGTTTGCCAGTATAAAAATACTTAATATCTCAACCAAATACCACCACAAATAGTCTCTGCTTGGCAAAACGCCCCAGAGCCGTGGGGCTTGGAAAACCCCAAACCCCAACACTGGGCACCTGCCAGAGGAACCAAGAATACAAACTGTCTGAAGTCAAAAGAGGCACAAGAGGAAACCTGGTCCATGGGAACCCAAGCATCACAAGCACTCAGCCTCCTGGGTGTCCTCTCCACACCCAACCACACAGGTGGAAGAGGCTACTGTTTCCCAACATCTTCCTACCTGACCACTCCCTCACATCCATTTGAGCCAGATTTAAACGATCAAAACCATTATTTCCCACCCACCCCTTTGATTTGCAAGGACTGATTTTGCAGGATGGCCATTAGGCAGAATCTGGCCAGGAGCCCACCTGGGGAGGCAGCCTATGGGAGAGGAGCTGCAACAACCATTCTCATCAAACACACTTGTCCTGGGAGAAAATATCTGGTTGTGCCTTCCACAGAATCAGAACTATCTACACATAACACTAATTTTGACAAAAACAATCAATTCTGCTGAGTAGGTGTTCTATTGATTTTTTTCTTTCCTAACCAGCTGTACAATTGCTAAGAAACTGATGTACTGTCAGACATTTCAGTGACTAAGTAATGAATAATTGGCACTTAATCCAACCAACTGTCACATTAGTCAGTCTCTGAAAGCCTGTTCACAGTAAATACTGGGTTTGAGTGGGAAGTTGCAGGTACAAATATTCCCAGTGTGAGTTTCTTGATTCTTTCTTCTTCCAATTATTGCCTCCAGATCAGCTCATCTCTACTTTATGCACATTGCAGCAGTTTAGTACTGTGACATTTTCATCCTGTAATATTAAATCCCACAACATGTACCTGCAGAGGTCTTTATAATCATTCACAGGTCTTTATAATCACACTGAAGTGTTTGAGTCTGTCAAGAAGAATGTCTAGGATTAAGGTTATTGTGTGATAAATGACTACCTGTCCACTTTCCTCAAATCAGGTTGCATATGCTATAACCAGTAACACATTCCACAGCTAGTGTCCACAACCACACTCATGGCATCATTTGAAACTTGCTAAGAGGAATGGATAGACACAGAATTTGAGTTTTGGATATCTGGATCTTTCAAATTTACTTTCCCAGAAATATATTGGTTTTAATATTCTTTTCTTTAGGCACACTACAGAAAGTGTTTAATGACTTAAAAATTCAGTGCTGTATTAGAATATAAGTCCAAATAATTCTGTGAAGTGAATTACCTCTCCATGTATGCCTTGCACAGTGGAGGGTATTGAACAGTGAAATCCAGGGTGGGGGAAAAAAGAGGAAAAACTATTATATACCTGTTAGTTTGAATGGTAAACAGTTCATATTCATGTAAAATATTTAGAAGAATGAAATCTTCCTTTTATGGAGCAAAGCAGCCTTGGCAAGGAAGGAGGTTCCCTTCAGTGATCTTACCCTGACTCGGTTGTCTGCCATATATATCTGCTCTACCCGTTCAGCTTAGGACATAAACCTTCCCTCCCTGCAGTTTCTGTAGGAATGATCAAACCTTGCTACTCAAAGCAAAGCACAAATCTTACTCCACACATACCTCCTCATCTCCATTATTTTTAGTGCAAATATTTGAAGCTGTTCATTGAAGAAAAAGCTATTTAGGAACAACAAGCCCTCATTTCCTTTCAGCTTGCAAGGTAATTAGACTGGCAAAGCAGTTAGTGTTAATTTATTCCTGGCAGATAAATTAACTGCTTCTTTGCAGGCACTGGAGGAATGACTCACATCATTAACACAAGTTTATTCACTACAATCTTTTCCCCTTCCCTGCCTCCCACTTTCTCCTTTGGGCATAATACTTAGACTTCACTGTGTTTCACAGTGTTTCCAGGGGTTGTCTCTGTCTTCTACCCCCAGCCCCAGGGTTCTGCCTTGCCAACATTTGGGAGCAGCTCCTGCTCCCAGAGCAGTCGATCAGCTCTGCCGGGAGCCTAGCTAGGACCTTAACCCATTCATCATTTTTCACAGTTGTAACACTTAGCTAAATATCAGCAATACCTCCTACACCACAGCAGCAAGTCTGCCAGGAATGTTATTAGGATCTGATTTTTAGATGTTTTTACACAAAACACAGCTAGGAAAGTTTCCTACAGACTGAAATTAAAGAGCTAGGTCCTTCAAGCAGTCATTCACACAAGCAGCCCTTACCTGCAGCTTCATCAATGGCACCATTCACGTGAGGTTTTATGGTTTACAGGATTAGACACTGTATGTAATGTCTCAGGCTGAGACGCAGCCACACAACAACACAAGGCTGAAACTACCCACACAGCATAGCCCTTCTACCCTCCTCTATCAGCAGCTGAGAGATTTGGAAATACAAACACTAATGCAATGAAAAGAAGTTGCCTTTTAAATCACCAGTTTCATCATCACTCAGAAAAATCAACTGCTGGCTGATAGCTGTTTGCCATCTCCCTTCAGCCTGCCACAATAGATTCAGACTCCACACAGGCCTCTCTTGTAAAATCTGCTCAATACATTGCCCTACCTAACAACTGAATGAATTTTCTAGGCTTGCCAATATGACATGTTGCAACAAGAAACATGTTGAAACATTCAGTTTTTAAAAGGCATCATATGAATGTGTTTGCATTATTTTTTTTTCATAGAAATCCCAGCAGAGACAGGGACCATTCTCAAGGACCTCCACCATTGCAAATGCCACTTTATCTTTGTCACAGAACCCCTGCTGCACTGCAGGCACTTGGGCTCACCAAAACTAGCCTCTTGCACATCAGCAAGATTGCAGGTTCTGTTGTTTTTTAGGTTAGACAAGACACTGGCAACTCTAAGTAGAACCTGTTATGCTGGCTTAGGTCTCTGGATATGGTATGCAAGTTTCAGGTGCTCACTTTAATTAACAGGGATGATGAAGGAGGTACTTGTGCCTTAACTCTCCCTAGCCCTTGTGGGTTGAGTCTATTAGGGCTTACACTCGCTGACAACACTGCTCTGGCATAAACACTAATTCTCTGTGAGTTACAGTCCTGATTGCTATGCCTCTTGAAGAAGGTCTTCACCTCCTCTGCTCTCAGACAAGCTTCTAAAATAAAACCACTGCAGTAGGATTCATAGTGGGTTCTCAATCCATGTGCTGCTCACTGTTACTTATTCCCACAGTCCATCCAGGCCCCCAAGGTATGCCAGGCACAACAGGTCTGTGACCAAACTGCCCCCTTAGCTAGAGCAAAAGAAGGAAACACAAGGTACTCTCATTACTCACCAGAGAGCACTGGGTGCTGATGTGGGCAGCATCTCTGCAGGGAGAGCCCATTCTGGAACACTCACAGAGGCTCTGTAGGATCCAGCAGCAAACCAATCTTTCAACACATATAGCTTAACTCCAAATCTGAACTTCCTGAAACCCTCGGCACTGCTCAGACACAGCTGCACAACCAGTACTTAGGACAAACCTTTCTACTCTACTTTGACACCTAATCCCACATCCAAATTCTGCTGGCCTTGAGTGATAAAACATCCCAGCCCCTAATCCCTGCTATTGCCACCACCCGACTGCTAGCCCAAGCTACAAGTGGTTTTGATTTGCTCATTAACACCAATAAAGGAATTGGCAACAAACAAGGAAAGAAATGACACTGACTACAGTGGCCCGCAGTGAACCTTTTACAAAGGAAAACAAGCACCAGGCACCAAAAAGATTCACAGTCATTTGTCATAAAGCCAACACCAGATCATGCTGGGTAACAGGATTACTGCTTGCACTGGGATCAGGGGTAGTTTAAGACTTTGTAGTTAGGAAATGAGAAAGTTAAGAGTTAGATTTATGGTAAGGAAGAGGAGATATGAATATTGTATGGGGTGGAAGGTTTAACTTTAGCTTTCAGGTTGAGCACCATTTAGGGTTAATGACAGTAGGTCCAGAGTTTGCAGCCAAACCTGAAAACTCCAAGAACTCAATTAAGATCTGTGTGTGAGAAATAAAGCCCAGCTCAGGTGTGAGAAGGGCTTATTTGTCTATGGGTTGGCCCAAGGTAATGGGCTGGACATCAGGAACATGGGACAATTAGGAGGAGAAGCAGGAGAAAACTGTTGCTGTTCACTGGAGGAATGAGAGGGCTGCTGCTCCCTTTTGCTAATTAATTAGGGAAGGTTCAAAATGTGGAGTATGGAAAATGGAGGAGGTAGGTGTATTGCCTGCTGCCCTAAAGTAGAAACATTATCAGGCTTATATTTGTCTTGGTCCAGGTAGGGCTTACTGGAGTAGGTCTATGGATATTACTGTGTGAATCTACAGCAGCTTTCTAAATCAGAGCCATAATGTGCTTTTAAAGTTAATTCTCTAATCTTTCCAATCTACTATACACTGGGGACACACAGTAGGGCACACAGCTTTGGGGCACATAAATAGACTCCTTGCAGACAAAACAAACCTGAAAGACTCCCTCCAAGTGTATTCCCACCATTAAAACAGACATACGGGTCTACAGTTCTGCAGGTCACAAGCTGCAGTGGGAGGCATTGTTATTCAGATAGCATTGTGGGTCCCAAAACAACCTGGCCAGATAAACTGCCATGCAAGGACCTGAGAAAAAAATGACCTTGTAGCAGAGAAGATCTTGCATGTATTTAACCTAGCTCAGTAAGAACATAAACTGGGTAGAGGCAGTCTGGACACTGTAGCAAATGAAAAGAAATGTTGAGTCAGAGTAAGACACCCATAGCAGATGTGATAAAAACTCTGACTGAGTGTAATAAATAGTTTTACATAGCACATAGGAGTTTGTAAAGGGTGATTGATGAGGAGTAGCAAATGCAGAAGAAAACTAAAGAGAGAATCAAGATCCAATGTAAAGGAGCACTGCCAGGACCTAAGAAAACAACACAAGAACCTGGGATGCTCTACTGTGATGTGTAAAATCTGATCAGCTCTCATTTACCTACAGTTTTGCTTCTTTGTAACAGATAGATATTTAATCCAACATGCCCCACAGTTGTTGATAATAAAGTTACTCCCTAGCTGACTGGTGGCTGTGTCACTATATTTGCAGTTTGAATTGTGATGGTAGACCTCTACAGCTATTCCTCCAGTGTAGGGATTACTTGCCCCCTCCCCTAAGAGCTGGCAGCTCCCTTCTCCACCTGGCCCAGCTGGTGAGCCATGGAGGCTGCAGCACATGTGGATGCTGAGGAGGCTCTGCCTGCTCCCAGCCAGGCACTAGTTGGACTGGATCCCATGAAAAGCACCAGTGTTTTCTGAGAACTCAAGGGAATCAGCCACCTGGATTAGTTCATACTGGTTTCCCACTCTCACTACCCAGAAGTAGAGAGTTTGGACAATAGCCTCACAGATTTTTAACACAACTTTAATACAAAGACTCCCAGGAGCTCATTGTCCATGTCTTCTTCCTGAAACAAAAGGATGTCCAGGAGGTCTGCATGCAGTTCATATGGGTTTTTCTTTCCTGGAACAGCTGCTGTATTTGTAAGATTAAGCCCATCATTTGCCCATACAATGTCTTTGGCCAAAGATCAAAGTAAAAGGTGGGGGAGCAACAATGGTGTCACTTGTAGGGCAGGAAAAGAATGAGCTGGAACAGAGATAAGGAATAAACATATGCAACAGTGGAGGCAAGACTCATTTCTTCATGTTCCACTGATATGGAAAGCAAGTGTGGTCAAGAGAAGGACAGAAGATCTTAGGCTTTTTATTGTTACATTTACAGCTACAACTGGTGCTGGAGATAGGGTTGCAAAGAGCAGGCAGCTGAAGGTCAAAATGAAATACAAGGTATTCTGAGCCAGAATAAGGACCAATGCTGAAATTGAATTGTTCTTGCTGTAACAGAGATCTCCCCAGCCCTAGGAAAGTCTAAATTTGGTGTTGGCTTAGATGTGAGGCTCAGGACCGGAAGGATCAAATTGTTAGGACATTTGCTGTGACCTGTTTGTTTTAACTTTAGTTTCAGGCTTCTGGAATGCTTGTGAAGAAAGGTAGAGTAACTCCTTAGGGTTATAGTAACTGAGAGCAGGAACAGCTTTGTCATGGAAGATTTGTGTACAGAAGCATGGGATGGAGATTCATGCTGAAAAGAGAAACTGTCTTAAGGTTAGTCATGAAAAGTCCATCTCAGTAGCTAAACTGATTTTTATGTCCCTTGAACAATTATTTACACGTGAAATTAAGACTGGAGGGGGGATGAGACTTGTGGAAAAGGGGTTGAAGGTCTCAGTTTAGTGAGGCAAGGTTGAGTGACAGAGGATGAGATGTGAGGCTGTGTGCAAGAACGGCTTCTTTGTTACTGAAAGTCCAAGGGAGAACTAAAGAGAAGAGGTAGCTCTGGGATATATATAATTATGCCAGATTTCAGCTGAAGAGCTGGTTTGATTTACAGATACTAAAATGTCTGTGGACTGGACTACTACCAATAGGAAAGAATTATCTTTCTTCTTGTTTGGATAAATTATTTATTATTATTAAGCCTGCAGCTAGAGTTCTGGTTTTGTGGTTCTTCTTCCCTTCTAGCAGTGATCCTCATTGCAAGAAATCAAACCTTGAAGATCAGAGTCATAAATATATGTCTTCAGGTCCTGCTGTTAATAACTCTGCCAGCCCTAGCACAAGGCAGGTTATTAGCCCTTTACACAAAACCAGAAAATAAATAAATAAAGTACACACACACATCATTTATCTAAGTGTGTATAGCCTTCTGGAGAAGGCTGAACTAATATGAGGAGCATTCTCTACCTCTTGCACAGCCCTTCGTCCCAGACAACATCTACATGTTATTGGATTAAACCAAACTTGTAAGGGTATTGTACTCTAAAATCCAAACTTTAGTTGGTATAATGATAGACTGGATTATGAGTCTGCAAAATCTACAGCTACCTGATTCCTAGACATGGCACATTTAAGGATCAAGACAGTCAAACTAGAATTTCAGGATCTGCTGCTTCCAACCTTAAAATTGATTTTATCTTTGAAAGTCTTACGCAGGCTGTAGAGAAACACAAAATATTCTTGCCTCCTGGCACAAACCTGTATCTTAGTCCACAGTGCTTTCTGTATTGCACCTTTAAACATGACTCTTCTGGCCCTGCTGTCTGTAACACTAACCTGATGTCTGGATGTAGTTAGAATCCCAAGATACTTATCACAGCTTGAAGAAAGAATGAGCTCTTCCCCTCTGGCTACCAGTCCTGACCCTAAACTGCCACACAGATATCTACCTTCCATCAGGCTCTCCTAACCATAACCTCCACCTTAACTGCAGGCCACAGAAAGACATAAAATAATCTTCTTTTATGAAACCCACTCATAACCTACAGCTAAAAGCCTTGCTGTCCAGCAAAGCTGTCCATCACACAGGAAAGGCCAAGCGCTGACCCTAAACCTAGCTATAACCCCTGAAACTTACACTGAAGCCCCATCCCAGCCTCCCTCCAAAAGTCATTTTTGTCATCCAGAAATATCTAGCATTTGTAGCTCTGACTGATCTGAACAGTAAATGAGGCCAAAGCAGAGCCTTAAGTACACCCCAAGTGCATCCTACCCCACAGAGCACTCTGCATTATTAATCTGTCTTTTCAGGCACCATTCCTCAGTTCTAAACTTGAGTATCTGGCCAGCCCTAGTGATGAAATTGCCTCTTCAGCACTCATCTTCCAAACCCAGATCTGGCTCTCAGTTCCAGCCCTGACTCCAAATAAAACTCAATGAGTGCTACCATCTTCAGAAGAGATTTTAACATCTGCTGCCTCCTAGAACCAACCCTAGGTGCATCACTGTAGGCATCACAAAGTCTACCAGTGGAAACAAACTATTCCATCCCAGATGCCCAGAGCCATAAACTGACAACATTTTTGGATTATGAAGATGCTATAAATTAGATTGTGGAACCTGGAAGATTCCAGCCTGTACCAAAACAAACATAAATCTGTGATTCTGTCTGAGCATCACCTTCAGCAATAGGCCAGTAAGTTTTGCAGAGTAAGCAATAAAGATGACTACTTGGTACTTCATATTTAAAAAAATTCAAATACAGCACTAACATTAATATAGCCAGACCCCTCACATAAGGCATGCTTCAGGTCATATAGAGGTGATTATACTGCAGATGTCTAGACACTCTGGAACTCCTTTGCTTCTTATGGAGGAAAATAAGTACTTAGAAGGAGCAATTCCTCTGAGCTAAATTTAGGAATCTACTCTCAGATGACATGAATCTTATTCATCATGCACCTTTTTCATCTTCAGCTACATCTCTGTCACTATGAAAACATCTGAAGGTGAGAGGCTGAGGTGTAGACATCTACATTTAGTCTGATAAATCTTTTAAACTTGCTTGCTAACCTGCAAGATCAAGATCTTCAATAATCTGCCCATTTCCATGCATGCTCTCTTTATGGCATTATGATTTATAGCTTTGTACAAAAGACTTTCAAGGGCATAACATAACATGGGATTTCTTGTACCAGTTCTAAGGAGTTATTTGTGTTATTATCTTCACTTCAGAATTAAATCCATCTATGAAACAGGAGAATCCAGTCTAATTAAATGTTTGTAATCATTACAAAACTCATTTAGGTCTCCTGGTCAGGTGGCAAAGACTGACACAGACAGACTGAGACTCAGGAGAGGAGTGGCAATTTATAGCGTGTAAGCATCTGGCCTGGGATCTCTTCCCCCCACCACCACCTCATGAGAGCCAGAGGAAGGAAACTAGAAGATCACCACTACCAAGAGTGGCTACTTTTTATAAAGTCACCTTTGGGAAATGCTTCAAAGCAAACAGTCCAGCTTCTGGGAACAGTAAATATGTTCCTTCACTCTTTATGAGGGTTTGGTCAGCTGCTGTATATAATACCTACTTCTTACATATTACACTTAATTACTTGGCTGAAAAGAGCCATCTGCAACACTACAATCAGGGCTTCTCAGCTCATACTTAGAAAGTAATTTCTTTAATTCTCATCCTTTCCCAGCCATGGTGGAATAAACAATGAGATTCAATATAATATATGGAGGGAGCACTGAGTCCCTCTCCTTCCACAGAGCCTGATTATGGGATACGCAGCTGTAAATGATTTCTAAGTATAATCTTGATGCCTACTCATTTGCCATGGACCACTCAGGTGGATGATTCACAGTAGTAAGTACATGTAATGTAGTGATATTTCAAGTCTATCCTACTACCAAAGGCATGTAGTTTCTCTGTGAGTGACAATTGAGCTAGCCAACTGTATTTTTACATATTTAGTGCCCTACCACAGCTTTTTGCTTACTTTGCTACCAACTAAATATGCACACTCCAAATATTGTAAGAAAATTATCATATACAGTACTCCAAGCCATACTATCTTACTGAATATTCAAAAGGGGCTAGGTGATTACTTGTCATTGGAGCCCAGAGTCACACTCCATTTATTTTACAGGATGCAAATTAGCTCCACATAAATATTCAAAACTCTACCCAAAAAATGAGTGCTATAACTATGTGAGTTTCTGCAGTGCAGCTTGAGTAGCTGTGCCTAAGCTGGCTGACTCAGGTGTTACATGTAAAGTACCTGAAGCAACAATGAGCACGGCAGAGGCTGCAAACCCTCCTTAAACCAGGGGTAAATACACTTACTTCAATATCATGTTGCCACAGTTAGAATATCTGCTGTGCCCAATTAGCTAGCCTAAAGATATAAAGCCATACTTATCTAATTTCTGCCTTCCTATCACAGCTTTCTCATCTTTTTTTTGTTTTTATTTGGTTTTTTATAGTTTAACTGGATTAAATAAAGAAAAGATGAACTAAAAGAATTGAACTGTTCATGCACTTTGAAATCACAGCCAATCTTACTGAGGAACTGTTGTCCTATACTCAAAATACACATGATGTTCCCTCTTCAGGAGAGAAATCAGTCTATTAAGAAGAAATTTTAAAAGCCTCTGGAGATGAGGTGTGCTCCTCCTTGTATGCTGCATGCAAGAAATCTTTTCTGGCTGACAGTAGTAGATGGGAAACATTTATTCTTTTTAATGAACTCTCAAATTATCTACTACTAGATAGGTAGAGACAGAGCCTCTTTGAATTTAGATTATCTATGGAATATAGTATGGAGCTTGTGAACCTGAAAAGCAGCCAGTAGTTTATTTATTAAGATTGCCAGAGGGATTATAGAAGTTCAGATAATTACTTTAAAATCTTATTTTAAAAGGCAAGCAAAGTTAAACTAAAAGCAAACAAAAGCGTCTGTTTACAACATCTAAACAAACAACAGAGCTGAAGGGTTTGTAGAAGCAATTACACAGGAGCAAAAAAGAATTAAAAGTCTATTTCCACCTGGAACTGGGGTGATGTTTAAGGTTGCCAAACCTTCCTAGAGCTGCATGGCAGCAATCAATGATGGGTGAGGAGAGGGCCCAGGGCACTTCTTCCATGGGTCAGTGAATGGTGGAGTGGAAGTGAGGAAAAGAAAAAGCTTTGAACACAAAGTGACAAAGGTCTGAGCAGTGGAGGGAAATCCTGCTTCCCTTCTATAAATGGAGTCTGAACACTGCTTGGCAAGTAGCCCTCAGAGAGAGCTGCTGTGAAGCATCCTCCAGATCTACCATATTGTATAGACTGTGAGACATTCTTCAGAGTTTGGTCTGAGTACACAAAGGTGTTACAGTAGTCACAGAACCACAGAATAGCCAGAGTTGGAAGGGACCCATTAGGATCATCTAGTCCAACTCATGTTTAAACACAGAGTTTTCTACATGCCCAATACCCATTAGCAAATCACTTGTATGTTTTATTCTGTGTATGATGGAAATTAAATCACCATAATCAGGTCATGATAACATTTCGATTTAGAGCAAGTACAGAGGTAATAGGTTATTACTTTCACCAAGACATGTTCCCAAACATTTACTTTCAACATATTGATTACAATTTTCAATGCCAGCCCCGATTACAGGTTTGTCTGGGCTCCAGCAGTTTCTCTTTGTTTCACCTTGTCATCTGAAGAGACAGCTTCTACTAAAACTCCACATAACCAAATTTCAAACAGACTTGGCAACATCTTCACCAACTCATTTCAATTTCCCTGCTGTGGGGAAAAGCACTGAAGTGTCAGGGTCCTTGTGTGGTGGAGATTATCATGATAACCATTGAATAACTTAATGTTAACTAATATCCCAAAATCGCTCCCAGCACAGGCCAGGATGAATACTTTAATTTGCTTTTACTTTTATTTGCAGAAGCTATAAGCAGTAAGGCAATTTAAAGGCTTTTAAAAGACAGAAATGAAAGAAACAGACATTTAACCTAATTATTTAATCTCTATGCAGCCACCAGACCAGATGTACCTGAATATTTGTCATTTTCTTGCATCCCTCAAGATATGAGCTCAGGAGGGTGTCTCAGCTTCTTGAGCCTGTTATTTCTTTATTTTCTTTTTTCCAAGTCCCTTCTTGAGGTTTCCCCTTGAATTCTGTTCACAAATCTTCCCCTTGCCCTCGTATCCTATTAATTTGCAATTTATTCAAGGGATAGCTTTGATAATTTATCTCCTAACATCTTGCCTTTATAATCAGAGAAAAAGCCACCTACAGCCTTTCTTAAGCTCTATGGTGGCAGTCATACTGGGGCACATCATCACCAGTAGTTTCCTAGCCACTTACCCTGCCATGTCTCTACTGGCAGATGCTTGGAAAGCACAGCAGCCAGTCTCCTTGTATGAGTGGGGACCATTTCTGCAGGGCCATGCTTCAAGTCCTTTATTCATGTTTTCTTAGGTCTGTGCAATCATGTTAGGATCATCTTTCATGTAAAAGTATTACTATGAGCTTTCTTCTAAGTCTTTCTAAAGTCTCATTTTAAGACAAACACAACTTAATAAGTAGTATAATTTTCAAATTCAAGAAAGCCTTATCAACTTTTACCTATGGGCCCAGAGGCAGTTCATGATTAGAAAGCAGAGCTTTGGTAGCAGAGACAGTTTCTCCATTTCTCCCTCCTTACCAAATTGCTGACAGAGAAAAAGCAGTGCTTAAAGGCAAAGTGGCAAAATGCCCTTAAAAGTTGGAACTCACATGTGCTTTCCAGAGAATATAGTTTTAGAACTATATAGTTTTAGATCCTATTTTAAAATTCCTTCAGAATTTGTTGTTATTTTAATGAGCTCTATGCTCCAATCTCTTACTTGAAGTATTAAAATGTGTGGAATCACTAACCATATACATTTTCTTCCTTTTTTTTCACCCTATGTACTACTATGCTCACATATAAATATGCATTTTACACAAAAATGCATTGAAAGTGAAACAGCTGAACATCCATCCTTGAAAACTGGGTAGAACTGCTTACAGATAATGTAAAAGTGTATGCATATTATGTGTGGCTTCCTCAGGAGTTATCAGAGAGATGCCAGCTAGTTTGTACCAACTATTTCAAAGTAATTGCAGACATAATGCATTCTAAACATATGACAGTGTGTCTGGGAAAACTGGCATTTTGCTAACCAGTTACTATCTAAAGAAGGGGGGAAAAAAGTTATGACAACTTCTTGTCAAGACACTTGTTCCAGTGACATCTGTCAATGCTGAATTGAAAAAAAAGAGCAGCACCAATGATGTGTTCTAAGATGTGATTTAGAATGTAGAAAGTGATGGTAAGTGGTAGAAGCAATTTTCTTCCATTAATATTACTAAAAAAATTTTTTAAGACCCATGATGTATTGACTGTTAGTTTTAGCTTGAGAGTATTTTATTGAAAAAAATCCTTCTACAGCCATGGGAGGCATAAAGTGTGGTCTACATAACACATCTGATCCATCTGCCACAGCCACTGAAAACTGTGGCCCTACCCATGAACCAGGGTTTTAATCCTAGGGTGCTGTTCATGCAGCAAAGCTTAGCTGTGTGTGAGGATCCTGAAGGAGAAAGCATGACTTTTCCCCCAGGATATGGTTTCCATTTCCAGTTATGGGCTTTTTTCCATTTAACACTACATCTGTGTTTAAGGCTTCCAAGAAACAGAGATGCCTAAAGAAGGTTGAACTGAGCTGTTTACCTATCTATCAGAAGTAGTCTGGGTGTAGAGTTCAACTTGGTGTATTGTGTGTACAGGGAGTCACCAACAAGTACAGGCTACAGTCAGCACAGCTAAACTTCATGCTGCTGCACTCAGATAGCATCTGCTGAACAGGAAATGTACATTTAGGACTGAAACTCAGAAATAATTACTTTGGCTGTAACAAGCTGCTCTGCAGCAGGCACTCAGACATATAATATGGTGGCATGTAAATAATAAGTCTAACTTGAGGATTGGTTGCTGTAGATCAAAATCAGGGTAAAACACAAGTCTGCCATTATTTTTTTAAAGAACTGCTGATTTTTTTGTTGTTCCACACCTGGAAGTATAAAAAAGCAACTCACCACAGATTTGTGAAAGGAAAACCAAAAGCCATTTAAGACTGTCTTACTCAGCTTCACCTCTTACCTTCTTGTACGCTTTCCAGAAGCTACTTATCACCTGAGTTTATATCCTCTAACCTCTTAACAGTAGCAGGGAGAAAAAAAGAAACAAAGTAAAAGCACTGACCTTTCTCAGGCTCAGTCTATGAAAACTGGTGGACAACTCAAGTGAATACATTCAAGTTTCAGTGCCAGGGACAGGCTGCCCAGTACTTGCCAAGTAGAATGTCGTGGCAGTCACGGGGAAATTCTCTTTTTACCATCACATTGTATAGTGTCTGCTGGGGTGACTCCAGTCCCAGCAAGTCATAACTAGAGGTCACATGGTCAGGATGCACTCATGTCCAAAGTTTGTTTTCCATCAGGTCTAATCTCCAGTGAGAACCAGAGGCAAAACATTGTAATTGTTCTTGCATTTTTCATTATCCGAAGAGCAGAAGAATGTTACCCAGGAGCAGAAGAACAGTCAAAGCTGGGGTAAAAGCTGGCATCTTTGCATAGTTTTTTTCCTGATACTCTGACACTTTTCTGAGGAATAAGCTTTTGCAAATGTTTGCTCTTACCCTATTTATTATATTTACCCATGTGTACACTGTTTTCTTTAGTGCAGTTCCTAGTGATTTGCCTGGTGTAGGCACCACTGATGTGTAGTTTCCCAGATCTCCTCTGAAACACCTTCAAAAATTGGTGTCATAGTTAAAACTTTCAGTTCTTCAAATATGTAAACAAGAGGTCATGGATCACAGTTCATTTCTGAGCTCTTTTAGAAAATACAATGTGTTATAGAGGAGGGTAGATTTAGATTAGACATTAGGAGGAAGTTCTTCACCATGAGAGTGGTTAAGCAGTGGAACAGGTTGCCCAGAGAGGTTGTGGAAGCCTCATCCCTGGAAGCTTTTAAGGCCAGGCTGGATGGGGCTCTGGGCAACCTGATCTAGTGGAAGGTGTCCCTGCCAGGCAGGGGGGTTGGAACTAGATGATCTTTAAGGTCCCTTCCAACTCTGACAATTCTATGATTCTAAGGTAATCCCCCAAACTCCTGACACTTGGGGCACTTTAGGACTTTCAAGTTTCTGCTTTATGCCTTACCAAATATAATTTCTATCGCTGTAGGTGCCTTTCACTAGGTGTTCTTCACCTTCTGCCACTTCCACATTGGACTATTTCAAGCTCCTATTCAACAGGAGTATTTTTTCTAAGAAATTCATTTGGTTTAGAGGAATCTGAATACTGGTACTTCTGTCTTGTGTTGCCTCATGCATCTAGCTTTTCTGCTTTCCCTGTTTGTTGGCCAAAATCAATTAAAACATCGAGAACAATTTAGCACTTGTGAAAACTGCCAGACTAAGAACACTCATAATATTTACCCACAAAGACTGCACAGGCAGCACCAGTAAAACCCAACTTAGCCTTGACTTGAAGGAACCTGTAGTGGGAAGTGAAATCAGTCAAGAGATTTTCGAAGCCAGCATTGTAAGGATCAAGTCAACTTTCTAGCATAACTCACATCAGCCAAGGTTCTGATTCACTGCAATCTGTTAATCTTCACTGCTGCATTTGAATGTCATTTTGCAATGCCAAAATGATACCAACCAATGTGACCCTCCTATTCTGGGTAGTACTTGCTCTGATTCAGCAGCCACACTTACCGGTAGAACTCTGTATTTCCCCATGTAAGGGACAGGTATAACAGCAAGTTTTTCCAAAGAACTCTTTCTCAGTACTCTTTCTCATTTCCTAATCCCTGAGGAACATCTGGTATTCTGGGTTTGTAGCTGGGCTGTTGCAACCTTGGAATCAAGTGCAAGATGCAGCTCTAGTAAGACCATGGGAGCTGACAACACTGCAGAGCAGCCTTAAGTGTGCACTGACTACTTTGCCCAAACTAGAGCCACAGTTCTCATCCCATGAAATTCTGTGATCTCTCTCTCCCAAGGTTCAAACTGGCTGGCTACTTTCATGAGCTCTGCATACTTCTCCAGATCAATGGAGCTGGATTCTGAAAATCCCATTAGAGAAAAACAAATGTCAACAACAGAATTAGGGTTCTTTCATTTCTTCCCAGAAAACAGACATTGTAAATTACCCATCCATTACTCAAAAACAAATACTTGAAATTCTTTTCCTCCCTGCAATTATAGAAGTTGTTCAATGCAATAAAATCTTAAGGCAATACTTAATGGCTTTGCCCATAATTCTAAGCCAGCTTCATTTAAAATTTAAACCTACAAGTCTGATTGAACATAAGTTGCAATGCTCTAGAGTACAAAAGAAAAATGTGAGAACCCCATAAATTTCAAGTCTTTTCAGCCATGTCTATTCCCATCATTGGTATTACGTCAGCTTTACCGCTCGCTCTCCCTCTCTCAATTAGATCATTCAATATTCTTCTAGCAATGCTCTCAGGGTGTTTTTCCCATTCTTGGTTGAATAACTCTCCAGATACTACTATGGTGTGGTGGTGAAGGGGTTGCCTTTCCTGGAATCTACTTACTTATCAGTATGGACATCTACATGGTCTCACTGCAAAAATTGATGCTATCAGGCTGTTACAAGTCAGCCTGCTGAGATCATTAGGCAAAACCTGACCACAGTTCTGCATGCACAGAAGTAGCTGGGTTCAGCCATTCATCATTTCCTATTGAAATGCTGGTCTGAATTACAGAAAAGTTTGGATGAGGTTGTTTTTTTAATTGCTTTTTTGTTTGTGTTTTTTTTAATGGTGGTGTGAAAGGGATAAATCAACCCAATAGAACCCAGTTTATGATTAACTGAAGCCAGGCTGTGTAGACCTTATCTCAGGCCATAATTAGCATGGTTATTTTTTGGAATACTGCCCAGTAGCAAACTTGCACACACAAGTAAATAATTTCTCCTACTCTGAAGCCTTCCCCAGCTTCTCTTGAGAAACATCTAAATTATTTGAGCTAAGAGATATGAGCATGTGAAAAGGACAGGAAAATAATCAAACACTTTAATTCTTCTTTTGATCTCAGGAGCAGAAAGGGTCTGCAGGAAAAACATAGCAGGATACAGTTCACTAGTTTCAGTCTCACAGACAGCACATTTACAGTTGGAAAAGGTCTTCCACTAGGTTCCTTTACAAATCAATACGAATTGCTCCACAGGGGATTCAGCAAGTACTGGAATAAATCCAGTTAGCTGCTAGGTAAATGCATTTATTTTTGTCCTCTAAAATCAGGTTTTTTCTTTCCTGGATGATCTTTCTGTACAACGAGCAACTTGAATGAATAAATGAATGTTATTACAGCCAGGGCAATCTTTTTATTCAGGTAAGTGTGAGCTGCTTCTCATCTCTGCTGCTGCAGACTGATGAAGTGAACTGCGCTTTAAATTTCAGTGCATGATTACTTGATCTCTTCCAGAAATTCAGAAATTGAAGACTGGCTGTGACTCCAGTGCACATGTGAAGAGAATGACAGTTAAGATCCTTTTCTGATGAATACCAGGACCCCACGTTCAGGGCCGAGTCTCTAAGAGAAAAGCCTCAAAGATCAGAGGTGTGATTCTTCCTTCCTTATTTTTTAACCACCAAAAAAAGCAGACAGACAGAGGGCAAAGCTAAACCCACAAAGAAAAAAACAGAAGTGGTAAGAGGAGGGACCACATTATCTTTGCTATTTAGAGTAGTTTTGATGCTGTAACCCAGAAAAAATCCTGGTTTTATATGACAGCTCAGAAGTACCACATAGGACCTAAATTCACTTTATCTCTGGAGCAAGAATAATATCTTTAAAAAGACTTTATTAAAGTTGTTCTAACTCCCAAAGCAAGTACCATAGGGTCAGATTTGGATGCAGTGGTGAAGACTTGCTCCTCTGCTCCTACTCATTCTATACTGTACAACAAAAGGGGTATGGATTGCAGGTTTCCTTTTGCCTGCCATAGTACTGCTACTGCAGTCACATTATTCTATTTGAAATAACAAAATCTTGGCTCAGTCTATATGAGGAAGGTACAACTGGAAACAAACAGTGAATGAATGCAAGTGTACTTTGTTCAGGATTTTTTCTCCTTAATGATCCCTGAGGTCCATACCCAAGTTCAAATAATTTTGAAAACTAACAGAAATGAGTGAACTCCAGAAAACGCCTGAGGAAATACCCTGTGGAGGGACAGAATCTGCAGGATGCTACAGCCACTGTGCTACAAACCATAAACCTGACTTATCTTTAAGGTTTTTAAAAGTCATTCTTCAGAAGCAAAATGAATGTATATTAAATTCTATAAGGGAACTAGGAACATTACAGAGAGAGTTTTTCTATTAGGTTATATAATTACATTTCATAAAGGAAGAGCTCTAAGCACTCTGTTCAATTTGCTGGTGGAAACACAGCCCCAGAGATGTGTGGCATTGTCCAGTGCATTGCTGCTGTAGCCTTGCTTGTCCCAGTTCTTCCTAAGGTCCAGCCAAATTTCAGGGCTCTGTGACACACTGTAATCAGAGAGCCATGTTCATGTCATCTCACTCCCCCACTCCTTCGAAGGACATTGCCACATGGGCATTTGCTTCAAAGCTTTCAGTTTCAAACCCTTCCATGCCTATTGGATGATAACATGAAAAGCAGAGCTGCCAGAGGGAGGATGAAGTGACCTTCTTCCTTCCCATAACACAATCTGTTCTAACCATTACATTCCACAGGTAAACATGAGATACCTGCATGATGTAAACGTGTGGATGACAAACATTTCCAGGAAGGCAATGTTCTTCTAAGGTACTTCTTGGCTGTAATCAAAACCCTCCCATTAACTTGTCAGAGACACACAATATCTATATGGGGGTGGTCAGAGCAGGGTTTTCCTCCTCTGCTTGCACCAAAAGCAGCTTTGATATTTAGCAATAACAGTAACCTTGCTGGTGTTCATCCCAATTACAGGATAACCAGCACAACAGGTAGTGTATTTGGCAAGCAAGGCAATGATCTCACTGTGTCCATCACCACCGGCTACACCTCAGAAAGAGCACTGTACTGCATTATGCATAACAATTTTGGAGGTCTAGTTGCTGGTAGGCTCACTACACAGCCCAAGAGAGAGGAAAGCACTAAAAGTGGCTACTCCACCTCTGTGTCCCTGGATGTAGGTGGGTAAGTCCCAGAAGTTCCCTTGTTTGCAGAAGAAATCTTACCACAGCTTGCGTCCAACTATTACTTACGCCACAGCTCTGATTACTCAGCTTTGCCATTAAGCCATGGGCCATCAAGCTTTAATGCAATCTTACATTGTTGATTAAAACATTGTGCTATTTCCTGAATGTCAAACAACATATGACAATAAAGTAGGCATAAAAGAGTAGGAAAACAAATGTTCAGCTACTTCTGTACTGAATGCAGAGCATAAATGGCTGATCTTTGAATGCTTTTGCATTTGCTTGAAGCTTTGTAACATTAAAATTGACAATGCTAATTAGTTTGCCTTTCAGAAGAATGAAATTTGAATATTCCTGAACCCTCCTGGGCTCAACAGCTTCAACCTAAATCATATTAACTTGTTTTCTATGACTCTTCTGTTAGCACAGGTACTGTAATTTGTTTTAAATCAAAGACTGAGATAATCCAAAAATCTCTCAGTATTTCTCAAAACAAGTTCAAGCACGCTTCATGAACAGTTGTCTTATCTAGCATGAACATCTTGAAGTTATCCACATATAGCAAGAAGTAGTGGTCCAGTGGTTAGGATTTGGCTCTCTCACCATCAGGGCCTGGGGTTCGATTCACGGTTAGGGAAGAATCCTGCTCTGGCAGGGGGGTTGGACTGGATGATCTTTCAAGGTCCCTTCCAACCCCTGACATTCTGTGACTCTGTGTGATTCTGTGCTATGAAGCACTTGACTGGCAAGAGACCTTGGGGGTGTAAAATGGATCCAAACTTTCTTACCTATCAGCAGCATGAAGATGTGTAAGCCTGGGGCACAATAAGAGGGACACCATTTGTGAGAGACAGGAGGCACGATTTCACTCTTTCAGCCCTAAGCTACTGTATTAAGTCCCTTTTGGAGTGTTGCACTTGAAAGACAAACGGGAGGCCGGTCTGGAGAGATTTAAGAGGGGAATAATAAAGTGCTGAGAAAATCTGAGCCATAAGGAAGGTGCATGGTGAGGCTCCTTTCCCGTGGACGAGCACTGGCCCAGGCTGCTACAGCTGCTGGTCCCCTCAGGCACTGTCTCCTTCCACCAGCCTCAGGCTCTTTTTTTGCACTTCACCTTCCCACACCATTCCTGACTTTTAAATTTTTCCTTTTCCTTATTTGACAAGGAAGGACAAACTAGGTCTTCCTCCAAATGATGGATTTCTAACCTTATTTGATACTCTCTCCTCTGGGCTTCCCACTGGCCTTTCCTTGCTCTTCTCACCCTTTGTTGGAGCATCCCATGCTCAGAGTGAGCTCAGGTCACCTTTCATCACGCTCTTGCACCTCTACTTCTAGGACATCCATTGCCTCTCATGTTTCAGTGATTCCCTTTGTGGCATTACTGCTTAGTTTGCTGTGTCAAGGAAATTCAAGCCAAAGGAGGCATGTGGCTGGACCTGGGATATGAAAAAATGGTCAGCAAGCTTGTGGCAAAAGCCAGGTGAGGAAAAGCATCAGCCTTGAAGACTGATTAAACTGAATTTTTTAAATGTCTCAATGTTTACAGTGACAGCAGCTATGAGCTATTAGGAAAAGGGATGAATTTCCTCCTCCAGAGGCTGGATAGAGTCAGCTCTATGCTTTTGGATATTACATCCTGCTGGTCAATTTCATAAATATTTGCATGTTTCTAAATAGTGCAGCATGGATTTTGCTCAGGTATAGTGCCATGGGTAGCTCAGTGACACTGCTTCCTGCACCACATCCCTCCATCCCTCAGGGGGGCCACCTCAGGTGCTCAGTGGCTCACAGCCACATTCCTCCTTCATCTGGCTCCAAAGGAAGCCCAAACGGTGGCCATGCATGCAGCCCTGGCAAGCCCCATACCAAGGACACTGAGTGGGGATGGGAACTCCCTGCCTGTGCAGGGCACTGCCTAAGGACCACTGCTTGCTCCCAATGCTTTGGTGTGCCTCAATGCAGAGTCTGGCATCACAGCTGGCCAACAGTGACCACACAGCTGTTTGTAATCCACAGGCCAAAACAACTCTGTTCCTCCACTCCATGCAGCCTGGATATGGGGCATGATCCCACACCCTCCTCCAGGAGCTCCTATCTCTGTGCTGTCCCAAACAGCCATGGCATTGACCATAGTGGGGTTCTGCCCACGATAGCAGTGCCAGGGCAGAGCTGCTGGGTCCTCAGGAGGCATGGCACAGAGCAGTGCCAATGAGATGGTAGGAGTCAGTTTTCCTTAACAGACACTGTTTCCTTTTTGCCAGCTCCCACTCTGAGAAATTCACACTGCTTCCTCCTTTCCAAGGCCACTTTAGCTTGGGCCAGGACAGAAACGAAACTGGAGTCAGGTGTTTATCACTAAAAGGCACGTTTACACAATGTTCCTCATACTTTGGGCATGCATCAAGGATTTATTCTTTGGTTTGAGCCTAAACATATTGTTCACAGAGCTGAGCAGGATAATGGCATTAGAGTTGGGAAGGAAAGAATGGATCATTATTCACTCTAGAAGTCATGACCCCACCATCTCCCTGGCAAATGAATGCAGTGCTTTCCAGGGCTCTTACACTGATATGTTTGTGAGCCATCAATTATTTACATACCTGGTCAATAATTTAAATGTCCTGGAATGTGCATATTACAAAATAACTGCCTTTGTTCTTTAAATCTGCAAGGATACCCTGCTGGCACTAACACCATTAATAGTTTAATAAAGCCTTAACAGGAAAATTGAAATACTGGATTTTGCTGCTTTGATGGTAACTAAGCAGACTTCTACACTTTAAAAAAGCATCTGTGAAAGAATTCGTCAGGCAGAGGCAGAAGTTTTAGTAAATTGGGAGCAATGTACCAGAGGGGTTAAGTGAAAACATTAAATCCAAATAAAAAGAAACGTTACTTTCCCTTAAATAAGTTGTACAGAGAGTAAGAAAATACTTTTAATGGGGCTCTTGCTTAGCTAACTTAGCCATTTGCATATGAACCGCAGTAGATGCGAGGAATGTGGTGTGACTGAAAACAAGTGCTGTTCCAACAGGGCAGTGCCTGTGGCAGGTGCAGGAGAGCAGTGGGCTCAGCCCTAAGAGGAGGGCCCCTTCAGCCCCCTCTTTTCTCCTCTCATCTTCATAGCTGGAGAGAGAAGGTGTGCATGTGATATCAGTAATTCACACCAATTCACTGCCTCTGAAAAGGTGTCCAGGTGACCTTGCTGTCTTTTGTACAATGCACATGGACAAAGGGTGGCTTGTGTTTGCTCTTCTTTAAGGACTTCTGCAAGTGCTCCAGTTATAGAAGTTTCAATAGATACAGTTTCAATGTAACTGAAGAAGCAAACCTCTTTCTTTTCATCTTTTTGGGGATGCAAATGGGTCCTAAAAATAGACTGTAACAGATTTGTTGCCACAGAATGACATTTTTTCTGAAATCTTGCAGAGGGTAGATCACCTTTTGATTGGTAAAATCAACACCAAACCCCACCCTCACCCCGTCCATCCTGAGAAGGGGTATTGAAGGAGCAGACAGGGGACTGACCCACCTCACCAAAGCTTTTCAGGGCTGAGGGCTAGAGCACAAACATCAACAAGGACCTAAAACATTTACAGGCAAACTGAGCCACACACTTCCAGGAATCTTCATCAATAAAAAGTTCTGCTTTACAGAAAAAGAGTCAGCACAGGTCTATTTGCAAGTCCAGGTACTGATATAAAAAGAGGTGCAAACAGGAAATCCTTCTGTCATTAATGGTTTTGATTAAGAATTACAGGGATATGGAAAAAAACAAACAAAGCAACAGGAAGCAGTTCTGTGAGCTACATGGAAACCTGATGTCCTGAGGTTTGCATCCTGAAGGTGAGCAACAGTGTGGACTCTGGTGGCTAACAAGGGCTGAATATGTGCTGTAGCTTCCATCAAAACTGGGCTGGTTCTTTGTCACCTCACAGTATCTCTTTTGATGAAGTTAGTAAGAAGTTGGTAGAAAACCCAAAACTACTCTGGAAAACCAGGCTTTTAGTAAGTTTTCTCCTTTGTTGCCCACTCTGGGTAAGGTAGGTGAGGAAATGTCATATGGAGAAGAGAGTGAGCTGTAAAGGATGCTCTCTCTGCTTCACCACCTATCCCTCTACACTATACACCTGGCCTGCAAGCACACCCAAGGGCTTGGGAAAAAAACACACACAGTGTGACATAGTTCCCCTCCAAATGCTGCATGATTTAATTCTAGATATGCTCATTTATCACCATGCCTACGTGGCAGTAGCACAGTTCTCACCCTGCTGCTCCAAAGAATTGCAGGCTGCAATGCACCCTGAGGGCTTCTTGGTGCTCACAATACTGCATTCACCTTTCCTTGCAAGTCTGGTTGTTCATGTCACCTGCTTCTTGGTGGGAAGTCAGCCACGAAGTTGGAATGCTTCCTAAGCTGCTCTCATGCCTGCCCATCATGCTCTTCTCATGCCAGCCCAAGGGTGGTTGCTGGATAGAGACCTAAAGAATCCTCTCCCTCCCAAGCAGGCAACACTGCAGCTTCAAAATCAAGTGCAACCTCTTCCACCCTTCCCTCCTGCTGGCACTCCTCTCTCTGTCTTGTTGGAAACACTATCTCAGAGCTACCTTCAAGTCTTTCCTAGGGTGCAAGGAGATTTCAACCACATGACTCTGAAAGTACAGGATTTCTGGAGACCTCTGTGGTCTTATCCCTCAGAGAGATTATCCAAATAATAATCATTATTCCTCTGTGGGATTATCAAAATATTCTATATTACAATTAGATAATTTTATTTGGCTTATAGCTCTATTTTCTACCGTGGCTTTATAACACTCTTGCATCTTTTATTTAGGAAGTTACAGTTCAAAAGTTCCTTGCTGAGTTTCAATTTGCAAAAAAGCCAGATGGCATAGTTAAATCAGAGGCTGGTAAGAAGCTTTCTATTTGATCTGTAACTGTGACAGACAATGAACAATTAAATATAAACAAAATAAAACTGTTCCAAAGGATTTCTAATCCTGAAAAATTTTATCCAAATATAAAAAAGAGTTAATTGAGGAGTTATACAAATCAGAAAATATGTCCATTTTCAGCAACTCACCGAATTCTAGAGAAGTACCAAAGGTTGGAAAAAGATCTAATATTGTGCCAAGACTTTCTTTAGAAAGTTAAAACAATTAAATATTGGATCATCAGTTGGGCAGCAATCCTTGCCAGTACAACTAAATACCTGAAAGGAGAGACAATGACTAGGATTTACAAGGAGATGAGACAACTAATGCTAGTAACACAGATTTACAGAAAATCAATTTTGCCCAATAGGTTTGATGAGCTTTTTGTGATACTACAAGTTTGGTTGTTAAAGTAATAGCACTGATGGAATAACTTTAGGTATATATAAAATATTTTAGAAGGGTAAAAAAATTAGAGGAAAGAAGAATCAACACACACCACCAGGCTGAAAATTACAAGTGTAGGTGCTACAAGCCAGAAATACAAGCTCCTGAGCACTGCTTGACAGGATAGCCTGCTGTTTTGTCAGCCTCTTCTTGTTATGGTTTTTCTCTCTTTTTTTTTTTTTTAATGTTTATAAATATTAGCCATATAAAACAAGGCTGGAGCTGATACAGAGCCATTCAGGGTCACGGGCAGGAATCCAAAGGTAGACAAGATAAAAAGGTGCAAGGTTTTAGTTGTACATGCTGTCAGGTACTGGAGTAGGCTCTCAGGTTTTCTGGTAGCTTCTCTATCACTCAAAGGCTTTTTAAAATACTGAGCTATCATTATTTCACTTCAAATGTGTACTTGACTCGAAATGGGAATTAAGGGAAGTCCAGAGGTGATGCCAGCTGGAAGATCAGAGTAAGTGAATGCAAAAGCTATTTGGAGTTTGATAAATATTTCACTTTCTGTAGAAGATTCCACCTCTCTTTAAAGCCATTGGCTCCAGAAGTGCTTCCAACTGTAACCCTAAAAATTCCCTTTCTTCTCCCTCCTACACAGTGAGCCTGTCCTGCCTTTAAGGTGGGTGCTGGCAGAGGACCCCATTAACGCTGTGTTCCAGATTGTCTGGCTGTGCCACTGCAATCAAAGGAATCAACAGCAGAGAGTGGTGGCTCTTGAGATTTATTTGTACAGCATTTCCATTCCAGAATCCTTCCTAAAGATTTTCCTCAACAAAATGGAAAACATTCTATGTTTTGCTGTAGGCTCTCTCTGCAAATTGCCTACCACTGGCAATGCTGTTCACAGCACCCATCATATATACCCCATCCCATCAGAAAGACACAGAACCAGACATCAAACTTGACATCCCAGATGCCCATGCCCATGTTCCATGTCCACAGCAAGCAGTGCTTCCCTCAGATTTTGGCAGAAAACATTTTCTTTCTTGCCTCACACATACACACACACACACATGAAAGGCAGGAAACTCTACAGAACTACTTTTGCAATCTCATTAAATTGTTAAATTGGGTTTTTAAAGCTAACTACTGTCAGTCTGTGATTAGTAATGTATCTAAATCCTCCTAGGAACTTTGTTAATCTATTAGTCTTCCTAAAACAGACTATAATGCTGATTAAATGGCAGTTGATGTGTTCTGTGCAAAATATTGCAGTAAGACAAAAAAACCTCTGAAAAAATATATGTATGTATTCACATATAGAGCCTTCTCAGGAAGAGGACCAATTCTGGTACTCTAAAAATCTTAGGAGATTATTTCTCTCTAAAGTTCCTCTTTCTTCATGGGATTTTTGTTTAACTAGTTAAGACAAAACCTCTCAGTCGTGGAGGAGCAGAGTGGAAACAGCTTCATTAAGGTGAACCCCCTGATAGTTCCCCTATTTCTGAGAGTTAAATTCTCTTGAAAAATTAATCACAGTGAACCTGACAGAATTAATTTTAAAATGTGAGAACATGTGAGATGGTCTGCTTCAGCCTGGAGTGAGATCAGATCAATGTTCAATTAAGTCTACATAAACCCATACAGAATAATTTGGGTAGGCAACACTTATTCCTGTTCAGGAGAGTAATTGCAATTTAGAGAGCAGTGAAGAGAGGTCTTGGTAAAAATACTACTGGCTAAAATTAATGACAGCAAACCACTGCACTGAGCTCATTTACTGTCACTCAGAAGTCTGGTAGCAGTTGTATTCACTTTTATGTCTGGAAAAAACCCCAAACTCCTAGTTGTGAAACATGAACCAGCAAGAACATTAAAAATCTCCCCAGGCTGTGATGCTGAATCTAATCCCTAAAGAAGTCTTCCTATATTCACAAAGAAAATAGTCAAAGCTATAGAGATTTGGGGGAAAAAATAAATACAAAATTAGTCACGAATCCTTAAAATATAATTTCATAAACATCCACCTAATACAAATTTTATAATTTAATACTCACATAAAGTGCACAAATGCACTGTTTGGGCTTTCAAATCATCAAGGAGAAACTAATGGCTTGCATTATTTCTTTGCTGGGAGTGGAGAGAGCAAGTAGGCTCATTATTATGGTTTTGCCTCCTGCAATTTTACTTATATTATGCACACAGGCACTGTTAATGGAGTGCAAGTGGCATTAAGCAGCAAAAATGCCAGCAAAAGTAATTTGCATTGCTGCAGAAGCAGTGGTGTTCAGACCTCCAGGAATTCCTCTTCTACCAGCTGTTTAGATATTCTGATGGTTTAACTTTATCTCAGAACTCTTTTCCAATCCTAACAATTCTATGATTCCAAATTCTTCCCAGCTTTGATGGCTGGACAAACTTTCCAAGCTCCCTGTTTAGCTCACTTTTCCTCCTTGGATCCAAGTCCTTCCAGCAAATTAGAGACTATGCAGTGACCTGTGCCTCACTGATATCTAATAAATCAGTGACACAAAATAAAACTCTCTGGGCTGTGGATGCAGGTCTGCACCCAGTGCAACTTTGTGAAGGTGAGAGGTTTGCAGCATTAGAGCTCAGATCAGATTGGGATCAGCACCAACAGGGCCAAAACCTGGCTGAACATGAGGCAGCAGAACACCACAGCATTACACAGAACCATATCTACATGTTCTAGTTACCAGCCCTCAGATGTAGGAGACCCCAAAAGGATGCTAGTGATGGTTTATGGTTAGCCAGCCAAAATCAAAGACTTTAGAGTTCTTCAGCACTGCCAACACATCTCCTTCAGCTCAGTCATTCTGTTAGTCAGCTGTGTTTGCTATTTTCAGATCATTGTGACTTAAATTGGTCATTATATTGATATGAAAAGGTTAAATGGGAGACAAAGAGGAAAGCATAATTTCACCCAAGGCCTCTGCAGCTGTTGGCCTGTATTAAACAGCAGCATCAGTGGAAGAAGAAGGCTACATTTTTTCCCCTTCATTAACTCAGTGGGAGAAGTTAATTAGATTTCAAAAACTACCTTTTCTCTAAAGGTCTGATATTTTTAGTAATAACATTCATTAAAAAAACAATCCCTCTCTGATTTCTAGCAACCAAACCATCAGGCTGCTTCTTCAGTGAGGACCACGCCAAGGTGGCTGTCACTGCCCGTGAGCACAGCCTGCACACAGCCTAGAGCCAGCTACATTGGTGGTCTTCAGCCTACAAACCCCCTCCCAACAGTTTCATGGCAATGACTTGGAAAAATAAGTCCACATAGACCGTGGAACAGTCCATGTGCATGATATTCCTAGAGGATTTTACACCCCAGAAGGCTTTAGAGGAGCTAAGCAAACCAAAACCCAAGTGAGAAAAGTGAGCTACTGGACATCAGCTGAGGTGTTTCTTAGGAAGTTATTTTTTAAAGCAAAAGGCAGATTTGTTTTGAGAGGAAGTTGGAATGCAAATACTGTCTTTGGAAGTAGTATCTGCTCAGGCTTTTTTCTTAGCATATGTTCTTTATCGTTGCAAAATGCTTGTAAAACTTTTCTGAGTTTTTAAAATTCAAATGTTCAAAGCTTCTAAGACAACAAACTCAGAACAGTTTCTTTTTTGTTTCCTGTTGATTGCTTACAGAAGTTTTTCCACAGAACAAAGATTATTTATTTATTATTATTCTAGTCAATTTTGTAACAAATTAAAGTTTTGGGAACCTCTGGAATTTCTCACAAGAGGAATAATCCAGGTCCTGCTTAGATCTAGTCATTACCAAACAGTACAGCCCTTGAGCATGGGCACAGGGGAGACAAATATTGAAAAAGATGTTAGATGCTCATGATCCCAGCCACCCTTTTGAGTCAACTGGTTATAATTGTACTTTTGTCCCACAAATGTTTATTTGGATCCAACTGGATGTCCAGACAATCCAGATGACACAAAATATCCTACCAAATATTTCCTATGTAAAAAGAAAAAAAGAAAAAGAAAAAAAAAAGCAGCTCTAAAGTAACATGAATTTCTGTGCTCAGTGAAGCCAGAGGGAGCTTTAGCTTTTATCTTGGTGTTGAGTAACAACACAAAACATTGCTCAGCTCCATGGCCTTTCTTTGGGGGAAGATATGAAATGGGAAGGAGACAGGCGGTGCATGGGCTGAGGTCCAAAGCAGGCAGGACAGCAGGAGGCCAGAATTACTGCTCTCAGGTGAAAAAAAACCACCAACTTTCCTACCCTACATGAAGAAAATCAATATGGGAGAAGGGACAGGGCAAAGCAGAGCATACTGAGTAAAATTTAATAAATCCAGCAGTTGCAAAGAGCTAAACAAGGCACTACCTATCCAGGACATGTCTTGCAGCCTAAAAACCCTTCAAACCAGGGAGCCGTTGCACTGGGAAGCTGTGCAGTAACAGGCACTCTGTGTTGCATTTATAACAGGTCTTCCAGAAGTCTCCATAATATCTGGGAAAAAGCTCAGGGCCCTTTTCTGCTGGTGATGATCATAGAAGTTACAGGTTCCTAGCACCACATCTAGCTTCATGCTCCTGGACAAACCTCCCACATCACCGATGCCACAGGAAGAGCTTTCTGGTGAAGGAGCTCAGCCCTTTGGGGTTTGCAGGCTGCTTGAAATGGCTTGAGGGGAAAAAAAAACCCAAAAATCTCTTTGCTTTATAATATGTAATTGTTCCAGAGCTAGGAGCAATAGTTACTGCTCTGATGAGATCACTGTTCAGACAGCACAGTGAGACCTGGTAACCTATTGTCAAAAAGGTATTGATAAAATGCAATGAAAATATGGATGACAGCAGATATGGTTTGGTAGTGGTTCATATGGTATGGTATTGATAAAGTACAATGAAAGCAACAGTAAACATGTAATGCCCTAGAGGGGCTGATTTAAAAGAAAAAGCAAGAAAAACCCTTAAAAATATATGAGTAAGGACTGGTAACTCTACAAACACTTAAGAAAGAAATGGTATAACCTGGAAAATATGAAGGCAGGGAAATGGTGATCAGCAAGTCCACACTAATGCCTATCACAAAAGCTTGCATAGCTTGTGAAATAACTCCCTTGTTTCCTCATGGTGGGTCAAACAAGTTTTTCCCAAAGCCTAGGAGTGTCTTCTCTTTGTCTCTCAAGATTTTCCAATGGACATGAAGGGCTCACAAACATCCCAAGGTGGGAAGCTGTCCCTTTACATACTTCTTTTATCTAAATCCCCATAATCATAGCTGACCTTTATCTCAAAGCCTGAGGGCTTATAATGTCATGCTTCTCAGATATCTGCCTTCATACCAACTTCAGCCTTGAAAGAGTCTGAAAAGTCTGTCAGATTTCTATCCAGCCTAATGTAACTTTGATTTCCATGCTAGCATAAAGGCTTATTACTGTATTTGGAGATTTCAGGCCTGCCTTTCTATCAAGGTTATATTGCCTCTCCACTATCTTTTCCTCTAATTGAGCTAATTATCACTCAAATGGAGAAGAGGAAAGGAACAAAAGAAGCTTTGCCAACATTTACGTCCTAGGAAGGGAAGGAAGATTATTTACACAGGCACAAACCAGCACACAATTCTGACTTACTGTTGTTGGCATTTTCCTAACATTTGATCATCTGGTTGCTAAGCATACTACCATATTACCACTTGACATTTACATTTTATTTTCAGTTTATTGCTAAAGGTAGGAAATGAAGCACTCTCCTACTCTTTTAAATTATATTCATCTTGCTAATAATACCACTAAAAGCCCCATTCCATTTAATTTAATGAACTTAGAATACTTGATAAATATTCAGGCACTGCCAAGCAAATCCATTGTCTTTGCTGCCTGAAGAAGGTAGGATCTGTTGAGAGCGTTTCCTCACCAGAAAAGAGGGTTGTTGAGGAAATCCCATGTCTTGTAGTCTAGGTGAAAACTCATTTGGAGCCTTCCAGAAGAGTTAAACACCTAGAGGAAACCAAACCCACAAAAGCCTCAAGTAGCAACATCAAAAAACTGAACTCCTGCAGCCTAGAAGAACTAGTAAGCCATTGTGCAACTGGGGAAGCCAAAGTGGAGGTCACCATGTATCTTCTCTGCCTTCAGTCACTAGTGCAGTAACAGCAGAAGCAATTTAATGTGAAGTACTCCTCAGCATCTGACTGTGAAGCTGGTCCTGCCTGCAAACTTCTGAAAGATCAGAAGTGAACTATGCCAAACTCATCTCTCAAAGATTTTGGCTCACTGGCAACTGCAGTTTAAATCCCTTCATAGCTGAAACCTGCTGGCCTTCTGTAACAGAAAAACACATGAAGTGAGAGCTTTACCTAATGCATAAATAAGTGGCTAGGGTGACCAGATCAGGCTTAGATGCCCAACTTCTGTAATCCCTAGTTAGATGTCCCCTAACTGACCCTGAGGGTCAGTCCAGAGAAGTTCTGAGTGTCTCCAACTCCCGCTGATTACAGTGGCAGCTACAATTTCCCAGCCACTACTAACAGTAAGAAAAATATTATACTCTGATGAACACCTCAGAAACAAATGTGGGACCTTATTCCTCCAAATGTACACTCTAATGGACAGCCACAGACAGGGTATAAACACATGTCCATCCTCTGGAGAACATGAAGGCTCTAGCTCTTCCCGAAGTTTGAACAGGCAGCATGGGCACCTCAATGTCATGGAAACTTCTGCAGCTCACTGCTTGCCTAGCAGAGCTGACTGGACAGCAGCAGCAGCCTATGGGGATGGGTGCAAGAGAGTGGGAGGCAATCATGATGCAGTTAATGCCTTCTTCCAAACATAGCTGAGGAGATGTAGGAGCAGGGTCAGCCTGAGGTAGGGCTGGAAATCATTCTGAAGAATAATGAGTTTACCTGCCCTCTGTTCCCCTACAGTGTCTCTGCCCTGATTTACCCAAACCAACACATACTGTTTCAATCTCCCTTTTTATCTTTCCCACAAATCCTCACAGTCCTTCACATCCCAAGAGCCCAATCACAGTCCTGACCCATTTGTGCCTACTCTATCTTCCTCCCCTGGCTGTCTCCAGTTCCCAAAGCTGACTCCTACCCTGTTTCCACAGGCAAGTCCCAGCCTAGTTACAGCTGGGTAGGCACTGAAGGCTCAGAAGGAGCTCTCTTTCGTGTGGAGAAACAAGTTACCACCTGCCAGCTGCTCTGCCATGACACACAGCAACCCACACACAAGCTCTGCTCTTCTGCAGAGGAAAAAAAAATAGCTGATCCCTCTGCAGGATAATAAACCACTGGGAAAAAGCCTGTGGCTGTACCACAGGAGCTGGAGGACAAGGAACCACCAGGTCACAAGTGGTCCCTGGAATGACAAGGAGGGACCAGTGTGGAGGGGAGATGGTGAGCAGAGGAGAACTGGGAGCACTAGCTGACACTGACAGGGCAGAGATCTGGGTGGGAGAGTCTAGAAGAAAATATTCACTTATTCTCAAAAATAATTAGTGCCTTCCTGAAGAACAGTTCATTTTTCTAATTAAAAAATTAAATCACTTCTCTGTCAGCACCTTGCTTAGAGTTTGCCTGGTATAGCTCTTCCAGCTTTGCAAGTTCAGAAACAGCTAAGTGTGGAGAAGCCTCTGAAAGCAGAGCAACAGGTCTATGGTTGGCTCTGTGGCAGAGTGAGCCACTGCCATCAGCACAGTGAGTCAGGGATATCATTCTGCTGTCATCCACTCTGATATCATCCTGATACCCACTTCAGCCCTGGGGGTTGGCCTGTAGCACCTAGAGGGATGTGGCCTCTGCAGGCTCAGCAGGCAGCGTTGCAGATCTCGCAGAGTTAAGCGTGGCAGTGATCTGGAAATGGTCACATCATTTCTCCTGCCTCTGTTGTGCAATGGCCAGGGCAGAAGCAGAGCATGAAGCACTCGTGTGAGCTGTGTGCTGGGCAGAGCAGCAGGCACAGTTCAAAGCCCTGGTACTGAAGAGGTGCTGCAGCTGTTCTGATTTTCCCTGGAGTTCATCTGAATTACAACTAGGGCTTAACAACCAATTTAAAGTAGTTTATTGAAAGAATAAACATTGCATCATTTACTAAACTGCCAGAAGTGTTTTTATGTTCATAAATGAGGTGATGTCTGGATCTCTAATTTTCTCTCTTGTAGTTGTAACAAAACCCCCATTTTGCTAGGCTGCAGATTTAATTTTTCTTCTTTACTATATGAAGCAGTCCCATTGTTATTGAAGGGACAGTAGCTACTCAGCTGCAGTTTCTGTCTATGCAGATGCTTGGTAATACTTGAACGTACAATTTTGATCAGGATTTATGAGCTAATTGTCCAATATGTGTTGTACTTAATCCTCAAAAATACTAGGCTTGAAGAAAAAAAGAAATAGGATAGATAATGTTCCAGTCTCAGTGTGCATCAGTAACATTGCCATTAGCTATGTGAAAGACTTGGACCTGCAAATTTTTTATCAAAAGGAAAAAAATGTCTGTACAGTCCAGATTTTTTTCCCCAAATTTCTTTTTCACATGGCCCGCAATGCAGATTGGAAATGTGACAGCCATTCAGCCAGCTTCTGCTTTCCATCTAAGGCTTTCTAAATATCATTTAGATAAGTACTCATTGCACTGCTGGGTTCTGGCTTTCCTGACTTTTTTACATTTCTGCCTAATTAGGCCTGCATGCCAAAGGAATCCCTGAGCTTTAACACTTCAGTAAAGCCAGCAGTAAAAAATCAAATTAGATCCCCAAAGAACTGTGAAGAACTTGTGCTCAGGTCACAGATATCCAAGGGTTTGAACATGACTGTGTGGCTCCTGGTTCTCATCAAGAGGTGACTCTAGCCAGGCCCATCCAGACTGCAGTTTGCTAGGTGGAGCAGGGGTACTGAGCATGCAACAGCAACCCAGCTTTTCTCCAGGGAATTTTGAATCTCAGAAGAATGTACTTTATCATGCCCTGTTTCTGTAACAGTTCCCAGTGCCTAGTGTGCACCAAGAGTCATCTCCTCTGCTATTTCATTGTGATCTTTCACACTACAGACTCTAGTTGTTCTCTTAGGCCTTTTTGGTGACTGTTCCACTTGAATTCATGGTTCTGAGCAGCCAGCATTTTAGACACTGTGCAAAGAAGGCATTGCAAGAACTTTCTACAGTGATATTCATATTTTCTTTATGAAGGGGAAAATGCTCCCTCTGACAGACTTTGGATGCCCTTCCTCTTTCTCTCATCACTGTACTGCACAGACATCCAATCTTCTTGTTTCTTTCATTTTATTCAGCCCTATCCTATTACATAAACTGCTGTTAGCAGTCACCCTTTATGGATTTGACCTCATTCTACTAAATTTCATTGCATTTCTATTTCTTTAGTTTTTACCATCATCTAATGTTTTCTGTATTACACTCTCATTCTCCTTCACACTACTGGTAATTCTAACTTCACATCATAAAAAAGTTCCATTACCACATTCCTAGGTTTGTGCTTAACTTCTTTTGTCTCCTCCTACTTGTGTGGCTGTAAGATCCTTCATGGTTGGTTTTTAAAACCTTTGCAAGTCTTGGCTGGGTTTTCCTCAAATCTTCATTCATCACTACACTTCTCAACTCACAAACTGGAACTGCTTTTTGCTGAACAGCCACTGTTTCAGTCCTCAAAAGCTCTTTGCTTTCTGACTGGGTTTTGGCTGTTGGTTTGGTTTTTAAGAGATGCTCAGTTTGGTCTGGTGATCTTCATGGTTGGCCTTTTTCTCTTCACAAGCTCCATGTAACTTTGGACCTTGGATGGCAATTCTGTGTCTTCTTCACATGCATTGTGTCTTCCCCTCCTCCATCACCACCTCTCTCTTTTTTGCTTTTGGATTGTCTATATTTCAAGACCAATCTACTTCACTAGAAGGTATCTTCCTCTTTTTTGGATGGTCACCTTCCTTACCAAGAGTTCATGCTGTAGGCTTTCTTGCTGGGCAAATTCTGAGCAACCTATGCAGCTGCTCTCCCTTCCCTTCAGAATATCTACACATCGCCATCTGAACTCTATCCTTGCCTCCAGAATCATCTCCCTAATCCTCTGATCATCCTTTCCAAGTCATGCAGAAGGCTGAATTTCACCAGTAAGTAGATCTTGCCAGAGACTCACTCTAAGGCACTGCACTGCAGAACTACTGCTTGTAGAAGTACCTTTGACTGCTCTTGGTCCCTGCCTCCCTGTAGCCAGCACAGTCTTCTCTTCTTAGCCTCTAATCTTAAAAAAAAAAAGAGAACAGAAACTCTACCAGACTCCCCCCTTCATTTCTTACAACTGATGTTAAAAAAGAAAGAAAAGGAGTGGCTTACTTATCTAAGTGTGCATCATATTACAGAAACCTAGTAAGAAACAGTGTCCCAGGCTTCCCTGATCCCTGACACATGAGCTAGATGCAAGGAAGGTGTAAGCATTACCTTCCTTCCCTGCAACCTAAAGGATACTGCCACCTTTGGAGTCGTTTTTGCAATCATCTTCTATGTAAAGTCTTGCTCAAGCTGGGCTTTCAGGTCTCAAGAACATTGCCAGTGCAAATAGGGGTAGTTTTTAGAAATAGAACAGGGAGAAATCAGCTCTTGCAATTGCTTTCTTGTTTAATCCTAGTGAACAAACCAACCACCACCACCACCAATAAAAAAAAAACAACCCTCAACATTTTAACAATAATTTTTTTATTCCCACCTTTCAGAATGTGTTATTTTAGCCATTGTCACAGACAGCAGCTTCATTTTGTTTAGTTTCAAATCGTCAGCCAAGATGGCTTGTAAATTCCCAGTTCAGAAATCCTGATCTTAAGCTGTTCTGCAGGCGATGTCTGGCACCCTGATCAGCTAGCAGGATGTTCTTATTTCAGCTTATCACCCCCTCTTCTTTGGAGAAATCATTAACATCTTCAGTCATCATGAGTTGTCTGCTGGCCACACGAAAACCCCTTCAAAACACTGCCTAAAGCAGCCTGAACTGGGACTGCAGTGCTTCTGACAGCATTAGAGGTGCAGCATGCAAGTCACAGCTGCAACTCCCCTTGCCACCAAAACAGCAGGCTGACTGGTGTGTCCACTTGCCCTAAGCACCTGGATCTCTTCTTCCTCCTTACAATTGCCTTAGAATTATTTTTACTCCTGCCTGACAGCAGAAAGCTACCAGCCACCTTTTTGGTGCCTTCATTTCTGAAATATGAAAAGACTGCTTTGAAATGGGAAGGCTGAGAAAGAATGACACAATCATCATCTACCATCCAGACTCTTCTCACACTAAATACTTCCACCCTGAGACTTCCCTACTGAGCACATTCCTTGTATTCAATACTCTGTATAATACCTTTCAGCAAGACTTCAACATTTTGCTTCACAGACACTTCCCTTGCTGCTCTGCTAATAACTTTCTCCTTTAACTTTCATCAGCAGCTCAGATCTGATCACTCATTTGTTCTGATGTAACTAATATAATATGCCATACTGCCTTAATTTTTGTCACTCCTCTTTTTAATGTCCTGAAAATTTAATTCAAGTAGAAAATGGATACTGACAGTGGAATTAATTTTAAGTATGAGCACTATTCCCTTCCCTCTTCTTTTCCCATTTACTTTTCTGAAGAGCACTTTGCAGAACATATGGCCATCTATTTCTGTTTGGGACTCATGCTCTGTTCATTCTAGGCACAATCACTTTTACTCCCTTTGCAGCACCCAAGCCATCATATTTCTTGTCTGCCTTATCAGTTCTCCAGCCTGGAAGACAGACAGTACACATCTGACAAATCTTGCTTTAAGCAAGCACCACCCCTCAGAGGATTCTCCTCAGGTGATTCTGCCTCTCTGTTCTGCCCTCGTAAGGCCCCATCTGGAGTACTGTGTACAGCTCTGGGCTCCTCAGCATAAAAAAGATATGGACCTCTTGGAGCAGGTCCAGAGGAGGGCCACAAAGGACTGGAGCACCTCCCCTACGAGGACAGGCTGAAGGAATTGGGGTTGTTCAGCCTGGAGAAGAGAAGGCTTAGAGGGGACCTTACAGAGACCTTTCAGTACCTGAAAGGGGATTACAGGGCAGAAGGAGAGAGACTTTTCTCCTGGTCTGATAGCAACAGGACACAGGGGAATGGCTACAAGCCGAAGGAGGGGAAATTTAGGCTGGTGATTAGAAGGAGGTTCTTTACCATGAGAGTGGTTAGGCACTGGAACAGGTTGCCCAGAGAGGTTGTGGAGGCCCCATCCCTGACAGTGTTTAAGGCCAGGCTGGATGTGGCCCTGGATGACCTGGTCTAGTGCATGTGGCATCTCTGCCCATGGCAGGGGGGTTGGAACTAGATGATCTTTAAGGTCCCTTCCAACCTCAGCCATTCTGTGATTCTGACACAAGGAAAAAAAAAAAAAAACCACAAACAAACCAGCAGGCAAACCTCCAGATTTTTGCATATCAAAATAAGTCTAGAGTTCTACCCTTCCTTTTCAAATTGCATTTTCAGTCCTTAATTAAATTATTGGAGGAAATGGACTCTCCTCCTCTGGACAGATGAAAGGGAAGAGGTGAATGTCTGCTCTCTTTCAGCAGTACTTAAAGAGATTCCAGTAAGAGTCATTGCACAATAGCAAAAGGTATTTTGTTCCCCAGCTGCTGACTGTTTTCCAGACTTTTTGATTAAATTAGGCAGACATAGCAAGTCTGTAGCATAGCACTGGAATTGCAAGTTTACTCTGGTTTTGCGGCAGGCTGTTAACTAAGGTTGTGAGAGAAACAGCATTAATATATCAGTTGTTGGAAAGATATTTATTATGCAGACATTTGAAAATAGTAGTGGCAGGGGTCTGGTTTGCAGACACCATTGGGGATAGTACATTCTGAAGTGATGCTGTCAACATCTTGCTCCTTGAAGAGGGGCTGACTAAAAGGTTTAGGCATTTCTATGGGGCAGTAACAGGATTTCCTTTCCAATGAAGAAAGTCCCATTAGCTCTTTGCAGTACCTGGGGCGTTTCAGCCTTTCACAGTGCCTCCCTTAATCTCCTTCTGTACACAGGGGGTACACTGGCAACCAGGATAACAGCAAGTTGTTTGGAGACTAATTCAATGACAAATAAAATGCTGTGTAAGGATGGCAAACAGAGAATTCATGCCATGGTTACTGGTAGTTACAACAAGGTTTTTCTACACACAGCCATGCATTCAAATTATCAACAGACACCCACCCCGGTGCCATTCCTTTCTTTGTCATCTTGAAATGCTGGCATGAAAAATGAAGCTTGTTCAATCAGTCCCTTGCAGACATCTCCATGGAGCACAAACAGACACTTAAATTGAGGTGTGAAGTCTGGTACCAAGCTCAGAGTCTTGCAGGGAGCAGAGCTGGAGCTAACTCTATTTCACCCCAAAAAATCTTCCAATTCCTGCAGAGACTTTTCAGTTAGCTTCCAAGGCCTTTGATTCTCCCTGCGATATTCAGCAATTCATGGAGCATGCTCCACTGTCCTTTTGAGGAGGACACTGAGTGGAGAGGACTGTGCCACACTGCCTCCCAAGAAAACCAGCTTTGTGTTCTGAGCCCTGGCAAGATCCTGGAGGAGTCCCCCAGGCCTGGCAGTAGCTGTGGTGAGAGTAGCCCAGGCAGCCAACTGTCCCCCCACAGTTCAGCCAGTAGTTGCACGCTGGCGTTAGAGTTGCATGTGTGCAGCACTTGCAGTGCTCAAAGCATTTTTTTGCAGCATACACAGGCTTTCTTATGAATAATAATTCTTTTAAAAAAAAAAAACAGACAAAAAAAACCCAAACCAAAACAGCCCAGGAACACCTACAGAAAGATTTTTGCAGGCAGACAACTATGTTAAAATAAAGGCTGAGCAAACCCAGCCAAAGCTGATTCACAGGAAAAAGTCTAATGAGAATCTTTGGAGCTGAACTCTCTGCTCCCAGCCTGCATGGTCTGGTCTCTCCATCCTTTACCAAAGTACAACTTTCTTTTTGGTTAGTCTAGCTTGGAAAACACTTTCCACAGAGCAGCTATTCTGTGACTTCTCCTAGTCACAGAAAACACTGTTCTAGTCATTCAAGACAACCAACTTCTGCAACTTACATTCTCTTGACATTCAGATTTCATCCACTCTTGTTTGTTAGTTCACATCACCCTTTCCAATTTTACTTTTTTACTTCTTTTCTTCCTCTCTCCACCCTCAGTGAGACAGTCATTCAAACTTTTGAATCTACCTTCTGAAGGCCAAGTGCTCAGAAACAGGTACCCTGGGCTTTCCTTCCTTACTTTAAATGAGTAATTATTTTCTAGGGCAGACACTGAGCTTTCAGAAAGAGACAAGTCAGCAACATGCAGGAGGGCTTGTTCCCCTTCTTGCAGCAGAGCACTCCCAGGCAGGTAGATGAAGCATTTACATTGCCATCCTGCCCTGAAAGGCTTTCATCTGCCTGTTCCCAAGGTGCCATTTGCATAAAGAGCAATCTGCAGGAGAGCTGCCCAAATAATCTTGCTTTTGCATCAGAAATATAGTTTAATTTTTTCTCAAATGAGCAAAGCACCTTTATGTGCTAAACCATTTTCAAGTGGAAGGTATCCCAATAAAACATGAAAGGTATTTTAATAGGAGGGCAGACCACTAGAATTTCAATTAATATCCACAGAACAAAGTGTGTGCAGAGAAGCCAAGTGTACAGAGTAGTATATTCTGTCATGTTTTTAAGCAGTGCCTGTATCAGAGACCTGAGAACCTTACACAACCTGCTCTTATGGTAATAGACTGAAAAAGAAGAACTAAGGTACCTACAAAACATCAAGAGACTTCAGTAGAACATTATGCACAAGAAGTGTTGCTGTGCATTTTTTTCTTGTCTTTTTTTTATCTGTCCCTCCCTACTAGCTGTTTCTTTGGCCATCTCTGCCCACTAGCCTCCCACTCCTTTTGTTTGTGCAGGAGTAAACCCTGGGCAATGCAGTAAATCCTTTCTGTATTTCCCTCATTGCAACAGAGATCAGCAGCTGACCCCAGAGCAGCAACCAGACTTGCTGTGGTTAGGAGGGGAGGGTTTCTAACACCCGGAAAAGACCATAAAGAAACACAAATAAAGGGCAGAATGAACCTTGCAGGGGAAACACCCCTTTGGACATTTTCTAACAGTCAAACACCTCTATCAGCATCCTTGATGTAGCCTTGGCAACACTTGTATAGGATGAACCGGGGCATTCCTCTCTCTGCCATCTGCCCTGTGCCTAGGATACAATTTCAAACAGCACATTAGTGAGGCCACACCAAGTCCAACACCAAATGATTCCTCAAGCTCCCTACAGTTTATTTGTTCTGTTTGCAGCCAAGGAAACTTTGAAATTCATTCTCAGTCTTGGTTTTGAATGGCTACTCTGTATCACTAGTGGAGATTTGAAAATTCAGTGCTATTTCCTGCAATTCAGACCTTAATCTGCATGAACAATCTGTAGTTATTACATTATTTCTCTAATATTAAAGTTAGGAAGCATGTGAACAAGACTTTTTTTTTTCCCTTTGGCACCTGCAAATGCCAAGACTGGTGTGTACTCTATGGAAGTGCTTAACCCTAGTTCAGCTGAGCAGCTAAACAACACAGATTACCTTTCTGTATACTCCCAGGGAATACTTTAGCTGACTGAACTTTATTTCACTCTGAGCTGCAAAACTGGGGGCATGTAAGAATTATCTGTAGTGGCACATGAGTTAACATCTGCCTTTATTAACAGCAGTATTACATTTCTCCTAACTGACCTTCTGTGACACCTCATAATTTCTCCTGGCACAGTAACCTATATAAATGTGCACAGAGCACAGCTCCACTGCCCCCCTAGCTGAACCACCACCAGTGGATGGATTAAGAATTAACACAAGAATTAACACTTTCTTCTTCCTCCTACTACTACAGAGATCAAGTGAAACAACAGTGCCAGGTTTCACACATTTTCCTGGAGAATTTCTTTCAAAAGAGCTTTTCAGTTCTGATTTTTTCCCCTCTTCCCTAGGCTGAGGGATGGCCACAGGTCATCGCAGCAATCCTGCCTGCCACCTGACAGCCCTCCCCACAGCATCCTCTGCACTGAGCTACCTTCCTTCTCACCACAGCAAACAAAGGTGTGATTGTGCCCAGTCCAAGCAGCAGGGATTATTTCCCAGCCATTGGTCCCCTGGGGAATGCACCCAGTCCCTCCTGGCTCTCGACACACTGGCACCCGGGACATGCACAGACAACTTCTCTCCCTACATCCCCAGGGCTTCCCACTACACAGTAACTGAGACTGTTCTGTAAACTGGTGGCTGCCCAGTGTGGTATAAGCTGCTCCTGAGCCAGGTGATTTGCCTGCATGTCTGAAAACACAGGCTATGAACCTGTGCTTGTAAGCACATCACATCTCTTTGGCAAGCTGGAACGCTTGTGAGGAAGCAGAGCAGGGAAAACATAGAGAAAGGAGAAGCAATGGCCAGGTATCCTCCTGAATACCAGTATTCCTCTCTTCTAAATATTAGCACCCCTAGATACATCTAGGTATGAAGAGGCTTTATTTTTTAAATGCTTCCTTCCTAGGCAATGTTTCTCACTCATTATAAACCCACTTGCAATCTGTTTGACCAGCAGAAGGTCAGTGCAGCACCAGCCCCCCAGTCACACCACAGAGGAGACACATAGCAGTGTGCTCCAGCAAAACCACTTTTCCTGCTGAAACAACACTGCTGGAGCACTTTAGCTGGGGACAGACTCTTCGATGCAGCCTTGGGTATTCATACAGGCTGTCCAAAATCCAGTATCTCTGGGCCCAGCAGGTACTTCTTTGCTCCTTGCCCTCTTTCTAGAGACAATGCTCAGATGCTTTCTCTCTGTCATGCATTTCCTTAGACCACGTTTCCAGTTTTGCTCTTTCCTGTGCCTCTCTCTCACTTGCTGTGTGCTCACAGAAGAGAGCTGCATGCACATGGTTAAACAATACCCTGGGAAATCCACCAAAGCTCCATGCTTTCAACTCCTCTGTGAGCACTTCAAATCCACAGCTCACACACTGAACAAGTCTTTTTTTTCTCCCCCCAACTTTTTTTTAAAATCTGCCTAGCTGTGTGTTTGTTGCATTTATTCCTAACAGAAGGGCAGCCATTTCACTCACCAGTTCCAGTCAGTTTAACCCAACCCATAATACCATCATTGTAGTCAGCTTGCTGAGAGCTGGAAAAATTAGACATACCTGTTTGTAATGAATGCTGAGAGTTACACAACACACAAACAACGAAACAGTCTGCTAGAGCAAATCACTACCTCAGTTTGAAGACATTAATGTTGGTAATTGCACAGTGTGGAAGCTCAGGCACTAAACAAGATTGCCTCCTCCATACTCATCATAAAAGACAGTAAAAGAGCAGAGAATCTTGTCTTCCACGAGAAAAAAAGATGAGGAATGGGATACAGGTATAACCATTCAGCTGAAGATGCAATCGAATGTGTAGCGTAAAGTTAGAACCAACTTCCCATAAATACTTGCAGTAGCTTTGGCATTAAGCTAAGACAAGCTCTGGGACAAAACTGAAAGATGTCATGAGGATGTACAGGAGCCACAAATTCCATCTCTGTCTGTAAATCATTTTGAAGAGCAAGCTTTCATTTCCTAGTTTACTATGTATTAATCTCTAAGAATATTTGAGCTTTTCTGTCCATGTGATGAAAGTAACATCTTTAGCCTCTCAGAGGCAGGATGCACCATGGCAGTGGCAATCACCTCTAGGTGTGGGCAGTTGCTATCACCTCCAGGTGTAGGCAGTGACAATCACCTCCAGGTGTAGCAGTGGCAATCACCTCCGGGTGTAGCAGTGGCAATCACCTTCAGGCCCTCCCTTTGTGTGGGTGTGGTGCAACATTTTAAGCTTATTTCTGGGTTCCTGATTTTCTGTAATGATCAGTGCTTGAAAATGTGGTTCACAAAGAGATGGTTTTTAATCTAGGTTACTGTGCCCTGGAGGACAAAGCCAAGACTTTCCAAACCTAACCAGATTTGCCACTTTTCTTTCTTTTCCCTAAGACTGAGCAGGCATTGTAATTGCACTAGACCGGAACATGAAAATTCTCCCATCCAGCATTAAGTAAACAATGTAAAGACTAACTGGACATGTGCATGAAGGGACATTGATACCAGAGATTCCTGGACACTCTGCAATCATGAAACATGTTTTAATACAATGTGTAGTGGGGTTTGGGTTTGTTGTTTTTGTTTGGTTCTTTGTTGTTGTTGTGTTGGTTTGGGTTTTTTTTGGTTTTGTGGGGTATGGGGTATTCACAACTCCTCTGAGCAGCTCCTTGCCTCTTACTCCCATGGATCAATGCAAATTTCTGGTTCTTTGCAAGATTAAAGAACGTGCCACTAGCAGAAGCCATTCCTGACAAACAGCAGAGGCATTTGACTTCCCCAGAACAGCAGATGTTGATTTTTGCTCTAGCTCCAGCAAGTCAGTGATTAACTGGAAGCTATTCAGCATTCCAGTGCCAAGGTAGGTAGAAAGCACCAAAGTCTTGTGAACATCTTTTCTTTCTGTTATTAAAAGGGAAAAATTGCACACCCAGGATAGCTGACACTATTCCTTCTAGTGACTTCATTTCTGGCTCTTTTCTGTAGTCACAGGTTAGTTGTAGTTGATGTCAGTTCCAGTGTGTGTTTCTCCATTCAGAGGGTCAGGCTGTGCTGCCATAGCAGAGCTGTATCATGGGCTTAAACTCAGATGGGAATTCAGGTGCATGTTCAAGTAACACTGCACCCAGCTTTTGGCAATCAGAACTATCAGGAGCTGCACAGAAGGAGAAGCACAAGCTTCTGTGACCCCAGGATCAGTTGTTCAGGGTCTGACTAGAGAAACCCCCAGGTTCCTTGCTCTCCTGCCATCTCATTTTCTCCTGGGTAGAAGGTGGCTGCTCCCTCTGCAACAATGTTTGTGGCACTGTGAGAAGTAGACATAGCTCTTTTAAAATTGTACAGAAAAATCCAGATGGTTAAAACATAAAGGGACAAGTCAGTCCTCATGAGAATTATTCTTCCTTCTGCCACTGGCTCACCACTCCTGTCTTGCAAGCAGTCTTTGCCTCAGTGCCTCTCTCACACCTCTAGACAGGTCTGAGGACTCATTTGTCTTCTAGGGGTGTTTTAAAATGTAATGGGTGGTTTATTATGTAGTACCATAAGCCTTTTGGATGGAAGAACCAATGTAAATTCAAAGAATTCACTAATGAAAACCATAAATAATAAATGTAACTACAGAGCTTCTGTAATGACTCAACAACTTCAGAACATTTCAACATCTGCATTATCCATTTATGATTTTAAAACAGAGAAAGATAACAGAATCTTTACAAAAATCTGTAAAAGGGATCAATTCTACATGATTATTTAAAAAGTCAGAAGTTCTTCTGGGAAAAAAAAACACCGAACAACCCAACACACAAATCCTGAAAGTGGGGGAAAAGGAAACAGAACAAATCTTAAGCTACAGTACCAACCTCTAGGTCATAAAAAAGCCTCTCAGAAATATGTTTAGTTTAAGTTTGGGAAGGGAGAGTATTATTCCTACCTAGAATATACCCCAGCATACATTGCCCAGATATATTCTAGGTAGATTTTTCATCTCTGTTGATACATCCTGTAAGCAGTAGTAAAATGTAAGCAAGAGCTAGAGGAGTCACAAAAGCTTTAATTGTCCCCTACACATTGCACATAATAAAACAATTGCTTCAGTTAGAATTCAGAGCAGCAGTCTTTAACTTCAACAAAAAACTCTGTTAAAAGCACAAAACCGGGCCTCAGTGATACTAAACTTTCAGTAGACAGTTACCAATTAGCAAAAGTCCAACAGGTCTTAGTTTAGTTTGCCAAAGTCTCCTTTTACCCTATTTAATATTTGGAAGGCTTCAAAATTAACACTAGTATATAATGAATCCCACAAGAGTTTACCAAAAGTCAGGATCTGTTGCTCATATCAAACACAAGCATTCAGTAGAGAAACATCAGCTGCTATGGCTCCTGTGTGTTCACACAGTATAGATGAAAAGTAGCATGTGCTAAACGTTAAGTTAATCTGACCAGCTTCTCATTACACTACACATCGACAGTCTGTCAGAACAAGAAAAGTGAGACACAAAGTCAGTCTGCTGAGGAGCCTCTTCAGCCTTTGAAACAATGTTAAAATAATTGATAGTTTCTACAATACATAGTTTCAAAGCATCAAGCATTCCTTTGCTCACTGCTTCAAAGAGATCCCTGAATACCTAGAAATAGAACTATTTTCCTTTTCATGTTTGATAGGAAAAAGTATTAAGGAGACTCTTAAAAATACAAATAAAGAGATCTATCCACTATTTGATCCACCTTTATCTAAAATTAAAAGAGAACTTTGAGTGCTTTACTTGCCCCCTCTAAAGGAAAGCCTCACAAAAAGGTTCTGATGTGGAGATGATTTGCATTCTGAATGTGCTGAAGGGACCACAGAGACTAGGGCAACCTTTAGAGAATCTTTGCTGCATTGAAAAAGTAATTCAGACTCTATCTCCTTCTACAGAAAAGGAAAGGTTGAAGGATGTAAAAGAGACAAAACAAACAAACCTTTCATAGTATAGTGTGAGCTCCAAGTCTCCTGTGCACTTACAGAAAAATCAGCAGCTCCTCTTCCAGTCTCAAGCACAGCAAATCTGGGCCATTTGACAAGTGCCTTGTCACCATTTTATTGAAGCATTGCTACATACAGAAGCATATTTCAAGGAGAGAAGTGTTGAGAAACAACTTCTTTGAACTTGTTTTTCTCATCCTTACCCTCTTCCCCATGGCATCAAATGGATGATAGGTTTTTCTATTATTTTAAACTCCCACAATTTCCAATTTGGCTAATTGACTTTTAGCTTACATGACCAGTGGTATGGTGCATGTATATCTTCACATTTCTGTAATTCATATGTTGGAATCCCCTGGCACCTCTCAACAGGCTTTAACAGGGTAGTCAAAGTCCCAAACAGAATTAAGTTCCTGCTCACTCCATGAAAACAGGGGAAAGAGAAACATCCTTCAAAAAAATAATTAAGAAATTGAGAACTACATACACCTGTCTCATGTGAGAGACACTGAGTCTTTCTAAAGGCTCAGCTCAGACAGCTATCTGCTAGACACCAGAATTCCCTTAGCCTAAGTATTAATGTGGTTGTTCATTATAGGGCAATAAATTTCACTTCAAAAGCAGTGAAATAGTAAATTGATTACAATTCCTTGTCCCCACCCTTAATCAGGCTTAAAATTGTCAAACTTTTACCCATGCAAGCTTTCCTTATTTCCCCTTGTTCTTATAATGACTCTGCCAGTCCTCCCTAACCATGCCATATTGCTTCTTCATGTCCCCCAAATCCTTGGTTGCTGCACTCTTTTTTCTCCCACTACACAAGTTTTTCTGCAGAGCTGAGGTAAAGACAAGATCCTTCATTATCTGCTGTGGAGACACAAGCCTCTGACATATGCTTTGCAGATCTTCAGCTCCAAGGAGTGCTGTGCAAGATGAAAATTGTACTCCTGTCTTGGAAGACAGGAGTTTGTGTGAGAGACACATGGCTTCATACCTTCCACCTCCTGTGGTTAGGGTTGTGGTGGAACTGACAGTTAGCCTTTTCTCAAACCCACCCAGGGCAGCACTGCTCCAGGTGCTTGAATGGACAATCTAGTTATTCAAATTTGCTTGCTGGAGGTATGGATTGGAGCTGGAGATGGACACAAGTCTGGTTATCACTGGCTGAGGAGAGAGACTTCCAAACCTTCCTTGACTTCTGACAACAGACACCAAAGAGGACAAAGCAACAAAAGATCCACAAGCCTGCAGATGTCTGTGTTGATATTTATCATGTTGACGGAGTGGAAACAAAAAGCTATATAGCGGGCACCCAGAAAGGTAAAGCCTCACTCAGGTACCACGTTTGAGCTTGTCTGGGTGATCCAGCTGACAATCTCAGAGGATCCAGCTGAACTTTCAACACCCAAATGACTGATTCAGGGAGGCAGCACTCACAAAAGTGGGAAACTTGAACAGCTCAGCATTATCAACTCAGATTATTTGTTTTAAAGGGACTTTTAACACAGAAGACAATTTCTGTTGGAAGGAAAAGAGGGACTCAACATATACTGTAGGGTTGCCTCAGCACTATTATCCTAGAATCAGAAGTGGAAAAAAGGCTACAGAGGCCAACTAGTCCTCCCCTTGCCTGAAGGCAGAATCAGCTAGATCTAAACTGTCCCCAAATTATGTTTGTCTAACCTGCTTTCAGAAACATCCACAAGCTGCCCCGGTGATTTAGCTCAACTCTTCAATGTGTGACTTGTTCTTTTCAGAGCATGCAGGAAGGACAGGCTACTCCCTATGTCTTAGTAACTGTCTTTTATGTACAGTTTTTATTATGCATCTTATTTCTCTTTTAGCAACAGAATATGCTCCACTGTTTCTAATTTTTTTCCATTTACACTTCTCAGGATCTTCATTGCTCTGCTCAGAATTTTTACCAGTTCAGATCTGCTAACTGCAGTGTCCAAAACTGGACACAGGACTTCTTCTTTGAGGCTTGTAAGGTTTCTCTTGAAAGGTTTGCCATAAGCATTTTGCAGACATTTCTTTTTTCTGTCCCTCCATGATGCTGCTTTTTTCACCATCAGATCACACTACCTGCCAGCCCAGCCCTGCCCTCTCTCCAACCATCCTAACCCCTCACCCCACTGTTCAGGTTATGAAAGACAGCAATGAAATCCCAATTTTTCCTGCCTTTCACAGGCAGGAAAAGTGCCCAAGCCTCTTCTCTTATGTTACGTGCTCCAGAACCAGGACCACCACTGTAGTTTTCCTCTGGCTTCTCTTGGTCTACTCTCATACTGGGGTCCTCAAACCACAGACCCTTTTGCAGATATGGTCACATGGTAGATGAAGAAATGATAGTGATCACTTCCCTCAGCCTCTTCATGACCTTCTGGCTGTGCCCATGAGCAGGGGAGCTGGGAAGTGTGTCCCATCACCACGGGCCCTCACTTCTTCAGATTCTGCCCCAGAGTGACACCTGCTCCTCCAGCTCCACATTGGGTACTTTCCTGGCTCCTTATCTGTCCCTGTGAGACCCTGGGACAGGCCTTTCCTTAGGGAAGCACTGAGGCAGGCTGCAGAGAGCAGGCAGCACTTAAGTCCAGAAAACCTTCCAACCTGCTGGAGCAGGGATAAGCATCACCACCTTGATGGAAAGATATTTCCTTGACAGAAAGATATTCCAAACACTGCTTCTGCCATAGCAGCCATGAGTTCTATGATGTAGAAAACAAGCAAGCGGGCAAGCCAAACAAAAAAGAGACAGGCTTAATTGTTGTTTCTCTCAAAACTAAGCAGAGCTCCCTCAAGGTCTGCGAATCTTACAGCATTATAGACTAATTTTACATGGAAGACACTCAGACAGCAACCCACTGCAGACTCTGATTTCAGTAAGAAGTCAGGCACCAAATTACCTTTGAAGACCTGGGCTTTAATTACTGCTGTTACACAAAGCAGTGAAATAAACTTGCTGAGGAACAGCTAATGCCTGGTTAGAGTTTTGCAGACACTCAGCAATGACTGCTTCTGCTCTGAGGAACACCTGATGGAAGACTGGAGGGAAAAAAAGGAGTGAAGGAGTTGAAGAGAGTCAGCCTGCATTGCTGAGTAAGAACAGACCTGCTAAATGTAAACACATTGAAACACTAATCAAAGTCACAGACCCCTATCAGTTACTTAGCAAGATCCACGAATCCCTAGCATATTAGAACACATTTTGGGATCAAAGCTGACATCTGGGATAGGTCACAGGAGCTTGTGTAGCTGTTTTACTTTTCATCCACTTCCTCCACAATGTTAGCAATGTGCTTTTGCTTATGGTGAAACTGTGACCGAGAGCTTAGATCAGTGCCAGATCAACAGGGCTGAATGAGTGTGGAGTTTGCATTGTGTCCTGAAAATGACTGAGGGTTGTTTTGATATTGTAATTTTAGTAAAAACACAGACTGTCAGGAAAGAACCCAAGTCTGTCATCCTATTAATGCTTGACATGGGCTCATTAACTGGTAGTACTTTGCAAGTGAGCACAGCTTACAGAAGCCTGACAATTTTGGAATGGAGGTAAGGACTAAATCCAAATAGAAAAAAAAATCTGCTGCACTGCATGTAGGTTTTGGTTAGTTTCCTGAAACAGGAAAGACAAGAAAATCAGAGTAGTGAGAACAGCCTTCAAAAGGTAGTAAATGCCAGCAAGTTTAAAAAACATACCAAAAAAATGTAGATAGACACATGACAACAATTATCATCATCACTTTACAGCAAATGTCATCATCATATATCAGGAGAACAATACTGTCATGTCTTTGCGCTGTTCTCAGACCCATCAAAGGACTTGCTCGTTCAAAAACTTCTTTGTACTTAAGGAACAAAACACTGAAACTGCCACATCTGAGCATCCATCAAGTCTGTTTTCATACTATTAACATGTCCCAATCTGGCTTCTTAAGGGAAAACGTATTAAACTGCTACCAGGTAAGCTGCTAGCAGAGGAAATTTTCCCTCATTCCTGAAACAATTATGGTCTTCAATACATGGTTTCTATCCATTTCAAACTGGCTTTTAATCCTTGCTTTAATGGCTCTGAACACTGTGATGAGCTCTATGTACCCAGTCAGCTTTGAAGCATACCTAATCAATCAGAGAATATTCACTTGTTACTGTAGTCTGTTATATATTCATCTCCAGTCTCATAGTCCAGTTTTAGCCCACCAAATAATATGCATTTCATATAATTCAGCAGAAAAAATATACACTTTGTCACATGAAACTTACATGTTTCAGTACAATGAACACAGACTTTAAGGTCAAATTATGCAGACTAAGTGATCTGAAAAAAAGTCCACTCTGTGTTTTCAATGAGACTTGTTGAAAAGAGGGAAACAGAACAATTGCTTCAGAGGCATAGATTCCTTTAATAATTTGTGCCACATAAAGAATACTTTTCACACTAGGTCATTCAAGGGAGATTTTGGTGGAATGTGATCATTCAGTTTATGCAGCAAAACCAAGCTACCACAGTTCAGTTCTGCTGTGTGCTCAGTTTTTATCTTGTCCACCCATCAGCTGTTAGAGCATAGCTCCTGCTAAACTGCAAACATCCAGGAAACAGTCCCAGGTCACTTCTGAAAAGCTTGAAGATGTTTCATTTGTGTATTTGTAGCACATACAGTGCAGGATATATTGCTGGATTCAAAGGAGAATTAAATGACCTTTCAGAGATGAGAATTTTGTTGGTTTAGGGATTTTGGTTGTGCTGTGTAAAATCGATTGTTTTTCTTCTTCATCTCCTGGTCATTCATTCTGGACATTTTAATGAAGAGTAAACCAGAGCAATTATGCATTCATGAGCAGGATGCTGAGAACTTCATTTGGAAAACTGAAGGCTGATAATCAAAATAAAGATCAAGTATCTCTCCCAAGGCCACTGCATAATGATGAGAACACCACATCTTCAAATACATATTGCAGAAAGCCTAGTGCTGCTCTTTAAACTGCTGCAGGTAAAATGATGGATTTAAACTAAGAAGCCTTTCCACCTGTTGGGTCATGGTAGACCTGAACAGTGCATAAAATGTAATGTGCACTCTGTAATGAAGAGCTTTGTGCTGCTAACAGGCAGAGCTGGCAGATCCTATTTCAAAGTTATCTTTAATGCAAAACCAAGAAACCTTCCCAAATGTATCTATTAGGATAAAGTTGCTGGCTGATAAAGCCTGCCACCTAAATTATTTCAGTCATGTATGGGAAATCAAATCCTTAGGAAGCCTGAATGCACACATGATGCAAATCACCCTGAACTGCCTCTAATATATGCATGCTTGTACACCTCTCTTTCAGATACAAGGTATCCTTGTGAGCTCTGCCAGAGCCTGATGTAACCTGAGTGCAGAGAAATGCTGACTTGGAAAGATAGGTGACAAAGAGCCCAGCCCTGCAAGCATTCCTTTTCATCAGCCAACCAGCTATTCCTGGGAGAAATGACTCCAGACAAAATACTGGACTAATGACATTAGGGAGCATGCTACCATCTTGAGCTGGCTTCAGATTATTTGCATGGTACAGGAAAATCCTAAGTGTTTGAGGGATTAGGCTACAAACTGGGAATGGCTTGTCAAAACAGCCCTAAACTCATTTGAAAAGTCATTAACTGAGATGTTAATAATATCACCTCTCTACACAGCCAAGGTGGAGCTATCCTCAGCACAGTGCAGCAGCACCCTGTGTGCTGCCTATAACACATGGAGCAAGGCTTGGAGGATGTGATTCCATCTTGCTGAAAGGAAGCCACTAGGAGAAGCTCATGGGTATGACAGCACTGGATCTGGCCCCAAATACTTCACCATGGGGAGACTTTTGTCAAATTGAAGTTGCTTGTTTAAAGCAGATTTCTAAACCAGTTGAAAACTGCAATTTGAAAAAAAAACAACTTAACTCAAAAGATGATATTGTAAAGGAAGGAACAGAGGCTGCACACAAACTGTAAGTGCTCATTTTAGGCTATTTCATTCAAATAACAACACTATACTTTATTCAGAACATATGTGGCTAGCATATGTTTACAGTGAGAGCAGAGCCATGCATCAAACAGAAGCAGAATTGTTTCAGAGTCATTGCCATATAAGTTATCCAGACACACTCCAGCTGGACAGATTGATGAAAGAAAGGCATAGGCAAGAGCTGGTTCCTGTTATTATAGGTGTCATTCAAAAACAAAAAAATGAAGTAGTGGTGAAGTGTGTAGGCTCCCTTTCTCCTCCCTTCCCTCCCACCTTCCCATGTCATTAAATAAATCTATCATATCTTCTTTCCCTGGGTGGATTTCTTCATCACTGATTCCATTGTTCTGTGATGGAAGGGAACAGAACAAAGGTTACCAGATAATTTTTCTGAAGCACTCATCCAGTCTGGTGAAAACTCAAACACTCAGGAAAGTTTAAACATGCTTAAATGTTATTAAGAAGCAATCTGGCCTTATTTATTAAGTAAAAACCCACCCCACACATTCCTCCAGTTAAGCCAACCTTCCCCATTCATTTGAATATTTAGCAAAAACTTCAAACATATTCCTATACTTCATTTATTTTACTGATACATCATAGAATTACAGCCCATCGTTGCAGCCTCTCTGTTTCAGTTTTATGTTGTTGAACAGAGACACAGCCAGGTAATGGTTGGTGTAACATTTTATCTTCACACTTTGCTCTGGAGAATTCAGAGAAGCCAAACAATGGAACAATGTGCTCTGATATTCCCTGCAGATTGCAAGATTTATTGCAATAGTGAGCTTTGATAAACCCACCCCACTCCCTGGGTTTGCTCAGCCTGCTGGAAAAGGAAAGGAACACCATCAAAGGCTTGCAGAGCTGCATTCCCTCTGGAGGCCTCTCCAGGGGTCTCTTTCTTGCTGAAAAATGCAGACCTCTGCAGCACGCCTAAGTAGCTGGGCATATCGAAATGCCTTTCTTTATATCTAGCTAGTAAAAGGTCTTTAACGGTTCTTAGAAGAGAACATACCTGGAAAACAAAGACAACTTTGGAATGTCATGAACAGTGACTACTTGGGTAACTATTTGGTTTGGAATTCTCATCCAGTTAATTTTTGCTTTTCAGCAAAATATTGCTCAATTTCCTACCTATTCCAGCTTCTGTCCTTCATCAAGCATGTGAAACTTGGAGCATTAAGATACTCTTATTATATTAATGTACTCAGTGGGAGTGAGAAACCTCAAGCAGTTAATTTACGTTCTTGATAATCAGAAGGCAAAAACAGCTTTAGCCATTGTAAGGAAAAGAACTCATTGCCACAGTAAGAAACAAAGAAAAACTCTGCTTAAAACACCATTTGTCCAAAAAGGAAGCATAAAAATACTTTAGAAGGGAAAAGGCTGTAATAAGTATAGAAAACTTACTCCAGTTACTAGAGAAGTTAACCAAATCTCACTCACTGGTCTCTGAGTGGAATCCAAACTCCAAACTCCCAGCATAATTAAAACTTAGAGAAATAAAACTAATTACACTTCAGCATTTCTAGACCTTGAGGTTTTTAATCACATATACTGTCTTGCTTAACAGTTCATTCACTTTATGCAAGCAAGTTACAAGTTTTTGTAGGAGTGTCTGGAAGTGCATCTAGAATGCATTGCCTGTCCACTGTTTTATTTACAGAGGTTCTTCCCAATGAAAATCAGTAGCTAATAAATCAAAGCATAATTACACAAACACAAAAATACAATCATTAACATTTTACTGGATACAAATGATAAGCATAAGGAAATGCCCATGTACACCCACTGACATGAATTTTGTTAGTTTGCTATTAAGAGAGGATATTCTGGATTGGTGGTAATGTAACTGTAAGACAGATGTGTATTCAAAAACATTAGAGAGCCACTCATGTTTGACATCTATACTCACATGGGAGCATATCCACAGTATTTTTTCCTGACAAGGTATTATCATCAAGGTAGTTAAATCTCCTCAACAAAGCTTGCTTTGATCAAGTACCAGATACTATTACCTAAAATGTTGGATGGTACAGAAACAATCTGTGCAAGTGTAACTATTTTGATGCAGAAAATTTTTAAAAAGTAGTATTTACAAAGGTAACCTCTCAATCCAGGGATTAAATTAGGACTCCAGTCTTCACCTTCCAAACACCTGCTCATTTAAACTTCTTATTTTTAGCCTTTTGGTCTCCTTTCCCCATTCCTTCTCCCCACTGCAAATATTAGCCCACGTTTAGGGCAGACTATCACAATTAAACCTCTTGAGAAAAAACAAACAGTAAGTTATTCACCTTGAGCCAAAACAAAAAGAAAGCAGCACTAGAACATTACTCAAAAGACTCCATAAACTCTTCATAATTAAGGAAACTTCCAGGAGCAAAAAGAACTTACACAACCTGTAGAACTTGGGAGGAGAAACAGGGAAAAGAGGAGACATTTATCCCTTTACTTGTTTTGGTTTTGTCTGAACTTCATTTGTTAAAAGCTCCTGGTACTTTTCCCAGTGTTTCCAAGCCTCCTTTCTCTGGCACATATGGTTTAATATACAAACAACTTCAACAAAATGTCAAATTCCCACCATAAATAATTCAACTCTTAGGAAAACCAGTGGGTTTTAGCCATTTCAAAACGAGCCCTGACAGGTTAGCCATTTGATTAGGACTCAGAAGTTAAATAAGAGGTTTCTTTAAAAACAAAAAGAAAAAGGGTATACTATTTTAGCCTTGTAACAATTTCATACAAATGAACTCTAGAAGAAGCCATTTTCACTTGATATTTTGTTTCTTTTGCATACATCCTACTACCCATAAGTTAGAATGATATAGGCTATGCAAGAAATGAAACCATCCAAGCTTTTTGGTTTTCTAGTGGCTTTATGAGCCTGTAGCCTTTAATTTAAATGGGAAATAAAAACTCTTCAAGTCCTTATTCTAAATGGTAGTTAAACCTTCTATCCTTTTTTCTAGGTGGAGTGTTATTATCCATCCTTATAAGATACTGCATTTCTTCTTAGCTTTAAATCAGGGGTTGTCAGTACTGTCCATCTTGATGTTCAGATTCCACCTCATTTGGTGAAAGAGCTCCTCCTTTTACCTCCTTGCTGAAGTTGGTCTTTTCACACTGGTCAGCTTTGACAAGTCAGAATACTGAGTGCTTCTCTAGGTCAGACTGGTACTAATCTGTGCATGGAGCGGAACCAAGCTGGTTTGATGCAGAGTTTGGACTGATATTTTCATGCTGGGTCAGAGATCTAGCCATCTCAGATGGTTCAGGAAACTGGGTGGGGAGTGGTGGCCATTTCCATGTCAGAGTCTCTTAACAGCAAAAATACAGAAGAGAAACCGAGAGAATGAAAAGAAGACTCGTGGCTGAGTGAAGGGAACTCCCATGTCCCTGAGCGGTCGTATTGTTCACTGAATTCGTGACAGCTGACAGAGAAGTGGAACTTGCTGGAGAATTGTTTGAAGGTGTTGGACTTGTTCCATTAGGATCACAGTAGATCTAGAATGCAGGGGGGAAAAAGTAACAAGAGGGGTTTTTGTGGGGTTTTGGTTTGGTTTTTTTTTTTCCCCCAAATCAGAAGAAAATTAGTAGTGATGAACAACATGGAGCACCACTCACAGTGCTCAGCCACCACACACACAGCTGCTCATGCCTCTCATTGTGCAGTTAAGGACAAAGACATTTTGAATTGCAGGTGTGGGATTTGTTAAAGAAATTCATTTAACATCTTTCCAAATGATTTTTCTGTTGCTTAACTATTCCTTTATCAAAGCCTTGGACTAAACCAAAGGAGAGAATAGAGAAGCAGGTTACAAAAACACCTCACACACACACAGATAAACCAAATGTAAAGCTATGCAAAACTTAATCTTAGAATAAAACAAACACTTCAGGAGACTGCATGAATTCATTGTCTTTGAATATAAGACAAACAAGAATATGAACAAAAACCAGTGAAGAACCTATGGATATAGTTTCTGGGGCTGGTTTGGAGATTCCTTTCAAGCAACGGTGGGGGTTATGTTAGTGGACTTAATACTTCAGCCTCTCCTATCTCCCAGTTTGCTGTGGCAGTACTGAACAGCAGAACTTTACAGAACTACGTTGATTAAATCATAATCTATCAGCATGTTAGAGCATACAAATGGCAAATGCAGTGGAAACATCATCTAATATTAACAAGTTTAAAAAGCTGACAAAACAAAATTAAAAATATTATTTTTCCTCATAACTCTGCATTGTAGGAATGGAACACAAATATATGCACCCTATATAACTTCAATATCAAGCCATTTCCTACACATGCACAGGAGAACTTTCAAAGCTAACCTAAAATGTTCTTTTCTCCCAGTGAAAAAAGCACAAGGATGAAAAAGAAAGAAAAGAGTCACATAACTGCTCCCTAAAAATGAGCACAGTTTAGCAAGCTTGGTTTCAGCTCTGTGGCAGCAAACTTGTATTAAACCAGAGCCTTTTGATAAGCTCTGACAGCTGAAGTAAAAACAAATGTCTTTTTTAAACAGGAGCAGTTAGTTTAATAAATAATACTCCAAAGGGTGTCCTTGTCTCATATTTCTAGTGCTCTGAGAAAAGTAATTTTCTTTACCAGAAAAAAAAATAGTCCCCGAATGCTGAAGCCATGAAGCCCATGTTAAATTCACTAGAAAATTACATGAGCGATTTCTTCACGTATTTTCTAGTAAAAAAACACCCCCATACATAAAAGAACAATATCAGGATGGTGTAGATCTTCTAGTAGTTAGGGGTTTTGGCAGCCAGCAACGTGCTGGAAGCCATTTAGGACTGCAGGATAAAAATCGCTGTGTGGAAGCTTCTGCTGAAACCAGTCTGAAAGTGATCAATAATGAATTGCAGAGTTAATAGCCTACAAGATGGATACAAGGCAAGTCCCAACCCGCCCTGGAATTTTTTTCAGTTTAAATACAAAGACTTCGCTGTTTTTCACTTAGTTATATATTTATTAAGTTTTCTTAGTTTTAAGCAAAAAGCCTACTCTCTGGATTTTTTTTTTTCCCTGGCAGAGGAAGGTGCTTGCAGCTAAGTTCTCACGGTAGGTAGAACCCCAGACAGATATTCCTAGCGGGCATGTGACAAACACCAGCAACCCAAAGGGTCCCATCCTGCTCTCATCACTGCCAAGGGCAAAACCCCACTGAGCCCAATGAAGAATGGACAATGCCCTTCCTTACAAACAAAGGAGGGAGGGAAGAGGGGAAAGTAAACACAATAATATTTAAACCAATCTTCATCAAGCCCTTTGCTGTTTATTTTAATGAAATCATTATCGACTCCTTTTCAAACGGTGGTCTCTAGGTCCGGTAAGTGGGAGCCCCGCTGGGTTTGGTCGCAGAAAAGCAAATCACTATGGCATTCATTACCTCCGCACCAAGCCTTGCCCAGCCCAGCAGCAAGGCACCGACCTCTTTGCTCCCAGACTCCAACCGTCCCGCTCCTGCCCTGCCCCGAGACCCAGCACCGGACTCAGAGGCCGGTGGGCTTTAGGAGGCATTCAGAGGGGGCTCTCCCTGTCTTCCAGCTGAAAGATTCCTGCCTTCCCGGAGCTTCGTGGGGTTAGAGGAATCGTTCCCCTTCTTTTCAGCGGGGAAGCGGACGCTCCGCCGCTTTCCCTCGAGGATCACAAGGGAAGAAAGGCGGCGAACTCCCACTTCATTCCTTTAGCCGGCCCCAGTATACCGCCATCCCGAGGAACGGGGCTCGTCCCACCCCTCCCTGCCCCTTGCTCTCGCAGCCGCCGGGAAGGCTGCAAGCAGAGACCACCCGCAGCCGGCGCGGCCCCTCCCCAGCCGGTACTGCCCGGGCTAGTTCCCCTCAGCCCGGGGCGGAGGCAGAGGAGCCTCCCACCACCCACGGCCGCCCGGCGGGGAGCCACGACGGGCTCCGGGGTGGCGGCGGCACCGCTAACGGCCCCTCCCCGGGTCCCGAGGCGCTGCCGCGGGTGGGGAGGCTGAGGCTGGCTCTGGGCGCGGCTGCTCTGCCGCCCCTCCCACCCGGGCCGGCGGTGGGGAAAACGCCGACCCGCTCCGGGACTCACCTGCGTGGGTAGGAGAAGAGCTAGGAGCAGGAGCCCCAGGCCGAGCCGCGCCGCCAACGCCGTCCCCATGTCGGTCTGCTGCTGTCCCGCCGCGGGTCGCACTACTGCTGCCGCTGCTCCTAGTACTGCTGCTCCTGCCGCCGTGACCACGAACCAGGGGATGCGCTGCTCACCGCGCCCGGCCCTTTTATGGCAGCGCCTGCTACCGTGACGCCCAGCCACCGCCTTCCCCCTCCTCCTCCTTCCACACCTCTGCTCCCGCCCCCCGTGCCCAAGTCGCTGCCTCCTTCCTCCTGGGCCTATGCCCCCGCGCCCTAGGGGGCTCCGCTCACCTCCGCTTCCGTTCCCTTCCCGGAGCCGTGCCGCTGGGAAGCTCTTGCAGGACCTTTCTCCCAGGTCCTGCTGGTCTCCTCTCCATAGAGCCAAGAGCTTTGTCTTCCCCCGTGCAGCTCTCGCAGGCGATGGTGTTTTTGGCTAGCGCTGGAGTCGTGTCCTAGTACCCAGGGACTGGCACAAGGCTGCGGGGTTTGAGTTGCAGTTACTGTTGAAAAACGCTTATGTTTGTAAAAAATCAGGGTTTTTTAACTGAAAAAAAAAACAAACCTCACGAGCAAGAGAAGGAAAGGTAAAGGCAGCTGGAATGATGCCGAATCATTCGAATCGAATCATTCCGAATGATGGGAACAGTGGGTGAAAGGCTGAGGAGTTAAGATCCCATCGTGCCCACAGCAGCCTGACCACTAGTGCTCAACCTTCAGACAGCCTACAATTTCAAGCACTCTTTGAATCCAAACATTATTATCATTATTTCGTAGAGAGTAGGAGACCTATGTAACAAGTGGAACAGAAGGTTCTTCCAGCCTGTGTGTATGTAAGTTTCTAGCTTCTGGCACGGTAAATACTGTAGTTATTATCTCCTCCCTGAATAGGCTGAAGAGACGTTGTGCCAGTGCCTCACCAAATCCCGCAGGTGACTCATAGATACACAAGAAAAATAGTCTGTGTCCACTTTATAAACTACAAAAAGAGACACTGATGTGGTAATGTTATTGTGACAAAACAGTTATTTCTATTTAAATGAAAAGAGTATGTCCTATTAGCTCAGACTAATCAATGGATTTTTAAATTATACAAGTTCTGTCCCAGAACAAAGTGTGAGGAGATACCCACATTCAGCACTACATAATTCATCTGCTATCTCCAGGGGCAGGGCTGCTGTTCAGGAGCTTCAGAGGATATTGCTAGAACTCAGTCCTGAAGCCCAGAAGACATGGAGATGTGCTGCAGAACTGGATGCTGTGACCTGTGTTAGGCAAAATACATAACTATAAACCCAATCTCACACTAAATGCCTCAGAATGCCTGACGAAGCTGTAGGTATTTTGGTTTTCCAGGAATAAAGGCATCTTGCAAGCTATACCATCCAAGATATCAAGCCTTATTCTGTACCAAGATGAAAGAACTTCTGAAAGGTAAGCTAAGTCTGAAGCACTCATGAAGTACCATCTCCCTAGTTATATATCCCTGGTCATAGTCAGAGTCTGGTTCCTAGGTTAGAAGTACAGTCTATCTGTAAAGTAACTATGGGAATAGTCATCAAACTGAGGGTCTTACATCTCTGGTTAAGAGAAGATGGGTTTTAATGATTATAGAGATATCAGAAAAAATGAAAGCTATGACCAAGTTAAAATAGGAGAGACAAAGCTGAAAACTTTCCTATGGCCACTTTTCCTTGCAAACAGTTTGCTTCAGTTCAACAGGAAGGAAGGTCACCTACAATCACCCCTCTCTGTTCAGGAAAGCTGCAATATTCTTTGATTCCTCCTGAATACATGGATTACTTGCACTCCTGATTCCAAAATCTTTACTTTTTTCAGCTGAAGTCCATAATGAAGTCTGCATCTTTATGTATCTGAGGAAGACACCCAATATATGGATTTTCCTATGAGGCAATGGAATTGAGTTGAGAACTGTAGAAAGTGAAGCACTGCTATCTGGTGGCCAAAAGGCACTTCTGATTTTTTTCTGTCAGAAAAGACAATATACTCTCTCAATCAAACACCCTTTAATAGCAGTGTGGTCTGAGAGCTTTCACAATGCTGAGATAGTGTTAAATGTTATTGTTAAATCCCCATTGTTCTGCTTCCTTTATCCTTCTTCCTAGAAAGGTCAGAATAGTACTTAGCACCTCTTCCAGTTAAATACACAATATTTGATGAGAAAGCTTAACAAAGAGAAAGAAGACAATTACTTTGATATTTTGGGTTGAATGTAAGTACATCTGTATCTTCCACTAGTGACTTACAAACTGGTTGAACATTGCAATAGGCATAACTTTCAGTCTAGTGATCAGAAGCAAAAGTTTTGCTGTTTTGTATAAAGCATTAGCAAAGAAGATCAGTTAAAATGACTGGCAGAAAAAAAGTTAGTCATCTAGAAAAGGAAACAGAGCATTAGTCTCTGAGACATATAAGTAGTGCATTTAAATTTGGACAAGCTTTAGCACAGAAGTGTAGTCAAAGCATTGAGCAGAATTCATGAGAGCTAAGTTTGACTTAATCATGAATGTACTCTTGCCTTTTAGCTGCCAGTCTTAATCCACCTAAGCTTAAATTTTAGGAGCATCAGTTGCCAATGAAAATCACTGGATCCTGTGCTCCGAACCAGCTCTTCACTCTCCTTTTCTGTGCATAGAGTAGAACTCACCACATTTGTGGCTCATCCCTGGTGCTGATTGGATTCAACCATACATGTCTTCAGATATGGATCCTGCTGCCATGATCCAGACCCTCATTACACCAGGATTCTAGCAGTGCCACTGCTTCCCTTCTGTGTTGATCTGAGGGAAAAAGCATTGGGCTGCTTAATTAGAGTAAACAAAGCCATGATTTCCAACTCTGGAATCATAAGCCTTGAAGTCTGAGCAGAAGTGAAACTGTGATTCCAGCAGTTGTCTCAAGAAAAAATGTTTAAGAGCTGCTATGCTAGTATCCACTGATATTTTGACTTCTGGGTAGACTTTAGGGATGGTGTCAGCTTGCACAATTAGGTGTGGCTTCAGATCTGCTTGAAAGCAGGCCTTTCTCCTTAAGTCAAACAATCTCTTGGGTGACATCAATACAAACAAATTAAATGGTAGCAGAGCCTGTTCTTCGGTGTGGAGGCCAACTGACATGTCTAGCTACACCTGCACTATTAAACTCTCCCAGCCTCCAGAAGGTGTGGGCTGAGTCTAAACAGCCTGTTGGTAGGAAGTTGTCCCTAGCATGGGCCAGACCCTGAATCAAGCTCAGAAGTGTTTGATATCATGCTACTTGGTATGGGACAAAACTGCAACAGGGCTTTCCTTCAACTCCTGAGGCATAATGCCAGATGGAATTTCTATAGACACACAGAAGTAAAAATGAGCAGAGATCATATTTCCCATCCTCTGGTTTGAGGCAGGTTAAACATAGCTCTCACAGCCCATAGGCCTCCTGTTTCTTTGCAGAACCATCTTTGCAGAATATGTCTTCTTTGCTGCAGATTCAAAGTAAGGATTTACTACCTCACCAGAGTGAAGAGCACAGATAATAATGGTGGCCAGATTTGTAACAAGGTGCTTACTGGTTGAAAACATGTCAAGCCCTTTGCATTGAGGGGAGGAAAGAGATCCTTTGTGGGACAGCAGCCATCTACATCTTGTTACTAACCCGCGCTTCATCTCGTTTCAACATGGGCAGCTGAAACAGATTAATCACAACCTGGAGATACCCACATCTCTTCACTGACTATCAAAAGAGTTTGGAAGATTAGCTCAGACATTTGCCACTATATTTTCCCTTATTTTGAGGAAGAGGTTAAGTTGCTTCAACCTTTCTTCATAGGGTTTCTATGCATTTAGAATGCAAAAGTTAGTTATCTTCATATTACACTACTACTTCACTCTGCTTCTTTCCAAATAAATAAAGAAGTGTCCACTGAAAGTCTCTGCACCCTTATCAGTCATTCTAACCACCATCATCAGCTTATGACTGTTGGGATTGCTTCTACCCCTGACACATTTCAAGACTGATGTGTTTAATTCTGCCTACTAAGCATATTTTCTGATAACACTGGAAATGTTTAGCTTCTCTTGAGAATTGTTGCAAATCTGTATCTTGCAATGTGAATCTATTATTCTTCTGTTTCCCCTTTTTTTGTTTGCTGCTGTTTGCTTATTTTTTTATCTTTACTTACTGCCTTCTCTCTGCCACTAGACAGGACAGATTTTTACCCACAGTTATCAAAATGATAGTCTGTATAAAAAGGGAGCTGCCTTACACAGTACTCAGTTTGGGAATTCATTTTCCTAGTCATGACTGCAGCATGAAAGGCTTGTTCTTTTGTAAGTTTTTCTGAGTCATTTCCACTTTGGGTCTGGGACAGGCAGTGATAACAAGGTAATGAGACTGAACCATGGAACTGCTTATTTCAGAATAAAAAAGAACAAATATGTTCTTCTAGAACAAGTTCTAGAAGGTAGATCAGCTCTTCTTCCCGTTTTACACTAGAAAAAGGGACCAGTCTAGGATTTGAAAGAATGAACTGCTGAAAGGAAACATGTATCAGGTATCAGTAAGTGTTAAGACTTCATGTATCTTTTAGATGGTGAACTCTTTGTCACAGGGTATAATTAGGCAAGGTGCAGAGAAGAATTAGTCATGTAGTCATGAGAATATTTAGACTTTGAATAGCAAGTGTTGCAAGGACACATTTCCCTGGCAGACACATTATCCCAGATCTTTCTATTATGTAATTTTCACATCTTTTATGTGTCAGGAGCTGGACACTGTGAAAGGACAACAGCCTTGACACCAAGCAGTATGATTATTCTGACTTTCTGCCCCTCTCTATTGCATCTTTATTTATATCATTTCTTTTTTGTGTATCAAAGGTGTATTGAAAACTACAGATTTTTTTTTTCCTAATGCAGTAATGTTTATAAATGCTAATCAAGACAACTTTCTCCCTTCACCACAATGGAAGCTGGAGTACTTTGAATAGCCTTTTTCCTGCTTTTAAAAGCAAACCTGACACAAAACATGATTAAACCAAACCAAACCAAATCTTTAATTGTACACAGATGGAGGGACAATCTAAATTCTCTCTTTGGAAATTAGTTATGTTAGACTTGCATACATGTATCTCGAATTAGTTACCATCAGTTAGAGAACATCATATTCTAAATAGTAAAGCCATTAATCTGAGCAGAATACAGAGAAAGCACAGAAGTAAACAAATAATTCAAAATAATTAACATTTGCTCATGGAATGTGTAGTTTTATGGCTAATAAGTAAGGCTCAAATGACAAATGTTTAACTGATTACTTTTCCTTTTTACTGCATTTGCCACCCACTGTTAGCAGTAGCTAGATAAATGCTAGAGCAGCAAACAGTAGCAGCAGGACCTAAGCACAATCACTACTGAGTGAGCCTGAAAGGAAACATTAACCTTTCCTACAAAATATTATTGTGTTTTAGACAACTGGCAACCAAGAAAGTGAGGGAAAAGCAAACAAACAAATCTCATTGTGAAACTCTCATCAAACTGGGGAGTTGAAGAATTTGAATAATTAGCAGTAAAACTGCAGAGCCTTTAATCTCCAAGTAGCTGGATTGACTGCCAGGCTGACTGGAGGAAGTTACTCACTGTTTTCCTCCCATTCTCTTAACCACCAATTTTCACTGGCAAGGCAGCTATGTATTTCTGGTTTAGGTGGATCTCCATGCTCTGACTTGTTAGGGTGGCCTCTATCAGCTTCTTCAGCACTGGTCAGAGCAGTCTGCACTGCCCCCCTCCATTTTCTTTCTCATTATGGCTCAATGTGGCTTTCTGCTGTAAAAGAGAATAGGGAGACAAAAGCCAAATTAGTCAGGTAGTGAAAAGGATGAGGGGAAAAAAGTTACTTAGCAAGTGTCTATATGTCTGTGACTTAAAGAAATATAAACCAGCACACTGAACTCATCCACCTTACCTTACCCAGCTAATTATACATGTACCATGTCCAAGGTGATTGTCTAAGGAACAAGTAGGCTGCAAGCCAAGGTCACTCACTTCTGGAAGAGGATTCTCTGTGCAGGACAGTGATGTGGCTGCAGGAGAAAGGGGACAGGAATTCATAATGCAGTTGTTATTACAACGGATTAAATGCAACACGAGTAGTTGGTAAGTGGAGACAGAGACAAGTTTCAGTGTTATCTAGGGGCTGGAGACTTTAAAGGTATTCTAAAGAGAATAAACCCAATGTTTTAGAGTAAAAATGGCACAGTGCTTGATATGGATAGATGTGTAAGAAAAGGAAATCAGTTTAGAGCAGTGTGCCAAGTGGAAAGGCAGCACTGGAAGGGCCAGAAAAGGAACTTCTGCTGCATAAAATGTTGGTTTTCAGAGCCTGGCTTTAGAGAAAGAGATGATAGGATTATTTGGTCACAGACTGGATGTAAGTAACAAGCTAGAGAAATTGCCTCCAAACTACAGACTAAGAAAGGAGGGTTTCTAAGCAGTTACAACAGGTGTGACACTGGAAGAGGTGAATTAGCAGTCAGGGAGCTTTAGCTCGTTGTTCCAATGAATATGGACAAACTTAAAGGTGATGCTTTCACAGGGACACTGTGTTTTCCCAGGCTGCATAAATATGCATAGAACATTGCCCATTCACCTTCTCAGCACACCCTGAACTAAGCAGTGTAATTTAAAAGGTGTGTGGTTCCAATAAGGTAATGCTGAAACTAAATCTGCAGTGACAAGTAATCTGGTGAGATGTGTATTGCAGAATGTTAGTCAGAGCTATTCAGAATGGCAACATGGTGCTCCTGACTTTATTTTGAGATGCAACAAGTGTCAGCAGATCTACTGCTTGCTTCCAACCTTGCAGGAAAAAAAGGTAACAAAAATGGCTAGGTGGTGGGGAGGAAATTCTCAAATGCAGGTTCCAACATACAGGTCAAAAGCTACTAAAATTGTCTCTGAGCTATCAAAACTAGAGACTAATTTCCTTGTGACTGAACGTCATAGGGTGTGTATTGAAACACACAAACTGTAAACTGTAACCAACAGAGGATGGGAACAGCCATGGGAAGAACAATGTATCTTGGTCAGACTCACACACTTCAAAAGGACACATAGGACACAGACAGAGAAGAACCTGCCAGAGAAGAATGATCACTGCTTCTACTAAAGCTGATTTTCACTGTATATTGCTGAGGTGTCATTGATTTAAAATAAATAAAGCTTCAAATCACCCAAAAGCAGCTTAAAGAACATCCTCATCAGATGCATGTATGTGTAGTCTGTGTTTGAGCAAAGCCTCTGGAGAGCAGAGCCTAAGCCCTGAGAGAACTATCCACTGCCATCTAACGGCAGACTGGAAGAAGAGAGCAGGTAGGCGGTGGTTTTCAGCTAGTGGGAGCGTTTTGGTTGCGATTACAGTTTGATATAATCAAAGCAGGAGTAATGAATATTAACTTAATTTGTACCTTTTTGGCCATTAAAAAGTGTACTTAATGACCCAAGCTGGGTGTCGCCAAGAGCTCACGACTGGAGTACAACTCTTAAAGATGAGAGCTTTCCTGGCCCTTCTTACTCTGTGGCATGGAGGGAATCTGATGACAAGCAGACCCATGTGACACTGAAGTTTCTTTGTAGTCCAAGGCTGAACGAATCCTGTAGAAAACCTTGGTAAGTATCTGCCTTTGTGACCAAGATGTATCAATAACACAATGCACGTTCTAACCAGTACAACCAGAATAGTCACCCACGGAGCTGGCCTAGGAAATGAAGGAAGCATGACAGAGGTGATGTCTCTGGGGTTGCACCCAAATACATGCATGATGTCTGTTCAAGACACCCAAGTTACATTTCCTTTGTTACTGGAGAGGGACCTGGTTGACCATCACACTGTCATGGTGTAAGACATACTCAGCAGCTGAGCCCCATGAAAACTGCTTGCACACTTTCCCCCCGAGCTCCCTCTCCCCAGAGGGAGCAAAAATGCCAAAATCCTCAGGGCTGAGATAAGGAAAAGTTTAATAGGATAACACAGAGAACAAAGGAAACAACACGATTAAACAAAAACCCCCTAAACTAGTAATATATATATATGTATACACCCATATGATACCAGACCTACTGGTGCCGAGCCAGCCACTGAGCAATCTGTCACCCGGCCACTGTTGTCCCTCAGCTGATGCTTCCCGTGCTCCTCTGCCTAGCCCCAGCTCAGCTCCAGCTCCCCCAGTGTCCCACAGGCATGGCATGGAACACCCCAATGGCTGGTTTCCTGTGTGGCCTGGGTAGGGACCCTCACAGCTTCTTGTCCAAAGTTAACCTTACCCTAGCCAAACCCAGGACACACACTATTAACCTGCTGGTTGGCAGGAAAGGATACCCAGTGGTAAACTGATCACTTTCTGGTTTTGTAAGATGCCACTACACCATCATATCTGAAGAATACAAAAGACAGAGTGACTTTAGGCATGTTTTTCACCTTCCCTTTCAATAGGAAGATGCAATAAAGGTGTGTAATGCCAAACTATTGTAGAGAGCCACCAACACTTCTACCTCTGTTTACTAAGCGTAAGTTATCTCTGCCCTTAGAAAAACTCAAGCATGACTTTAATCCTACATGAAACCAATCAGATTCTAAGAGCTGTGAGAAGAACAGGCTGCATGGAAAGCTAGGTTTGGGGGGTTTTTGTTGGGTTTTGAGTCTGGACATTTTCCCCCATAGAGCAGGTAGCCTTTCTGCCCAGGGAATCCCCCCTGTTCAGACATGTGTTTCTGTTCTGACTCAGTATGTGCCACTATGAATGTAAGAAAGCTGTTCTTAACTCTTTCTGTTTGTTCTCAGTAAGGAGGTATGTATATTTTTAAGACATATGGGAGGAATGTGCCAAAAAGCTATATTCCCAAACAAAATTGGTTAAAATCTCCCAGAACTGGACACTGGAACATTCAAAAGACATAAAGATGTTCACAGCTTCCTTCCCACTGAGATCTCTAAGAAGGGGAAATAGCTTTGCCAAGGAATTGCTACATGACAAAATATCCCTGATGTAAAAACCTTTACTTCAAATGTTTTATGACCAAGTTTATAAGGGTGTAAAATGAAGCAATCACTTATAATGCCCATGCTAATCTCATAGCTGCTGTGCAGCAGTAGCTCCATGGTAGTATCACTTGCCACATTTGCTGATAATATTCCAAGGGAGAATTGGTCTGTCAGGTGAGGTGATGGGCATTTTGAAGCAGAATTTTAAAGCTGAGGAACTCTTCCATCTGCCAAAACTACCCTGAACCTTGCACGGCCATTTACATTAGGGAGCAATGCTGCCAGTCTGATGGGGTTGTATTTATTACTCATTTTTACAGATACAGAGGATTCCCTAAATGCTGAGCAATCAGAGCATTTGGAAGCACCAAGTGAGGTATGGATGGCACATGGCAGAGAGAAAGCTGCGAGAAAGTAAAAGGAGGGATGGAGCTTTCCTATCTTCTGATCTCCAAAGAGAAGGGATTGTAGATTACCACCAGTAAGAGAGACAAGGAGTGAAACGAGATATGTAACATGAAGGAAAAGTAACAAAGATAAGGACAAGGTAAACTCAGGCCACAATGGATTAGATTGTCATGGTGGCCAAGCTTTCAAATCAATCGATGGTCAGAAAACTTAAGCATCTGCTGCAGTCATTTCCCCAGTGAGAGATTTCCCCTGTTTTCTGGTTCAGGCATGTGAGTAGAGCCCGAGGGGCTGAAAACACCGTTTGGCCCTTGGCAGTAGGTCTGGGAGGCTTGATCTCACACAGGCGAAATACTTCACAGGAACTGCAAAGGGAAAATCAGAGGTATGTAAAATATAGAGGTATGTAATACGAGACGTGTTACCATAATTACTCCGAGTGCTTCGATTGTGTGATCTGGAGAGCAGGATCGGCGGTGAGGGAGGGAGGCCAAGCCGTGCCCAGCAGAGCTTGCTGGCAGCCAGGGGCAAGCTGGGCCGAAGAACCCTCCAACCCCTACACTGTCGCTTCCGCCTCCGCCGAAACCGGAGCACGCTGGAAAAGTGCACACCGGAAAATGACGATGGGGAAGATAATAACGGGAAGCAGCTCGGACAAATCTCGGTGGGGCGGGAGTCCGGTAGTAGCAGGGTACGAAGCTCCTCCCGGGGCCGAGGAGGGAGCGGCAGGGCACCCATAGCAGCCCGCCGTCGTCCCGCCTTTCTCCTAGCTCCCTCCAGCCGCCAGGCACGGGGTGAGGACAAGGGGAGAAGCACCCACCTCCGCTCCCCGCCCTCACCGTCCCGACCCGGGGTGCCAAACCCCCTCCCCTCGCTAGCAGCCTGTTCGCTCGCCCCGGCCCCGGCAGAGGGCGCCGAGAGCGGGGCCGAGGCGGCTCCGCCTACGGCCTACGAGCGGCGGCTTGGGGGACGGCAGCGCTAGGCCTGGGCCCGAAGTGCCTGCAGGACCCAGGTAACTGCGCCTTGGCCGCGGTCTGCTGCACACCAGCCTTCCCCTCCGGCAGGGTATAGGCGAAGCAGCGGCGACGCGGGGCCGGGAGAGCTGCGGGGGCCTGCGTGGTTCACCCAGCCCCGGGAGTGGGTGGCGACCAGGCCTGCGCGCTGCGGCCGCCGCTGGGCCACAGCAGGCAGAGGAGCCGGGGTTTCTCCCGTTACCGCGGGCTGTAACGGCGAGTCAGGGGCAGGGGTGGGTGGAGTGTCTGTGGGCCTACACTGTGCGCCGTGAAAGCTGGGCATTGTCTTGGTAGCGTGCTCTAGGACAGGCTTTCCGCCTTGAGCAGCCTTCGGCCTTGGGTCCCCCCAGGTGGGCGGGTGGCTGTCCCCGGTAAGGTTTCCAGAGGGGAAGAGGCCGGCCCTTGGCTTTGGGGGCAGTGGAAGTCTCAGCGGCCGGTTGTAGTCGCTGGCTAACGGGGATCGAAGTAAGATGGAGCACTTAAAATAAGCAACAATTGTTTACACAGTCAAATAACTGTTCTAGGAATTCGTCTCCAAACTGAGGAGAAGCATAAGTCTTCTGTGCGGATTGCACCATCCTAAACTATATGTCAAATACTTTTTAAAGTTCGCATACTGAAGACAAAAAAAGCCAAGAGAGGTGTGGTCATTTTTATTTGACCAGTAATTGCCCTCATTGCTCAGGGCTTTTTCCCAACCACAAAAAGCACCTCCTTCAGATTTCGGCAGAGTTCACTTAGGTGCGGGGAAAACAAACTCCAGTCTCGTGAAGAAACACGTGTCCACACATACAAGGCCATAATAAAAGCGAGTGCTCCACCTAGCTAGGAAGGACTGTAAATCAGTTTTAAAGAGTGTTGAAAGACATCCGGTTTTTTTTGGGGGGGGGTTCCACCAACTCGTCCCAGAGTAGAGATGGTTCCAGAAAGAAGCGGTACTGGGGAGCTTGCACACAAGACTTACTGTTGGTGTCAGTTCTGTTGCATAAACAGTGTTACTTCTTCTGAACTCTACCATGATGCCAATTCCCTTTTGTGGAAACAGGGGGGAACCTTGTGCAGCATTCTGTCAGGCAGGAGTGTCGTGCTCCAAACAGAAACTGAAGTTAAGCAGCTTTGGACTCTTCTGGGTTTACTTGCTTGCAGTGTTAACAAGTTGCTTTAACTGGGAACAAATCATGATAAATGTAGGTCTCCCTATGCTTTTTATGACATGGTTAACTTTGTTTCTGTTTCTTTTGTGAATTGTATTTCAGAAGGAGGGAGGAAAACACAACAAATGTGTTTGGACAGTTAATACTAAACACTAGAAAAGGAATTATAAACAGAGTATTCCACTGGGGGTTTTAGTGCTTGGTTTTCATCTAGTGTTTTAGCTCTGTAATGGTTGACACTGCAGGAGAAAGGCAGATCATAAAATCAGTACAGCCTTGTGTTTTTAGATGATGCATTGCTCTGTGGGGAACTAGATAATCATCTTTTTGTAGTATCTATTATGCTGTACCTGGAGAAATCCTTCCAATAGTCAAAGCAGTTGCTCATTTTTACATATGAATGTTTTATTTTAGGGTATGCTATGACTGGCTTCAGGCTCCCCATCACTACTTTTAGAAAACTAAGTGTCCTGTTTGGACTGTGGGAGAAATTCCCCTCTAATAAACTGTATCCCTCATGGAGGAGAAGCATATTCTGTAGCTGTGAAGCAAGCACAGTAAACTACAGAAGATGTTTCAGCTTTTCCCCAGTAAAACTCTGTTCACTAAGACTTTCTCCAGAGTTTATCTCAGTGCTCTCTCTGCGGAACAAAAGTAACAAAAGCTCTAATAGGAGCAGACAAACTGTACAAGAAGAAGAGGAAGAAGAGGATGAAGAGGAAGAGGAAAGCATTTTGGAAGATGAATTTGAAAATGACCCCAATATAGTCAAAGATTACAAGGATCTTGAAAAAGTAGTGCAGTCTCTTCGATACGATGTGGTCATGAAAGCTGGTCTAGACCTTGCAAGAAAGTAAGTATGGAAGAAGCAACCTGCTGACGAGAAAGATGTCATCTAAAAGTTGAGTTTTGGTACCCTTTAATTGCTGGAGTACCTCAGTTTTTGGGGGGGTTGCTGCAGCTGTTTGACTATGTAAAAATGTGTTTTGGATGTATGGGTGGTGGTGTTTGTTTCACCTTACCTCCCTGGAAACAGCTTGTTTTCTGCTTTTCACTGTCTGCAAGATTTCTAAGGTTGCTGAGGAAGCATTTTCTAGTAGTTGCTGTTTATTTTAAATGAAGAAAATGCAAAATACTGCACTAAGTAATACAAAAAGATCTAATTTGAGATTGAGGGAGTAAAATAATATGCCTCTATTGGTGATGGTAAGTATGAGCTTAACATACTAGGTCAACTAGTTAAATCTGCAGTCTATAAATATATCACAATGTTTGATCTAACACATTCTACAGAAGTCTGCTATTGCAGTGCTGTTGGAATGTTACTAGAACTTGATCACTTACACTAAAGTGGCTGATGCAGAAAAGGGGACATTATTTGTTGGATATCCAGGAAACAGGTCTTCAGAAACAGCTTTTTATTGCTTGCACCCGTGGCACAGAGCAACTATTACTCTGTTATTTCATTTATTATCTATGAAAGACTTTTTCTTTACTTCCAGTTCAAGTCTGGCCTGACCTTAAATAAAGGTATCCTTTATGTGCAAATGAGAGTTGTGGAAATGTGCCTTGCATGTGAATGATGTTCTTGTGTATCTGCAAAGAACAGTTGCATTTTGTCTGCTGCACACTGTAAATGCAATAAAACCTTGTTTTTCTTCAGTAAAGTAGAAGATGCATTCTACAATAATGAACTCAGGCTGAATGGAGAAAAACTGTGGAAGAAAAGTAGAACTGTAAGACTTTTTAAAATTTAAATCTTTTGATACAATCCGAGCAAATAACTAAGGCATGACCTTCTCTGCAAAGGTGAATGAACAGCATTGCTAACACCACTTCTGGCTTTGTGTGTCTGTGGCTCTCTGGGTAGGATATTATTCCCTAAGGCAGACAGGAGGCTTGGGTTATTGAAGAGTAAAAGCTAAGGCTTTTTTTAAGTCAGGAGAAGACAGATGGCAGCAAGGACAGAACATTGTAAGCTGCCGAAGGGAGTCATGATAGATATGAAGGTCCGGGAGTAGGAATGATTAAATTAGAGAGATTGGCAAAGCAGGCACAGGATTAAAGACAAATTTTGATGACAGAAAGGGATTGAAACTTGGGTAGCTCAGGAAAGGTTGTTGTAGCTGTAGTACAGCACACAGGAACACAGAAGAGCCAGAAGGGTTGCTGGCAGTAGTCTTTCACAGCAGAGCTCACCAGGATGGTGACAAACATCCTATTGTGTGTTTACCATACCTTTATGCGAGGGTGATCCTAGGTGGTAGTTGCTGTCATCAAAGGGCAATAAGAAGTTTTAGTTCCTGATTCCCTAAAGTTAAGGCTAGTTTTACAGAGCTGTACTGCTTTTTTGCCTTTTGAAAGAAGCACAAGCAGTTGACCAGCACTGTTCTTTAACTTGAAACTGTTATAAGGGTAGGAGGGAGAACTTTGCATTTTGCTTTTTTGTGCCTGTGTTGATACAAACAGATTGGCAGGAGAACCCCTACTACATGACACCTTTTTCACAGAGTTAGATGTGGGTTGTAGAAAAGAAAGGGTCAAGCTTTTGGCAGGGAAGGTCATGAGACATTTAATTGCCTGCTGCCAGGGCTTTCCTAGAAGTTCATTGCTGGTGGATCTATAATGGGTCTAGCATTGCCTGCATTCCTTCCTCCTGTGAGATAAGAATATTAAATGGAAAGGAAGGAACAAAATTAAAATTGACATAGACTGTGGGGATTTGTTTTCCCCAGGAATACTAATAGTCACTCATGTTCTCTTTGTGCTTCCAGGTGAAGGTTGGTGACACGCTGGATCTCCTCATAGGTGAAGATAAAGAGACAGGCAGTGCTGTAGTTATGCGAGTTGTCTTAAGAAAGGTATCAGACAAAACTGAAAGTGACAAATACAAAGTGGTTTTGAGGCGCTGGAAAAACTTGAAAGTGCCCAAACAGGATGTACTGAAGTAACAGGGGCTTGGGTGCATGTGGCAGTTAAGACTTTTGCAGAAAGCTGTATTTGTTGTTAAATACAGATTTTGGTTAAACAAAATGCCAGTACCCTTTTTAAGGGCTTGTGTCAGAATGGTATCTCCCTCTGCTGTGTACATCACTATTCATACCAGAAGCCTGTCAATTCTTGCTCTTAAGTTCTGTTTCATGGTACTGTGGGTTAAAAGATCCAACTCTTCTATTTCCAGGCAGTTTCCTTACAGATGTTATAAATAATGAACCAATAAAGACTAATCTGATCACTTTTTATGTCCTATCTTAGTTTTGTTAATCAGAAGGGTTACTTTAAAGCTGACATCACAAGCAGAACTGCTTTCTTAGTTTTATCTCTAGATTAATGAAATAGTTAGGGATAAAAACTCCCAATTATGTAAAAACTGCTTCCTGTTTCATTATTGGTTTGATCTTGGTCAACACTGCCAGCACCATGCTTACATACACTGCTGCTGTACCACTGCAGGTGTGTCCTGCTGAGCAGGGAGCTTCATGGTGAGACTGGCTCGTGGCAGCGATACTCTGCAGATCAGTGAGGAGGTGCATATGGTGCTGCTGCTTTTTACTGTTTAAGTAACCATGCAGAGGAAATGGAAATCTGTTTGTCATACACTTATTTCAGTCTGGCCTTTAAGAGAATATTTAATACTTGGGTGGATTAAAGGTCTGAGCAAAGGTCAGGCTATGCTGCAGTGGTGTCTGCATTCCTGCAGGACAAGACTGTTGCTTAGGGCAGGCATCTCAGGAGTAACCACTCCCACTTGTCATGTTGAACACGTGCTTCTCCCCACACAAGGAGCATGATGTATGAACTGTGGTGCAGACAGAATCTTTATTCTGTTTATATATGTTTAGCCAGCCACAGGCAGCTGTGTGTCCACAGGAAGACTGGCCAGTAGAAGCAGGCAGCTACTGTTCATCCAGTCCACAGTCTGCTCACAGTCTAGTCTGGAGCACCCAGAGGGAAGATCATAGCTTGGAATAGGCCACAGGAGCAAGTCCTAGGACACTTTTTCTTTGGTGTTCCTGAAATCCAAATAGGCAGGCAAGTAACTGTTGTTTACAAAGCAATTCTAGTGCTCTGCTTAACCATCAGGTACACACAAATGCTCTGATAAAGCAATGTCTCTGATGTTTCTGATGTCTTTGGAGCAGGGAGAAAGGGGAGAATTGGGAAAAGAACATGTGGTATTCTCCAGAACAGCTTCATTTCCTTTCTATTACAGCTCTTCCTTTCCTGTGAGAATCAAAGTTCTTTCTGAATTGTTAATAAAAGACAAATGCTCAGTGGGGACCACAGCCCCATCATGGAACAGAGCAGGAAATGGAGTAAGCAGGTGGTCTGCCCACGTCACAGGCTTTTATGGCCACTGACTAGGAAAGACAGCTTCTAGAACTGACAATAATGAATATGCTGGATAAAAATACAGTGTAAGGGCTAATCTCCTGGCAGTCAGATGAGGTATAAGGAAAAAGTGAGTATGATGGAGTTTTGATTTTGTTAGGAGTCATCTGCTACCAGCACTGGGACTGGCAAACCAGGACAGCTCCTTCAGCCAGTGCCATGCTGCAGGAGAGAAAAAGAAGTTACCTGAGCTGTGACAATGATGGGCATTCTGTATTCTGAGAGAAATTAAGATTATCACTACCAGTGAGAAGTTTAGATGAATGACTTCTATAATGGAAGGAGTAAAGTGAGGATATCAAAAGCTCTGTTCCTACTAGAAACTTGTCTATCTTAATACTTACTAGGACAAAAAAGTAGGTAGCAAAGAATGAAGACAAACAAAGGCAAATTTCTTTCTTGTTCTGTCTTGCTTGGCAAAGACAAAGGTAAGAAAGAACTAAGAGAGGGAACAAGCCAGCACTTCATCTATTCCTGTTAATCAACTCCAAGCACATTTAAAAAGAAGTTTTCAGAATGCTCCTGAGGATAAAGCTGTAACTTTGTTGGTTCTGAGTTGCAGTAACAATGCAAAAACTCAAAGTCAGACCGAGGAGGTGAAGAAATTTTTGCAATGCCAGTGAGTTTGTTTCATGGACTCAGAAAGGTCATAGGCTTGAACCTGCCATGCTTGCTCTCCTAGAGATTTTAATCAACTGAAATAAATGTGCATGGTTAAGTAAGAACACTTGTCAGTTTATCCCCCATCCTCAGTACAGGCAAGCTTAAGACATTCAGTTTTCCAGCTGTTTCACATCCCTTTAATAGATGAAACAAGTTCTGAATAAATTATTAATAAACCCTGCAGATTATTTTCTGTGCTTCTTGGGCTGCAGAACTCATGTAAGTGCCTTGCAGCATGAAATGAGAGCTGGTGTGCCTTTGGAGAGCATCAAGCACACAATTCTTTTTCTCACTGCTGTAATACAATACAAATATCAAACAAGAATTGAAAAGAGACAAATGACAGATTTAAATAAATGTACCTAGAAATAAATCATGCATGTTGAAAGATAAAACAGTCACAAGTATTTCCTAGAACATGAAACACTTTGGTGGCTGTTATGCTATCAGCATAACAAAGTGGTTGACTACAAGGAAAGATTTTTCTCTTTTGTCAACTTCTTGTTGATTCTGCCAGCTGAACAGAGTTAACTGGCAATACACTGATGCATACTTGAGCTCCCTTTTCATGTGAGTCTCTTACAGGGCTTCTGCTTAAGTTCCTAATTTGTGGAATATGAGTTAAGACACAAAAATACAGAGTTATGCTACATTACACTGTTTCTTTTAGAAAGCTGTTAGAAGTGGTTATTGAATGCTCATCCAAAGCTGATGTATGTAAACTGTAAGAAGCAGACAGAGACACTTGTTATTTACCTTTACAGGGTCTACTGCTCTGGTAGGTAGAAAGTTATGTTCACCCACAGGAAGTCACTGTGTGCATGGCTATGTATGTTCCAAACACAGCAGCATCTAGCAATCTTCCTGTCACAGTTGCTTTCAAAATGGCAAGGGCATTCTTTTAAACAACAACAAAGTCTGAAAGACAGAAAAATCCTTTAAAAAGGCTGCAGCAAACCAGGGTCCTTTCATTTATATATTGTCCAACTAGCTGAGGGCAGCTCAGATCTTAGTAACAAGACTTCACAGGAAAAAATTCCTGCTCATACTCAAGCAAGCACCAGACAACATTCCTCTTGTATGAAAATAATATACCTTTAATTTATTTACAAGACTGACCAACTGGATGAAGTGGCTGTACTTCAGATGCACTGCAAGAGCTTGCACTAGTGAACTACATCACTATTCATATGTCTGCATTTTCTTGATACTGGTTATAAAACATGAGTGGTGAGAGGGCTGTGAAGAGCGAGATAAAAGGAGCGTACGCAGCAGTTGGAAGGTAAGAGAAAGCCCAATGAAAATCTTTCTACATCCACCTTCAAAGATGGAATTTCAGAAGGTGAAGTTTTTTTCACTACTGGGACTGATCTTTTGACTTAATGTCAGCATCTGCAGGTTGTCTCCCATTGGCATGCTAGCTAGTAACATCTGCCAATTGCAGAAAAGTTTACTATGTGTCAAATTCTTCTGGGAACTTTAACATCACTGAGTGGTGAAACATGCATGACATTAAGATAAGAAAACATCATTATATTTCTTACCTTCTGGCCAGCCATTCACAACAAGAAATTAAGCAGATGGCAATATTTTCTTTCATTTTGTATCTCCCATAAAAGTGCATGTAAAAAGTTTCACAGAGGTGCTAGGTATCATACAGTTACAAGAGAAAGTCTTGGCTTCCCGTACATTCAATTTGCTACATTTATGCACTGGAAGGAAAGAGAAGATGCAGACATTGTGGTACCAGTTTTTTATCTTTGGTAAAATGTTTTCATTTTATTATAGCCATATTTGCTCTGATATCCATTTTGTGCATGGTCTGCTATTATTTAAACCAAGAGGAAACATTTAAATGGATATTATCAGTATCAGTGTATTATTTAGTACATTCATTACCTTCTTCATACATTCTTCAAGAATGTTGCTAGTATATGGGGGAATGAGCAAATGCTACTATCTATTATGAGATTTACTCATGGTTTAACACAATACTTTTACTAGTTCTTGCCATCAGCAAAAAATCATTTTGCTTTGCTTCTAAAAGAAAGGGATCAATATGACTCTAAGAACAATAAAATCTAAAAATCCCAAGTAAAAATATCAAGTATTTTGTACTTTCTTACAAATGCTAAAATAGAAAATTACACTGGAACTGACTTAAAATTTGATACTATGACCCATCTAAGTAAACAACAAAAAAGGACCACAGAGAACATCAACAGTTGCTTCAAGGTGTTCCAGTGATGGTCAGTAAGCAATCACTGTCTTTACTCTTAAAAATCCATGTTTGAGCCTCTCTCACCATTTCTATAAGTATTAAAGGGGAAAAAAAATAAGGAAAACTAGTTTTAAAGCAGCACTCTCCAGTGACAAGTCATACAGCAAATTCACATTCTGGGTGGTCTTTGTTACACTTGAACATATTAACGATGCAAAGACACAGCCAAGCCTCCAATGAGCTACTAATTACACTAAATCAGTTTGGCAAAGTGAGGGAGTTCAATATCCCTGCACCCAAAATACCCAGAGGCTGCTGCATTCACACGAAGAATGAGTTAACATTACCACAGCTGATCCATGGGGACCCTGAAACACTGAATTTCATCACAAAACCCATCTTTGCCACACTTTTATATATGCAATTGACTATGAGCACTGGAAACCTTTGGAATCATGATTTTGATCAAGAGTATTGCCTAAATTTTTAAGTTCCTGTTTCAGGTCTTTTTGTTGTTCCTGTCTTTGTTATTTTACCAGTAGGGTGGCAAGCAGGCGATGGCAAGACATTCCATAAGACAGTCCCTGGGGATGGGGTCTGTTCTGCTGGCTTTACTCAGACCAGCCATCCTCAGCCACACCAGCAGTGACACTAAACAAAAAATGAACTCACAGGGGCAGGATCAAGCTTGTGGTGTCACCATAAAAACCTGCTCACAGTGTCTATACTCACATCTCAATTCTTCAACAGTCAATTATTTTAGAAAGAAAACCTGGGTAACAGTCAAAAATGCAAATGACACCATTCTGACCCATTCTTTGACACAGTATCTCAGTACCATCAAGAATAAAGCAAATGGGAAGCTGCAATTACTGTAGGTGCAAGGGCTAACATTCCAACGATTTCCAATGAACATGGCAATTTCAAATTTCAGTTTGAATTTCAAACTCCAAATTAACTAACAAGTGTTTATAAGGGTAGAATGAAAAACTGCCCCTGAGGAGCACAACCATTTAAAAAAATATTAGAAGGTGATGAGAAAGGAAGATGCAGAGGTGGGGAGTGGAGCAATACAGTTTCAATACATGTATTTGCACCAGTGAAAACTGTGCTCTCAGTGTCACTGGCAGCTCCATCACTGCTGACTTACCGTCTTTACCCCCATAGGTGGGGTTTGTGTGGTGGAGTTTTAGTAGTGGGCTACAGGGGTGGCTTCTGTAAGAAGCTTCTAGAAGCCATGGATAAGCCAATCAGTACCTCTGCTAGAACATACTTAAGAGGGGAAAAACTTGTTGGGCAAGGTTTTTTTGGGAGCAGAGGAGAGGAGTGGGATACGAGAGGAACAACCACATGAACACCACAGTCAGTGAAGAAGGAGGGGGGGAGGAACACGAGAGCAGAGATTCCCCTGAAGGCCATGGTGAGATGGCAGGCTGAGCCCCTGCAGCCCATGGAGGTTAACAGTGGAGTAGACATCCACCTGCAACCCATGGAGCACCCCACACGAGAGCAGATGACTGCACCCAAAGGCTGTGACTTCAAAGGATGCTCATGCTGGAGCATTCCATTGCTGGGAGGACTCCACCCCATTGGAAGAGACCTATGCTGGAGCTGTTCATTAAAAGCTGCAGCCCCATGGGAAGGACTCACGTTGGAGAAGTTTGTGGAGGACTGTCTCCCATGAGAGGGATCCCACGCTGGAGCAGGGGAAGAGGGTCAGCCGTCTTCCGCCTGAGGAGGAAGGAGTGGCAGAGGCAATGTGTGATGACTGACTGCAATCCTCATTTCCTGTCCCCCTGTACTGATGGAGGGGAGGAGGCAGAGAAACTGGGAGGAGACTTGAGCCCAGGAAGAAGGGAGGGGTGGGGGAAAGGTGCTTTGTAAGATTTGGTTGTATTTCTCGTCATCCTACTCTGATTTGATTGGTAAATTGGTGGTGATGGTGTTGTTTAAATTAAATTGATGATTCTGCAAGCTGAGTCTACTTTCTGCCCATGACCATAACTGATGAATGTGCCCTCCCTGTCCTTGTCTTGACCCTTGAGCCTTTTGTTATCCTTTCTCCTCCTCACCCTGCAGAGTTGGGGAGAGGAGTGAGCGAGCAGCTGCCTGGTGCTTTGTTGGCCTAAACTACGACACCATGCACAAATGTAGTAAGCCACTTCCCACTGCTGCAGTGCCCATACAGATGGAACAGACACATTAAAACACAACAAACTTGGTGCCTGACCGTCCTGGATGCTGAGCACTCTCAGCTTCCGACAGACCCCTCGGTCTAAACCAAAGCATAATCCTGACAATAATTTAGTGGTCAAAAGTCTTAGGAATTTAAAAAGCCTGTCACTTTTTGGCCTTCTTTGCCTTTTTCAGTATATCACACTTTTTCCTGTTGGGACGCCGGCATCGTTCGTCAATGCTGGGTATACATTCATAATGCCACACTTCTTCCATTTTCTCCACAGGGTAAACTGCCTCCACGTAATGACGGATCAGTCTCAGCCTGATAGGGTCCAGCTGTTTTTTGTTACAAGCACCTGAATGGTTGTATTGCAGTCTGAGATTCTCTGAAGTAAAGAGTTCGGGGAAAAGTCTTACAAGAAGCCTGGCAGCAAAGTTGCCGACCGAGAGGCTCTGCTGCACTATCTCTCTCACCTCCTTATCAGACAGCAAATACAGAGAAGGCACAGGGAAGTCTGGATTAGGAACAACGAGTTCATCGAGTGGTATCTTGCAAAAATCTTTGCTGCTTCTTTCTGGAGGCAGTGGTGGCCCTTCAAATTCTTCTCGAAACCTCTCAGGGTTTATCACGTAGCTGAGAAACTCCCTCCTGTCCGGCCCTGGCACGTGGATTTTCCGTTGCTGTTGGTACGAGCGCCTTTGCTCCGTGTCTCTTCGTCGACATCTCTCGTCAAGCTTCCCAACAAACTCCAATGTCCACACTCTGTCGTTCTTTGCTCTGGGGTACAGTATCTGCACATAATGTCGTATTAATTTAATTCTAGTGGGGTCCAGCTGTTTCTTGCCTAAAGATCCACTACAGTTGTATTGCTTCCGTAAGTTTTCATGAGTAAAGAGTTCAGGAAACAAGAGAACAAGGAGTCGAGAGGCAAAGTTGCCTATGGAAAGACTGCTTTCATAGATGCTTTTAATCTGTTCTTTGTTCAACAGGTAGTCTGGGACAGGGACATCAAAATCAGGAGGGGGAAAGTCAAGTTTGTCAAAGTCTATGGGTACAAGCCAAATTTTTTTGGAGCGCCTGCCAGGTTTTTCATACTCAAAACTGTCTTCCACCTTTATGATGGAGACATCATCTGGTAAACTAGAGGAATCGTAACAGTCATCTCTCATCTGGTCACATTCACTGCCATCCATGTATGTGTTTTCAAGCTCCTCATTTATTCGCTGAACACACTGCTGTAACCAGGCTTCTTCTTCTTGCACATCTGGGAAGTAAATTTCAGTGTAGCGACGGATTATTTGAAGCCGATGAGGATCCAGCAGTTGTTTTCCAGAGTCTCCAAAGCAGCTGTACCTTTCAGCTAATTTTCTGTGGTCAAAGAGTTCTGGAAACAACCTGTGTAACAAAAAAACAGAAAACTCCCCTGGAGAAGTAGCTTCATCTAAAAATTCATTGAGATCCTGAGCATCCAGCATATAATCGGAGGCAATGGCATTACTCCTGTCCAAGGACAAAGCTTCCTCCTGCTCTTTATCCTCCATAAAATGAGAAGATTCGACCTGCTCGGTCTCATAAAAGCTGGATGATTGCACATTCTGCTGACTGTTTTCCATTTCCCTTTGAGCCCAAAATCTATTGAAAAAATCATTGACTTGAGGCAAACACTCCACCTGCCACACAGCTGTATTCTTCACAGAAGGATAGCAAACTTCCACATAGTTACGGATAAGCTGCAGATGAAGAGATTCAAGCTTCCTTTTGTTGAGAAAACCGCAGGCACTGCAGCTTCTGCTGAACTCGTCGTCGCTGAAGAGCTCCGGGAAGAGCTGCACTAGCAACCGGCAAGCTAGGTCTCCACCTGATGTGCTTTGATCCATGATTTGTTTGAGCTCTGCAGAAGTCAGCTGGTACTCTGGAGGAGGCTTGAAGTCTGCAACGGATTCTGCTGGACTGACTTGCTTTTTAATTCTGCTAACCTCCAGAGACAACAGGTCAACTTTACTGTGAAGCTGAGTCATGTTGGTATTGAGGGTGTTAAGCGTGTAAAACATTTTCTGTATCAAAGAATAGATATTTGGGTCAGAATCTGTGGTGGCTGCTGTTATGGCCATGGCTGGAGCCGAGTCCCTTTTGCGTTGCTCATTCAAAGTCCGAAGATGCGAGGGACTGCTGGGGTTGAGTTTTTCAAACAGCTCGTAAGAAGCAAACTGCTCTGCTCCTGGTGGGTTCTTCTTCTCAGTGATTTTGTGGGAAATGCCATAGAGAGGTTTTTTATAGGATGGAGTGGTTATGTCATTGAAGGATTCTTCTTCACAGAGCCATGTTACGTTAGGGTTCTTGTTCTTGTTCGGCTGCTCTGCATTTACCTGAGTGGGTGAGCCAGTATCTCTGTTCTTCATGTTGGAAAGAGGACCCTGGGAATGAATAAATATTGTATTAGTAAGACTGCTTTTAAATGATCAGTGATTAGTAAGTGCCCTTTAAGCAGGCATTGTTACCTAAATGTGCAAAGTCAAATTTTCTCCAGAGGACTTAGTTGTGTTAAATACATCAAAATTAATAAATTCACTAAGAAAAATAAAAATACAGTGAAGTATTATTTAATTTTTTGTCTTGTTTTGGCCCATGGCTTTCTCCATGAAATAGAAATGCAATAATAATCCTTAGTACTCCTAACCCACAAAGTTCACTCTCCCAAATTAAGTATCATTATGCTTCACCGTGCATATGAGGATCTTGGGCTGCAGAGAATTCAGGTGGCAACAAGTCAGCAACAGAGCCAAGAATAGAATCTAAGTTTTCTGACTCCTAGTCCTGTGACCTTGCCACTGCTTCCAACAACTGCATTTAATGTTGCAGCACTCTTTTAGATTAGCTTTTGAAAATACCACAGAGGCTACAAGACACCAGAATTATGCTTACTCTGTTGTCTCTTTATCTTTATAATGGTGTACAACTCCTAAACAAGTTCTAAGAATGACTGTAATTTTTCAGAAGTATTCTATTTAAATAATAAAAACTTCAAAACAAAGTGAAAAGTACCTTGGTACTATCTGTTTCAAAAGGGAAGCCTAAGGTAGGAAGGCAAGGAAGTTCAGACTCATGGATCTCTTATTTTCTAAATTATTTATATAATAAACAGTAATGAACTCCTAAGGCATTAATGGGATTAATGTTCTCAGTAATTTCTAGCTCCTCACTGCTTGGAACTGGAAGCATTTTCATCAACTCACAGCACATATGCAGGGCTTGGGAGGTTTGGGGTTTTTTGCAAACACATGGATATTGCAAATATTCTGAATATTTCAAATATTCAGAAGTTAAGTGGATACAACAGAACCAAAATCCAACATACAGAATTCAAACATGAGAAAACACTCAGAGATTTGAGAGAAGACTGTACGGAAACATTTTGCTTGGCTTGTTCCACAGAACATTAATTAGATGAAAGCCACTGAATTTGCATTTGACTATTAAAACAAATGGAACACAGAAGTGAGGTCTGAGCTGAGAGCTACGAGCAGTCTGAAATTCTGTTGAAGAGCACACTGTGTCCTACAGTGAGGAGACTGAATTAAGATTCCTTTCTGAAAAATACAGAACTGTAACACTCAGGAAATTAATCTGGTCCCTGCACGTACTCACACTTGCTATCTGCTTACTGCAGTGACAAATGGAATCTAATTACTTTTCAATTTCTAATGCAATGTATACTCAAAAAAGGCTCAGAAAGAGCAAACTGGTTTCCATTCCAAGTTTAGAAACATACAGACTTAATTAAATTGAAATTGTGTTTCCAAGTTCTCACATCATACAACCCTACATATGAACCTTTGTGTTTTCACATTCGAAGTTGTGTAGATGGAGAGGTGTAAAATGAAGGCATAACACAAACATGTCACAGTGTGCAGAATCCCTAGCTGTGGTGGTACCTAGGACACCTGACTTCCAGGTCTCATTTAGAAGACTGCCCTTCCAGTGCCACTTACATGAAAGCACATTTACTATGAGGACAGGGAGAAACCAGAACCCTGTAACAACACTAGCTATTAAAGGGTGACTTTTACCCCAGCAAGGGGTATGATATACCCTAACTAAATCAGTTCTTTGTGACTTGTAAAATACCAGAAACACAAGAGACTGAATTGTCAGCACACTGAAATCCACCTTGCTCCCACCTAACTGTAGGCTCTTATGCTGGGACTGAAGTCATCGTACAGCACCTATACTTGCCAGTGGAGAAACAGGGGTATTTGCAGATGGCAACAGAGCTCTCCCTAACAGACATCACCTGAAAGCAGGCCATGAAAATCTCCTCTGACAATAAAGCTAGTTCTGCTCCCTAGTCAGACACCCAGACTGAATTACAAATTTCTTTTGCCATTTCAGATCAAAAGAACAAAATGAAACTGCAGTTGTGGAGAATACATTTCTTACACATGCAGTGATAACTGCTACCTAGCTCTTCATTAACACTCCTGTTTACAGAGAATATTCCAAATACTCCTTCACATACAGAGTATCATTTATTCAATTCCTTCTCTACTGAACAGCTTGCCACAGGCCACCAGTCATCTGCCAGTTCTCATCAAAGCTCCTGCTGTACCTTTCCCCCAGTTAATTATATAATACCAGTTGGCAATGTGGGGGTAACTTCTATTAATGCACACCTCACACACACAGAGCCAGGGCAAAGCAGTCTTAGAATGTGAACTAAACAGCACAAATTCACTGTCTTTAGCACTTTGAGGATTGTGAAAGTTCTCCTTCTCAGTTTTGGATGCAGTCTCTGGAGAAGTGCTCATGCTAAGAAGCACAGCAGATCTCTGCTGCGGTGGCAGCAGCAGGTCTGCCCTTTCATTAATGCAGCTCACAGCACTGGGATCTGGCTGTAGGATGGATTTGGTTATCTGCATTTCAGAAACATACAGTCAGTGTTTGACTAACAGATGACAACACATTTGGGTCTACATTTAAGGATTTTCTATTTCAGATGCATTCTTGTTTTCTTTCCTTTTGCTTTTAATTATCTTGTCTTTATACAGTTTCCATCTGGGAACAGTACTATACACAGCATGGCTTTTCATAAATTCTCCAATTAAAGTAGTATTTAGTAGTTTTAAATCAGTTTTCTGTAACACTGATCTTTGAACATCAGTGTATTTCAGATAATATTACTCCCAATTAAGATGATCAGTTTTAATGTACTACCAAAAATAAGCAGAGATACTGTTCTATGTACATAAGATAGTGCTGCTTTTTATATTGCATTTATATCACATTAGCACAGCAGCTTTTTATATATTCTTTGAAGACTTGCAAAATGCAGTATTTTGGTAGAACTCAACCAATATAAGTAATTGTGAAATAGTCACATTATCTCTTTGAGTTCTAAGCCAAGTTTTAAAAGTTGTTTAGTTATTGCTGCATTCAGTGCTAAAGTCCAGTCAATTTATGACCTTTATTATGCTTAATAAACAAGGTCTAAATATATGTAAGAATACAGAGCTTAGTATTCTGGTATGAGTAAAGAAGAATAAACATATGAGCAAGAAACTTATCAAAAGGCTCTACAAATCTACAGGTTTGGGTTTTTCTTTGAAAATTAGGGGAAATGAATTTCTGGTTATGAAGTGAGAATCAGAATTAAAATAAATTAAAATAAAGCAAAATGTCTTCTGATAGGAAGTAACTTAGGAATATAATCAGCAGCCCACAGTTATAGAACATAAAAAGCACAGTTCTGCTTAAATCATCCGTGGGTGCCTGTGAGATGTGTAGTACAAATATGCTACAAGCACAATATTCCCAGAAATAATTAACATTTTGTCCTTTGTTTAAACAGATACAGTTAATGAAGTCACCAACTGAAACAAAATATTGGTACTAGGAAAGTAATTAACTTCAAAAATGTTGTTAGGATTGAGGACTGGTTGGTTATTTAACTAAACATGCTGATTCATTGGGGTCAGCCAAGAATGAATTTTCATCATTGCTACTGGGTCACTTTCTAATATTATAATACCAAAGTTATAAATCATTTCAAATTAAATTTAAAATGTATAAAGGCAAACAGCAAAATCCAAAGCAAGCACAGTTCAGAGGCCATTCTGAAGCTCTTTTAAGAATCTGAATGTAAATAGAACAATTGTAAGAAGAAATAGAAAGGAGAAGAAAGACACCACATAATAAGATTAAAACCTACCTACCACAAGCAATCAAGGAAAAGAACAGCCCTGAGAAGCCAGAGGGATGACAGTCAGGAAAAAGAAATATGAAGAGAGCTATGACTATAAAGGAGAAATGAAATCCACAAATACAACATGGAATAACTGGCTAGGTAGCAGAACAGGAGAAAAGGATATGTGCATTAGAGTAGGTCATAAACTAAATATAACCCAAGGTCTGAAGTTATTCAAAAGAGTATGAATTTGAATCTAGGTTATTTTAATAAAGTGCTGAGTGTGAAAAACAGGAGGTCATTATACTGCTCTGGAGGGTGTTAGAAGAGATGTCACTGTCCTACACTGGACACTACCCTTTCAGGAATCTCAAAGAGAACAACATAAATAGAAGGTGGCTCCTGAAGAAAAGCTGAAAACCCAAAATTTTAGTCTTGGAAAGGAAGGGCTGAGAGTGGACAACATCACAGCAATCTTCCCACCTGCACAAGCCTTTTCTAGGAACAGATGATCACTGCTCTCCCTACTGAAAGGAACAAGGACAAAAAGAAACTTGCTCAGTTTCAGCAACTATTCATTAAAATCTCCAACTGCTAGAGGGGTGAAACACTAGAACAGGATAATGGAAGAGACTGGGCATCTCCTCCACTGGCTGGACAAACATCTGGATTGTCAAAAGTGGGATGCTGCACCAGAAGTTGTAATACGTTCTGCTTTTGATATGCTGAAGTCTTCTGCATCCCTGTTTGGTTTTTTTTAATCTTTCAACTAATACAAAAATTTGTATTTGCCTGACTGACACTGAAACCTGTGTCACAGAAGAATTACAGGATCCAGCTGAAGGACTGTGTGACATGACTGTGTCACTGCAACCAAAGCCATGCTCAGCTGATCCAGGACAGGCTAAGAGAGTTGGGGTTGTTCAGTCTGCAGAGGAGAAGGTTCCGAGGGGACCTTACTGTGGCCTTGCAGTACCTGAAGGGGGCTACAAGAAAGCTGGGGAGGGACTTTTTAGGAGGTCAGACAGTGATGGAACCAGGGGAAATGGGTGTAAGCTAGAGGAGGGCAGATTTAGGTTGGATATTAGGAGGAAGTTCTTCACTATGAGGGTGGTTAGACAGTGGAACAGGTTGCCCAGAGAGGTTGTGGAAGCCTCAGCCCTGGAAGCTTTTAAGACCAGGCTGGATGGGGCCCTGGGCCTGATCTAGTGGAAGGTGTCCCTGCCAGGCAGGGGGATTGGAACTGGATGATCTTTGAGGTCCCTTCCAACTCTGACAATTCTATGATCCGAATCACTACCTACTCCTATGTTCTCAGACAAAACCCAAACCCATACTTCTGTGAATGAATGTGTTTTCTGGATATGATCACTGTCAGGTTATCTAAACAAACACCCAGAGAAGCAATGTGTGCCAACCAGGTTACGATTAGCTGCGTTTGCCTCAAGCTCGTTACTAATGCAAACCTAGGTAAATGGCTTGTGGTTTGCTTATGGCAGCAACAAATTTAGCCTAGGAAATATCAACATGAAAATCAGAATCATGCACAGAGAAGTCACCTCTTGTGTAAAGCGTCTCTTCTTCACACTGGGTAGGACATCCTGCTGGCTCCCTGAACCGTCACACCCCAGTGAGGTCTGTTTCCGTTTGCTGGTATCCTGCAGGCAAGTAAGGGTGCCATCCAGTGAGTGTTTCTCAGCAGATCTGGATGTTACTGAGCAGTCTAGAGCTTCATCTTCAGTTTCTGTTTCTACTTTCACAATATTTTTTATAGGAATTTTTACTGGGAAAAGAGAAGATGTAGAAAGATAAAGCACTCTCTCCTGCAAACCATGACACCCCCAATACAGTCTTTTGTGCTTTCATTATTTTTATGAAAATGTGTTTTGAAGAACACTTTTTTTTTCAAATGAATTGTATGTTAAGTGTATGTTGAGGCCACCCCAAAATCAAGTTTTTGTTATGCTAGGAACCATTTAGTCACCCAATAAATGACAGTTTCTTTCCCAAAGAAGAGGTTAATACTTTCAAGAAAGTTACAACAAGGTTTTGGGGTTTTTTGGAGGAGGAAGGACATAGAGCAGAAAATGAGTAACGGACAATGGTGTATTTTAGAGAGCTGTTTAAAAATATTCATGCAATTTGTCTTGATCCAAGTGAATGCTTTATCAGGTTACAAAGGCTTTAATTCAACAAATACTTTTGCCTGATCATAAATTACACAAAGTGTAATATTTTACCTTCATCTTCATCAGTTATTTCAGCTGAATTCATCTTCTATCTCACTAAAGAACAAAACAAAACATAAATATCAGCATCTTCTGGAATCAGGAAATATCTAAATCTGTTTTTATCATTACTTTTAATCCAGAGCCATTGGCTATTAACATCCCACAGGTAATTTCCAGTCTGTACATGCACAGTAACTAGCTCTCTTCAGTAAATTTCATGGCCATCTGTAGACCTGTCAACACACCAACTATACTGCAGACAACATACAACAGTTAGGAAAGCACTTAAAAATGTCTTTTCCTGGTGTGGAGAAAAGGAAATCATTTTAACCTTCTCCATAAAGTATCTTGGCAGTATATAAATAGAAGGTAAATGTATTAATCTCTCCATCTGTACTCAGTTACTAATTCTGATTAAGGCAAATGCTTTTCTATTACCATTGTGGGTGACCCAAAGCCATCACAGAAAGAAAACTCATCACAAACTGTAATATACATGCTGGAAGGAAGTTTTAATGTAAAAATCTTTGTTCTTTTGATATGGATTGCACCAATTCAAGCAGAGCAATCTGCAGATCTACAGTAAATACTTTTTTTTCTCCTAACTGTCGCCTTGAAATAATGTAAGACTTTTTTATTTTGTAAATAAAAGCAAATGTATTTATTATCCTGGCATGATTTTAGTGTTACTTCTCACATGAAAGACTCAGCTGTGCTTCTGTTTCCTTGAAAACTAATTTTGCAAGTTACATAGGGGCAAACATCAGTCTGTGAACATGCTCCTAAAAGACATTTTAAATCTTTTGAAGATCTACAAAGCAAACAACCTAATCAGATCTCACTGACCATTACAGGGCACACACCTGCAAACTGATACTGTCAACTGGTAAGCTGGTGGCTGGTAAACTGCTATACACTGCTCACAGTCATCTACACACAGCATTATGTTTACTTGACCCCAGGATACTATTAGTTTACCTTTTCCACACTTACCTTCTTCTTTCAAATAGTTTCTTTTCAACTGTTCCTGCCTATGCTTTAGCCAAGGTCTATAATAAAGACAGGCTTCTCCTTCTGGCTGGAGCAAGTGGTCAAAACTAATTAATCAAAAATATATGTTAAATGAAATTTAAAAGACAGAGGAGGAAAAGTCCCTACCTCTCTTCTGAATAGTGTTGAACATAGCTTTTTTTAAGTCTCAAAATACTGTTAAAACCCTCTGTAAACACTTAAATGTTGTGTAGCTACAAAATTTTCCTTGTCTGCAGCTGATGGGGCTATTAATGGTAAGCATGAGATTCCACTCTGGATAAGATTTTGTATGGCTACCAAGGGTTAGCACACACTTAAACAAAAGATGCATATAAAACCAGTTCATACTGGCCCACTCTACTTCTACAGTGGAAGAAGCCAAAATACCCTTTGGTCTACTGACCTTCAACATGGCCCCAGGTACAGCCTGATAAAGGGCATCCTCAAGAGGATAATGTGAGATTGTCTTCATCATCAAGGCACCAGAAAAAGTCTCCCTCAGGTGGACACAGAGCTACTACAAACCCCTTATCTGTCCCTTTTACCCACCATAATCCCCTGTTCCAGCACTTGCACTTATGAACTGATCCACACATAAATGATGGCATCTTAACAGTACTGTCATCACTTCACCTAAACCTTTGCAAACTCCGTAGAGACATAACGGCACAAAACCGAGTGGCCACACCAACTTCTAAACCACCTGATAAGCACTGCTGAGGGTTAATATCAAATCTACTAACTCAACAGTATTTATGAATTTAGACACAGCCACCACAGCTCTTCAAGAAAAATCCTAAGACAGTGTACTTCAGACAGCACTGTCAAAAGCCTTACAAAAAGCACACAGTACTAAAAGTTGGTATTTTGCCCTGATATCCATGATACAGTGAAATTCAGTGCCCAGACTGTTCTACACTTCACCACACTGCACTAGCCTTAGCTCTGAGGGATGTGGTACATGACCAACACATGCCAGTGGTCAGGGAGTGTGACACAGAGTCTTTTTGTGAGGGCCTGAAGTGACAGTAAGGACATCAGCCAATATCACTACAGAATATTCTGTAAAGGAAATCACCAAGGTTTTCCAGATAACCCTAGACTGCACAACACTGCAAGACAATAAACACAGAGCCAGACAGGAAGACCAGAAAAGCAGCCATGGGTGGAATGACACAAAATATTTGGGAAGGGATATAGGGAACTGTATTCTCCTTCTAACTCCTGCCATTACTGTTATTCAAATAGGAAGAATGCTTTAGGAGAATTCCTCTGAGAGAATACAAGCAAACTGGAAGGACAAGATAAAAGAGGAGCTGAATAGGCATGCTTTTATCTAGTTTCCTGTCTTCTTTGTCAGATTTGTAAGAACTTGGGCATCTGAGCAAATGAAGCACGTGGAACAGCTTCTGTCCAGAGACAGGATTCAACTGCTCCTCTGACTTCCTGCCTCACAGTCCCCCTGCTCCCTCGGTCAAGCATGGCTGCCTACCTTAACCTTCAGGGAGCTTTTCCAGCTTGATAAACTGACAGAAAACAATTGACTTCTTTCTTTGTGAGGTTAATTTTCTTTCAATTCAGAGAGGTAAAGGGTAAGACAAGTAATTGGGCTCAGCTCAGGAGTATGCACAAGGTTTGGGATGGGAAGGAGGAATCCAAATCTCTCTCGTACCAGCAAGCCACTGGCTTGGTTCAACCATTTAATGAAACTTCACTTACCATCAATTTACACCATCATCTTGCTTCAAATTTGGGTAGCAATGGGCCCACAAGTGAGTAGTGGGTGGACACAGAGCAACTGCATCATCACTTCCATAGGAAATTAGGTCCTATGGGAAGGGAGAAAGTCCACGTGCATGCATGAGCATGTCTTCACATGTATGCATGTCAGTGCAAGGTGCAATAATTTTGTTAAAGTCTGCTAAAGATCAAACATTTCAGATTCTTTAAAAGACTGTTTTCAGTGAATCAGTACTTATGGATAAAAATCATGCTTTACAAAAACATGAACACAAACCCAAAACTTCAACTTTTAGGATTTTGCTTCTAAACATTTTAATTTGTGAACCAAGTTGTTTGAGATGCATTTTCTTTGGGTTCTTTGGTTTCTATCTTGTGTATGAAGTTAACTTGCAAAGAATGTGTGAACAGTTCAGAAACACCTAACAAAACAGGCACACAACAGGTAAACACACTGATTCTCTACACTAAAACATGAGCAAACTCTCAGAAAGAATAACTCTCATAACCCTATGGATCCTACACCTTTGAACACTAAAAATGAAGCAAATTGCTAATACTCTCACTTTGTCTTTAAAAAAGACACTTTGATTAATGGCAGTTTGCTTCTAGTACAGTCATTAGCTAAACCTACCTAACATGGGATAAACAAGAAAATGAGTAGCACTTTTCAAACTCAACAATCAGAGAAGAGGCAAACAGACCTCACCCTCAGAATGCAAACACTAAATCATTGGATTTTACAGCCTACATTTCATCTATTGAGAACAGACTTCTTGAAAACAGTATGTAGCTTAGACCTTCTATGTAATCAATGTCTCAAGCACCTTGCTGACATCTCAGCATTTACTCATCTTCCCATCTCAACTGCCTTGATAGCCATTACTGCTGGTACTGCACAGATACCTGTGCTGAGCCACTGAGAAGTGACAGAGCCTGTGGGATGCCAGCACTCACCTGAAAAGCCAGAAACATTCCTTTTGGCTCAGTCCTCCAAACTCAATCACATATCCTGATACTTCTGAAACAGTTAAAAAAGATGAACCAAATAGGTGGGTTTTCTTAAGGTGATTAAAGTTTTGTTCTTCTAAGGGAACTTAATAAAAGCACCTAGTATCCTCATTGACATAATTGCAATTCTATTATTTTTAAACTAATGTGCAATGAACATTTGCAGAGAACTGGTGATATTCAGCATGGGATCCTCCTGCTTCAAGTTAAGCTACTTCTAATTAATTGAATATAGATTACAGTCTAACTCTAGACACCAATTCATGTGTGTTTTACTTGTGATCTTGTGATTTACAGCAAAATCCAGAAATCTCACTCAGCTACCAGCTGAACTTGTAGGTGGTTATAGATTCTGGACATGAACTTTCAGGAGGATCACATACACAAACCCTTTTGAGTCCTGCTGGGACTGCTGCACCTGAACTCCTCTACATCTGGCCTGCTGGCTAGGATACAACAGCCATTTTCAGAACATGCTCAGTACTTTGGGAATGTCACAGAGGACAGTCATAAATAAGTGTAGGGTATTTCACTTACTAGTGGCACAATGCTTAAATAAATATTCGGGAGACAGAAAAACTGTTGTTTTGTTTTGTTTACTTTCCTGCTCTTAGCTGTGGAGCAGAGACAAAAATTCAGGTGCCCAAATCCTACAACAGTGATTTAATCACCAGGTCATGGCATGCTGGAGAGCAAGTGGGAAGAAGAGCAACGGGCCAGAGCATGAGAAGGAAGGGAAAGCAGAGAGGATGCCAGAACACCTTGCCTGTCACTCTTGGCTGAATCCCTTCCCACAGATCCTGCTCTGCCTTCTCATCAGATTACATGAGGAAGCAGACAGCTCAGTGAAGGGACTTAACACTCCCTACTTTCATTGGTATCACTGAGAGACATGCCTCTAATCAAAAGACTAACCAGGTTATAGTTAATTGTATCAATGCACCATTTTGGTAACATTCATTGAACACTGAAATGGGACTACTCTAGGCTAACAGGGAAGCTCAATGCACAGTGAAATAACTTAAGTTGCAAAGCATGGAAAAATACCTTAAAAACCCCAGGGTTTGGAATGTTTCTCTGTGCATTTAGTGCTAACTACCATACTGATGCTGCTTTTTAAAGCAGAGTGGAAAACATGATCGATTTATCAAATATGTGCCTACCTGAAATACACACTGAAGCCTTAAGGATTTAAAGCACTTCGGTACAAAAGATTTTATAAGAAAGAGAGCAAATTGCAAACCCCACTCTAAAGGTATTTCAGTCTCATACAGTGTAATGCATAATGCAACTTAAAAGTTGCATAAAAGTGCAGCTGGTTATTGCTATACAAACCCAAACTGAATCATAAGCCTAAATTAAACCATCTCATGATCTGCATTCTCATCCTATTTACCACCTAACAATTACTCAAGTGTTGGACTTGGAGGATGCTTTCCCTACCTGCCTTATGCTTGTGACCCTTGTTAAAATACAATGCAAAGAGAAAAGATCTTGCTGATAAAGTAAGACAAAGGTAGTTCTCTGCCTTTGCAATCCTTCTTAAAGAAAGTCTGATTAATCACTTTCAAGTACTGACTTAAACAAACAAAATCCACCAGAAAAAAAAAAACCCTGTTGTTCTTCTGTTCATAACTATAAAAAATACCTCTTTACTCTTCAAACTCTCATCTCTAATGTAGTAAGCTCTGACAACTGAAGAAAAATAGTCTGAAAACCACGCAGAAAAGTATAAAAGTGCACACATGCTGTATGTGGAAAGCTGTTCTGATTTCATAACACTAGTTAATTATAATTACAAATGTAAAAGAATCATTATCTTAATTAATATAGTCTAATACAATATGAATGCCTGTTATCAGCTTTATAGAAGTTTGCTATTTGTAATTTAAATGCTTGCACAACAGTGCACTGTTCAGTTCATTAATGCATGGTAAATGTGTAGATGCTGTTTCCTGAATGCACACCATCCCACTACATATTTTAGCATCTTCATGTAGGTTGGAAGGAATGTCACTAATTCTTCATTATTGACTACAAGAATGTTACAAATATCGAGGTTTAGACACCACGTACTAGGAGTTGTTTATTCCTTTTAAAGCCTCATGGTGGTACACTGCTTCATATACAAACCTCAGAGACTCAGGGGTTTGCTAGTAGCACTAAGTACCTGTTTAACAGCTGTGGAATAAGCTGCTCCATTTCCTTGCTTTCAGCATGATACACACACCTCTCTTGAAGAATAAGAAACCTAGTAAAGTTAAATAAATGATGGGAATGCCATAAAAGCTGGTAGCCTAAGGAGATAACACTGGCAGCACCTCCTCTTACACATGCCTACCTGTAACTGGGCTGTATCAGAAAATCACAATAATACAATGCTACATAATTAGTATGTGGCTTACCCAGAGACAACCAAAACGACTGCATGTATATTCATCTTCAGCAAGGCACAATGATTAATCCATTTAGTAGTTAAGACACTCTCCAGACACTCAAGTGTCCGAGGGTCCTGCTCCCTGTCTCTGGGTCTCTGTCTCTATTTCATACAAAACACAGAGTGGATAAAAGCAGAAAGCAACCGATGCTTCCCAAGGGAAGTCCATGTCTCACAAGTAGGTGTGGGTAGGTGGAGGGAGTCCTGTCCTGTGCAGCAGGTGGGTGGAGGGCTGGCTCCAACAGCCCAGTGACAGCATGAAATACTGTCCCTCGTGATTTTCTGCATAATTCCTTGAAGTAAGGAGAGCAAACACCCGTTCTCAACAGGCAGCCCTGCAGTCCCCAGGAGGAGACAGGACAGAAGGCACGTGCCTCTCTGTTCAGGCTGCCCAGGAGCTGCCTCCTGCATGGGTGTCTGTTGCTTTCCAGGCTGTCTCTTGGAAAGCTCTCCTGCTGGGCTGTGGAAGTAACGCTAGAGAACTGGGAGTTCTGGGTTCTGCTCTGGGAGCCAAGATTTTCTTCCTAGCTGTAGCACTGGGTTCAATAATTTCAATATTGTAATTATCCTCAGGGTACATTTGATTCCTCCAACTTGGAAGAAACAATGCAACTCAAATTCAATTCAACTGAATTACATATAAATACCACTCCAAAATTCAGCCACAAGATGTATTTCTTAGAGGCAACGTTTGCCTCCTGCTCAGTTCCACAGGCCACCCATTTGACTTTAAATATTACAGACTTTTGACAAGGCCTTCTCAAAAAACAAACACAATGCTTTTTTTTCCTGGACTTTTTTCACTTTCATGAATGTATTTATTTTCTAGTTAAGCATCCTTCTGTTGCTGAAAATCTCATCAGCACACTCATTGGTATGATGTCCAGTATAAACAAGTAACCCAGAAGCATCACTGTATGAAACATCATTACTTACTACAGTTAACAGATACTCCTAGAATGACTAGAACAGAGAGAACCTGGGCAGGGAAATCTGCCTGGTTAGATTTGTACACCTGGCTGTAGTTTGTACATAGCTAGTCAGGATTCCTTATAACTTGTGAGTTTTGTGAGCAAAAATTGTGAAAAGACTTGGGAAGTTAACTGAAAAGGCAGCAGGATGAAGAAATCTTGATACCTGAAACCATCTTAATTTAAAAAAAATAGAATTTCAAATTGACTACCCATCTTAAACTGTGGAAGGAGGATGTTGCCTCAGTTAACAATGGGAAATGCAAGTAGACAGATCAAGAATACTAAAAGCAGATGCTTTCTGTTTGCTTGATTTTGAGACAGTAGGGTGCTGTTAGTGACCTGACTGGAGTTTTTGGTAAAATTTATTCTTGACATCCAGTACTGACACTTGAAATATTAAATATCTTAGAAAACATTATTCCAACATTACAACCATCTTCTGACTATAAATACATGTACAACAAGTTCTGAAACTATGAAAACAAAACTCTAAAAGAACCAGCAGATGTTCTTGGAAACATTAACCTTTATGGACAATAAAATCCCTATACTTAACATAGTTTGAAAACCTCCTTTGCTGCCCTGTGGAGGAGGACAGGAAGCCTCAAGCCTCCACTGAAGCCAGTCTGCACAAGGGCATTTCGCCAATAGGACTTCCAGGGCATGTTCTCAATTTGGGTCTTTTTTATTTCATTTTAGTTACATCTGCAGATGCAGTTTAAATTAAAAAAAAAAAAAAAGAATCACTCCTCTCAGTTTTCCCACAAGCTGCCTAAAGCTGAAGTTCTCTCAACCTGTCCCCCATAACCAAACACCCAATTTAATCTTGCAGTGGTCAGCAAAATATTAAGCGAATTTATTTCCAGCATTAACACACCAAGCTGGTTTTGCTTCAATTAGGTGTCTTCCCATGGTCTATTAGAAACATTCTGTCCTCCTCAATGCTTCATTCTCTCTCCCCTCATTCTTTGCCTTTATTACTGGTCCATCAGGAGATAAAATCTCCTATCTGCAATCAACTCTCCTTCATTTTATCCAGTGGATTTACCTAAGATATGAAAACACACAGCAAAGATAAAAAGTGCAATTTGTCCAATGCTGAGTTTGATTTAGCAGATAAGAAAAGGAAGATGCATCAACTGGCAACTATTCGTTTTATACAAATGTAAATTATTCAGATTAATTCACAATCTGATAACTAGGCATCAGCCAGAAGCAAGGAGAAAAGGTTTTTCTTTCCCTGTTGAAATGTTTCTGCCCTAGGAGTTGGGCATACACTGTTTTTTACAGGTGGCAGCGACAAACTCTACCCTCCAATTCAATCCAAAAAGCTCTGGGACTGCGTCAAGGCTATGTGGAAGCTGTCACATGGCTGCTGGCCTGCCGCCGGCTCGCATTCTGCTGGTTCAGAGTTTGTTCCCTTCTATTTACAAAAGGTTGTGTGGACACAGCGCCGGGGAAAGTAGGGTAGAGGCAGCGGGTAGAGGCGGGCGAGCTGGGCAGAGGCAGCCGTTCCCCGCACTGGCCTTCTCCGGTCCCCTCGGCGCATGATCACCGAGAACCGACAGGAATTACCACGGGATCACCCGCTCGACCCCTACTTGCCAACGTTTTTACCAAGCAGGCGACTGACCCCAGCCCTCGCTTTTCCACAGTGCTCCCGCGAAGCCACCGCGCGGCGCCTCGAAGGGTGGGAACCCGTACCAGATAGGGGGGGCGGGGAGCCGGTACGAGAAAGGGAGCAACGGCCAGCACCGACGCCTGCCAGCCTGCGCCAGTGCGGTTTCCCTTCCGCCCCCCTCCCCCCCACACCACCGGGGTNCGGGGGGGAAGCGGGGAGGGGAGAAGGTGAGGCTGGAGGTGACGGCGGCGTGACCGTTCCACTCTCCCCTCTTCTCTTCCCCACCCNCGGCGGCCGGGGCCGTTTCCGCGGTCAGACCCACGAGCCCCGAGGCGGTGGCGGCGGCGGTTGGTGCTTCCGGTCCGAACCCTGCCCGGGCGGATCTATGTGGCCGGCGCGGGGGGGAAGCGGGGGGGGGGGGAGGGGAGGCTGGGGGGG